>CM053267.1:36075009-36511209 GCA_028583415.1 Protea cynaroides
ACTCTCAATGAAACAATGAAGCTCCTTTAGAAAATAAGGATTCCCCTGAGACACTTGCATACCAATACTATCTCCTTTCCTATTGAACTTAGATACTGAAAGAACTTGACCGAAAACAATAACAACCGAATGAGAGAGGTTTTTCTCCAGAGTTCAAGTCTCTTTCATTTCTTGTTCTCTTGTTACATATATAGATTCGATTGGAAACTTTTTTAGGCAAGCTTTCCCATGCCTGTCACTACTTTGATCATTAGCTACCTAGGATATAATAGGTCCGCATGCTTACGACCCCCTAGACAGTGTTATAGTGTCTTGTCAATCATTTTTCGACCCCCATTGACCTTCTTCGATCCTTCTTTTGGGCCATGTTCCCCATAGCCCCAGATGTCCGTTTCTGTCCTTGTGCTTTTACCAAGTAAGGTTCTAACTATCTCATCGATTTGGATCAAGATCTAGTGACTTGACGGATCAAATCGGTATGCCTTGCATTTATAGTTATTGTCGGCATTTATGAGCATTAATGACAATTCATTAATGGCCCAACAACCCACATCAATCACGTCGCATCTTATCCGAAGTCAAGCATAGAGGGTCAAACATAGGTTCCTTATAATATTTTCCGCAATAACTTCCTTCTCATACTATGTACCTTAGATGAACGCCACGTGCTCATCACCGAAAGATCATATGAAGTTTTCTTTCTACGGTTGGATTTAATCATCAACCATTATTTTCCCTAACAAAGTTCAGTGAGTGATCAATGTTAATTTAGTATAAAAACTGATGGGAAAGTTAGCAATACCTTTTCAACAGATTCAGAACTATTCTTCCTTGAGTTATTGGTACTCAAAGTATAAATATAATAATGATTATTTATACAAATATTCTTAGTTCGCTCTTTCAAAGAAATTCCCACCTACTCTTACCTCACCTGTGTTCTATAGAATGAATTAGTTCTTGTAACATCTAAAAATATATAATGATTGATCAAACTGTTTTATTTTTAAGAATAAGAGATAAGCTACATACAAGCTCCTTTGTGAAGACCTTCCCTAGAACCCGAGAAGGCAACTTTTGTAATTAGCCTCAACGCAGAGGTTAGAGTCGCTGATGCAACCATGCCAAGAACGTAAGACTGCATTATTTGCAAAATAGAAGATTCAAGATTTAGCAATATGATTCAATCATCAACAACAACAAAGTTCTCTCCCAACTAACAATATGATTCAATATGTTCCAGAAATGCTTTTAAAACACAGGGAAAATGCAAAATTCTAGCCACCTACCTGCATCATCTTAGGAGACATGGAAGAGAGATCTCCAACCATTCCACCTTCAACAAGGGCGCTAGCGACTCCAAAGCAAACACTGATTACACATACACCAATATAATGTCCAATTCCCCCCTTCCCAGATGAAGCTAGATCCAACTATCACAAAATCAGAAGAAAAATGAATACGAAGAATCAGAAGGGCCTGGAAAAATGAAAAGGGAAAAAGATGGATCATATATGAACTATCAAAACCAGCTCTAATAATTCAACAATATGTTGGGCGAAGCCATAAAAATTAAAGGGAGTACTTACAATTAGAACCGTAAGGGAACTTATGAAGAAAAGGGTATATCCAAATAAGTTTCGTTTTCTTGTATTGAGCTTTGCTTCATGGTATGTAAGTATTGAAATCATCCCAAATGAGAAAGGTTGGTACACGAGTGTGAGTACCCTTGAAGGGTGGTATTTCTGCACATGGAAAGAAAAGCAAAAGGCCATAAGTTTATTAAATACACAACTTCAGGAACATACAACCACATAATTTTTAGAATAAGTATGCCCAGTAAGATAAATGAACCAACATTTTCTCCTCCTTCCCTTGTATTTGAACCCTATCTAAATGATCAACTCACAAAACTACCCGTTGACATCTTTCTTTATGCTCAACAGGCATAAGTACTAGACCTCAATAACAGAAACAGAACTTTGGGAATTGATTCTCTTTATGTTTAGATGGTTATACATCCAATAGACCCAGATATCATTTGCAACATCCTTCCTTGTTTGATTTGAGATTTCTTGGGGATTGAGTGAAACCAAAGGCACCAAAACCCCAAAACCCCAAAACACAGTTGAGGATCTACTTAGTCGGGTCAAGTTTGATTAGAGACTCTTTTATAGTTAAAGGTGGGTTTTTTTAACATTCCAACCAAATTATAACATGATCCTCCAGATAATTGACACACTTGGTTAGTCACAGATATTGTAAATTTCTATTTTCTTTTCCAAGTAATAATTAAGTCCCCTAAAGTGCTCAGACAACCAGGGAAGCTATGGAAGCCACTTTAGGTTATATGAAGAAAACCCATGGCAAAGACATGACCATAAGATTAGGTATGTAGTCAAAGCATATACCATGAAGAGAAAATTGTTGGGGGGGGATGAATATGTACGGAAACAACATCATATAATAATCTTCCATCGCCAACATACTGTTCCATGAGAGAAGGTTCCCAATTCCAAGAATCCAGCATAGTACCAAGGCGGCATATTTGCCCTGATAAATAAGAGAAAATTAGTATTAGAAATATCAAATTTCTTTAGGGAACAAAGAATGGATTAAAAACTTAAACTCATGTACCTTAAGCTTGGCTGGATCACTTGTACCAGGTGTAGGCATAGTTGGTCCCCTTTGATAGCCCCTATAAACAATGGCCAAATCCACATTAACCCACTTAATAGTAGAAATCTTAGCCAACTCCTATAAAGCACCCATCCTACTCTACAAAGGAGATGAAACCATGTTTCAACATTCTCAATATAACAGAGGAAAAAGTATACAAGAACAATCCATTAATGTCATGGTGATGAGGCTTTTAGAAAACTACACATTATCACCCAACATGTACTGCATCTAATGTAAAGATAGGAGATCCTATCAAGTGTAGTCTAGATCAACGAACCCAATTCATCAAATTAAGAGTTCAAAGAATCCATTACACACAAATAAGATATGGAACCATGCCAGACATCTTTAATATTATGAAATGAACACACCATCACTAATTTAAAATAGAACCCTACCATACATATACTACAACAAAAAAAAATTCCAAAAGAGAATATTTGATAAAATGAAACCTGTAAACAATTTTACAACTAAATTCCTTGCAGAATATCTCAAATTATGCAAAAACACTTCTTCTCTAAAATATATAAACATTGCACTTAACTGTTTATGGAAAACATGTACTAATCTTAAAAGTTATTACATTTCTCAATATGTTACTCTTTCACATTATCTCTGGGGAGTCATGGGAATCATACTTGCCCCTCCTTTGTCTGTGATTGCTCTAGCTTTGTGGGAGTCTCTATTATTATCTCCTCTATCACTGTTTCATTAAAGATGAAGGTGTGAGTTCATAGCTTAGTGAAGGATTCACATCCATCGAAGCTTAAACATGTTCATCAATAACAACATATACATTGGAAACAATGACATAAAAACAACTGGAGGAAATATGAGCATGTGAATAAGAAACCTAGCTGAAATATAAAAGGAAACTAGATAGAATAAAATAAAATCCTTCTTAATACTGCACACCTATCAATGCCAGTAATAGCCAGTAATAATAGCTAATAATAGCTAGCAATAGTGCCAGAAATAGCCGACAATAATAGCCAGCAATAGTACCAGTAATAGCTAGCAATAGCCAACAATATTGCCCTGTAATAGCAAGCGATAATAGCCAGCAATATCCGGCAATAATGGCGTAATAGCCAGCAATATCCAGCAATAGTGCCGGTAATAGTCAGCAATAACCAAAAATAGTGCCAGTAATATCCAGCAATAATAGCCAGCAATAGTGCCAGTAATAGCCAGCAATAGTGCCAGTAATAGCCAACAATAATAGCCAACAATAGCTAATAATAGCCAGCAATAGATAGTAATAGTGTCAGTAATAGCCAGTAATAATCAACAATAGTGCTAGTAATAGCCAGCCATAGCCAGTAATAGTTCCAGTAATAGCCAACAATAATAGCCAACAATAATAGCCAACAATAATAGCCAACAATAATAGCCAGCAATAGTGTTAGTAATAGCCAACAATAATAGCCAGCAATAGTGCCACTGGCAATGAGCCGCCAGCGGTAATACCGCCAGCTCATAATACCGCTCACAATGGCATGGCTTGGGGTAACATGTGATGGCATACGAAAGTAACACTCACATATTCATAAAAAAGTATGAGAATGTGCCAATACTGATTTACTCTTTGTACTACACGAGTGGTAGATTTAAAGATGAGTATTTAAAACCTTATTGCAAACACTTCATCCCAAAATATTCTCTTTATAAAAATACAAAATATTAAACATCTGAGTGACAAGAATTCTCTTGCCTGAGTTGCTTAAATGTTTCTAATTACTTTAATCTTTACTCTAGAATTTAGATTTCCATTCTGCCTTCAAATTCATACAATATTTGCTTTTCAAAGCAAAAATTGGTGACATGGTGCTCTATTATCTAAACCATAGTGAGGGTTATGGCAAAGTCCCTCATCTCCAATATGATCAAATCTGCTTGCAAGACAAGTCCTCCAATAACCACCTGGTAGTCCTTGACTAGTCTATTGACAACTATCGAACTACTAGATGGTAGAGTCACTAAGAGATTGGTCTCCATATCCACTAGTTCGGTCCACAAGGTCTGGAAATGGCTTCTGACATGAATGAGTGTCGCACCAAAATCAAATAAAATGATATCCAAATCCTCTCCTCCCAGAGGTTCGAGAGCAGAGGCGGCTGCCCCGTTAGATGACCGACACTTCGGGGTAGGGTGAATTCGAGCCCTCCATCCCAGCCGACACCCCCTTGTCGAGTCAGATGGAGGGCTCAGATTCACCTAAGCCCCAGGTGTTCGCCATCTAACGGGGCCGGCCCCTCTCCTCCTGAACCTCTGGGAGGAGAGGATGTGGATTAAGTGGACCAGCAAACTTGAAACCATGACAGTGCTTGAAGTTGACACCAATTTATAGATTTCACATTATACTACCCAACATATCCAATCAAAGAACAATTAACATTCATATTAGACATGTATAATGGAATAAATAAATAAATAATCAAACAAAGACATACGAGTGACAACCATGCTGGCTTCTCGGCCTCACCGGTAAACAAAACATATACTCGAGCCTAGCCTCTCTGACCTGTCCTCCTCAGGCTACTGGGACGGCTTGTATGAAAGTGTGCGGTTTTGTTTTTAATAAATCATCTACCAGCTTATGCAAAGTTCTAAGTTAAGTTAAGAATAATCCAACTTATGCAAAGATCTAAGTTAAGTTAAGAACGAACCAGCTTATGCAGAGATCTTAGTTAAGTTAAGAATGAGAATTGATGATATGAAATCAACAATAGGTCATGAAAACATGTAACCTTATTGAAGAAATAAGATATGTAATATGATGTAAATGGGACAAGAAACAGCTAATCCGTTGAGTCAATATGAATGATAATAAACAGCTAATCCATTGAGTCTATATGATTGACAAGAAACATCTAATCCATTGGGTCAATATGAATGACAAGAAACGACTAATTCGTTGAGTCAATATGAATGACAAGAAACGGTTAATCCTTTGAGTTAATTTGAAAGAAAAGAAACGGTTAATCCATTGAGCCAATATGAGAGGCAAAAAATGGTCCATTCGTTGAGTTTGGAATACAAGAGATAAAAGAAATGACAAGATAAGAGTTTTTAGTAAACAAACAAGAACAAGGATGATTTATTCTCCACTATGATTGTTATGTGTTCTATCTGTTCACTAATTTTTAATTGCTATGTTGCCCCAGTTAATGTTATCACGATGCCTCAGTTTATGTTATTACATACTCATCCCCCAGTTGTTGTTGCTATCACATGCTTAGTTTCTAAGCTATATATTGTTTGCTAGTTCTTCATGTTTAAACATAGATGGGGTATATTTTTCACTGAGCTATGTGAGCTCACACCTTCATCTTTGATGACATCTTTGATGAAATAGAGACTTAATTGTAATGACTCAAGCCCAAGGGTAGGGCGCCACACGATGCCAAGATCAGAAAGTTCGACGAATACTATCAGAAGTTATGCTTGAATATTTTTTTTTATAAACAATTATTCTTAACTTCTTACCATTCTTCTTAAAGAGTTAACACATTTATACAAAATGATAACTCCCACTCTAAAATATATATATACATTGCACTTAACTGTTTAAAAAAAATCTACTAATCTTAGAAATTATTACATTTCTCAATATGTTACTCTCTCTCATTCTCTCTCATTATAACTGGGATTCCTAGGACTCATACTTGCCCTCCTCTGGCAGTGACTGCTCCAGTTTAGTAGGAGTCTCTGTTATAATCTCCTCTGTCTTTGTTTCATCAAAGATGAAGGTGTGAGCTCATAGCTCAGTGAAGGACTCACGCCCATCTAAACTTAAACATGTTCTAGGGGAAAATATAAGCATGTGAGGATACAAACTGGTAACAAGTGATGGCATTGGTTGGGGCAGCATGTGTTGGCATACTAAAGTAACACACACATATTCATAATATTTCATACAGAGACAACATGTGATGGCATAGGTTAGGGCAACATGTGTTGGCATATGAAAGTGTGATTAGCTAAGCCTAATCTAAGGGTATATCAGTACTTACACTAGGTATTTAGTAATACTAATTAAAAGGATATAACCAGGAGTTTGTTTGCAAAACACTCCGTTTTTCCTCTTTATGTGTATGGTTCATGCTTTAGATAATGAAAAAAAAAAAAAATAGAAAATAAGTAGCACAGCAGCAGGATGAAAAGAGTAGAAGAAATCTGAAATGGAGAAGAGGAAGGAGTGAGGCTGAAGAGGGAGTTAGAGTGAGAGGGTAGAGGAGAGAGAGTGTTGTAGTTGCTGCAACTCAAGACAGAAGGGAGCTACAACAGTTTCAGTTGAAAAGAAAAAAAAAAAGGAAGGAGCAGCAGCAATTGCTGCAACTCCAAGTGACATGCAAATTCAGGAAAGAAGGTCAGTAAAGGTTTTAGTTTATCATCAGTACAACAGGAAATTTGGAAACAATAAAATAAGGTTTTGTGTCAGGGCAAAGGTTCCAACACGAGTAAAAGATAAAAGAGCCAAGCAAAAGTTCATACAAAAGCAAGAGATAAAAAAGTCTAGAAAAATCAGAATCAGAGTCTAGAGATCTGAGTTATAGGTATCTAGTAAAAGTGAGAGAGCAAGAATCGCAGAGGATACTTGGATAAGTATCAATGTTGATCTAGAATGCGAGATTTTGAAGATAAGAAGAACGACTCTTTGTGTCGTGGCTAATAAGATTTCAACTATGAGCAGAGCTTAATAAAGATGAGCAAGAGTTAAAGATTGTCGTGCATGATGATACAACTTATGGAAATCATTAGTTTGATTAATGAAGAATTCAGTAGTGGAAGACTTCTAGTTTGTAAGACGTAAAAAGAGCAAGAGAATTGAGAGTGCTAAGAAAAAGATGAATCTAGAAGGAGATTCAACAGATGAGAGCAGAGAAGATAGTAGTGACAGTAGGTCCTGACAGGAAATAGAGTAGGGACACTGTCCTTTTAGCTGAGAGATCACCAGTTTAAGAAAATAGGTCTGAACCCCCTTGTATGTTAGATATAACTTCGAGAAGAATAACGGAGATGCTTATGCTTTGAATGTTCAGAAGAGCGCAAGTGAGATGCGCGAGTCAGATTCTATAAGAAAAAATAGATCAGAGATAGAGAACTATTAAGAGGATATTAGAGGAGAAAAGAGGAACTGCCTCCCAATGAGTTTTCATTAGCAGGAGAAATAGAAATTATACAGTTATTCCAGGGGTCTATGTCCTTGGCAAAGTTTGAGGGAAAAAAATACGAGGAAATTCCTCGCTTTATGTAACATTTGATGTTTTATAAGGAGCGCAAGGCATGCCAATATTGAGAGATCCCAAAATATGAGTAAAGGATCGTAAAACAGCTAGCCACATCAGTCTGTCTTTTACATGGCAAGAAGTAATTGGGTGTTTGTGGACAAACATAAAAGTGTTGGCCATTTGTTGTCATTGTTGGCAATTTGATTGATGTGGGCAGTGTTGATGAGCTTACAGTGAGAGAAATGAGGAGAGAGAGTGTCTGTGTGTGGGCCCCACTGGTGATGTGGACAGTACCGACAGGTGACAGAATGTGTGTGGACCCCATTGGTGATGTGGACAGTACCCACTTAGACAACATATTGATAGAAAGAGGAGAGAGAAAATGGAGAGAAAGTATGGGTCCCAGAGTGGGTCCCATTCTTGGTTTAGCAAGAAGAGAGAGAGTGTGGACCCCACATGCAAGCTGACAGTGATACAGGCGATATGGCAATGATACAGCGATATGGCAGTGATACAGGCGATGTGACAGTGTTACAGGTGATGTGACAGTGTTTATCACTGTGTTGGACACCTTCTGAAACTTGAAGAATGGATGGAATCTATAGAGAGAGAAGCTTGTAGAGAGAGAGAGGAGAGAGAAAATTATGGGACCTAGGTGTGGGCGGGACCCACTAGTCGCCAGGTTGGCCGAGGACCAGCCGCGGCATCACATGGCCGAGGCTTGCCTTGGCTTGGCATGCCACAGCCGCATGCTAAGCGGCAGCCATGGCATGCCCAGCAGCAGGCCCGCAGGCCCGCTGCCGCATGGCTATGCCTCCCCTCTGACGCGCGCTCTATCTATTTGTGAAATGTTCTTGAGAGAGAAAGCTTCTCTTGTTAGAGAGAAGCACCTCTCGGGAACATATTCATTCTACAGGGATTTCAATAGAAAAAGTGATTACAGAGGTCATTTTTAAAGTTTCCAGGGGTAATTTGGTCTTTTTACTAAGGAGAATATCTCAAATCGGCGGTCCAGACGAAGCTATGAAGGCTTGATGCCAATTGGATGGTCCAGATGGAGGCGGTATCAAGTGTGGCCGAGGCGTAGCGTCAAGATTCTTTCGCGCCTGATTTTATTGGCTCGCCGCAAGTTAATATCATGTTTCTTGTTACATGAAACAGGTTCTATGATCCAGTGTGACGCGCCTACGGTGCAGCGGCGCTATTGATCCAGATCCGGCGCTCTATATTGAATCTGAGGTTCGCTGACGCGATTTATTTGGATCCGATGGGCATCAGACGATCCCGCCTTTTCTTTTCAGATCCGACGGCCACTTCTCTCAGATTCTCTCTGAACCAACCACAATTCGACAACGCACTGACAGACGGCGCTATTGTGTAGAGCGGTGCACGAAAGGTTCTCCAAAAGATTCTATTTCTTATATTTTCACTGGCCGAAACTGTAACGGCCATATCTCGGCCATCCGGAGTCCAAATCAGACGTTCCAAGTTGCTCCGAACTCGCTTTTGAATGCTCTATCTATTGGAAAGGTTTTGGGGACGAAAAATAGAGTGGAGGCTCGGGTTTTTGGCAAAAAACCTTCTCTTGAAGGTGTGTAAGTGCTTAATGCTTGGATTTTGATCACCAACCTTTCATGGATTCAATGAGATTCTAACACATGATGCACATAGGTTGAACCAATTTGAACTGGGTTGAGATTAGCTTGGGCTGAACTGATTGAGCTGGGTTGATTGGGTTTTCTCTCTCTCTATCAATTCATGAGCCTTTCTGGCTGCAATTCTGTATGGAATCTTCTAACGACCCTTGTCCTGGATTTTCCAAGCCCGCTTTGTAGAGCACCTGTAGTGACACTTGAATCGCTTGATTTGGATGTAGGATGGCCAAGATATGAAGAATGGAAGTTCTATCGATAATTTTGCATGCAAGTTTGCATGGGACCCACCGATGACCTCTCCCTAGGATTCTTCACGTCAATTTTGAAGATGACTAAGAATGGAACCCAATGGCTTTGGAATCACCTGATTCGAAACGTAGGACGACCAAGATATGATGATTGAAGTTTGACGATAATCCATGCATGCAACTTACGATAATTACGTAAAAGCCCCTGCATTTTCAAATCGACTAAAACTACAATATCTTCTTCGTTTGATGTCAGAATTGGATAATTCCAATCTCATTCTGAAGATAATTCCATGACCTATGCATCCATGTAGATTACAGTCTGTGACCTTGTTATGGGATCCACCGAAAACTATCTCGAGGTTGCAGCCAAAAATCCAAACTTTCACTCACCTCTCTTTCTTCGTCGTCCACACACCAATAGGACTTCATTCAGCTGGGGTGGCAAAAATGGGATGCTTACAGATGGATTTTTAGGCTTATGGCCTTTGGGCCATTTTGTTTCTCCATGATGGGATGTGAGTGAGATTAATTGACCCTTATATCGAGTATGGGTGTGGATTTTGAGATGAACAAGAAATGTTTGTTCTCTGAAAGAGGAGGGATTCACATCCTCTCCTCCCAGTGATTCAAGAGGAAGGAGATGCCCCCGTTGGATGGTTGACACGTGAGGCTCAGGTGAATCCGAACCCTCCATCTCAACCGGCACCCCCTGTCGGCTCAGCTTATAGGCTTGGTATCAGCTCGAATGGAGGGCTCGGATGAATCCGAGCCCCAGGTGTCGGCCATCCATCCAGGCCACCGCCCCTCCTCCAGAGTCACTGGGAGGAGAGGATTTGAATTCAAGGAAGAGAGCTGTAAGAATCTAATATCTACAATCACTCTTTAAAATTCACTGGTTTCTAAAGATTCAGGTTCTTTTTGTTCACTTTCCCCCCTCTCGTGACTGTGATTCATATATAGATATTCATATCCTTTATATTGTTTCACTTGGCTAATAGTTATCGTATACTTTGGGAAAGAGGTGATAGTGGCCATGAGAACTGATGGTGGAGAAGAAGAGGTTGTGTTCCAGAACCTGCATCGTGCTCGTGAACTATATCGAAACAAATTGTAGGCAAATGCTACTGCTGATGAGCTGGCTTCTTTGTTTGCAGAATGTGCAATTGCCGAAGCGCAGCCACTAAAACCTAAACCATCACCTTCAGATTCTAGGGAGCCATCTTGACACTTGATCTTCAGGGAAGTTCAATCCTTGCCAAAATTGGAAGGGAATAAATTATGTTGGATGCTTGCGTAGATGGAAGCAGTTTCATATGCTTACAGTGCGGAGGCCTCGTGAGTAAACATCGAAGCGATGAGCACTTCGCATACTGGTGTTGCAAAATCTGATATTAGAAAAAGGTATGTAAATGGGTTCTTTATCTATTTTTAAGGTTAATCTAAATGTGCTTGGATACTGCATGGTTGCCATAATAACATCATATTTGTGTTAGCAACTTGGGTGTTCAAGATGCCAGCTCAGTTTATGGGAGTTGTAAGGAGAAGCATTAAATGCATCAGTTGTTTCTTGCCTGCTCTGTAGGGGACTCATTTGCATATAATCCCATTGGTGAGAAAGCTCCAGAGAATTGCATTGGTAGAGCAGATTCTGCTTTCTTCTTTCATGTGTGTAAAACTCTGTTGATTGTAACTCACGTGATGCCTGCGGAAACATTTTAAGGAGCAGAAAGGAAGAAAGAAAATATGCATCTTTAGTTAAAGAAGTCAAACCTTATTTTGCATGAACACTAACATGGGGACTGAAAATATCATAGGAAGTTAAGGGACTGAAAGGGGAGATGATTGTCAAAGATCTCTAGAGTGAGTTGTAATGTAGAAATAACTTTCTATAGATGCAGAGCAATTAACAGACTTAGTTCCCCTCTTGCATTGGATATTGCTTTTGTTTATCATGCCGGTTGAATTGTGTTATTGTTAGATATGTTAGATACATCCGTAGCTATGAGAGAATGAAGGTGCGAGAATGAAGGTGTTGGCTATCTTAGTCGGTAAGGAGACTGGTTTGGTGGTGTCAGGTTTTGGGATCGAACCCTGTCCTTACCTCGGAGTACATGGAGGATGAGACCTGTTGGAGGTTAAAGAGAGATAATTATGGAGATTTACAAAAAGGAACCAACAACGATGTAGCACACAAGCAATAAATGCTTAGGAATCAATGTGAGGAACAAATAATTGTGCTTTGTGCAGTTGAGTCTTTAGCTCAAACAGGTAAAGCACTCGGGGATTCCCCAAGAGATGGTGGTTCAAATCCATCAAGACTCTTTTTTGACTTATATTGTAAATTTCTATGGTATAAGTGCAAATGACTTGAATCATGAAAGATAAAACTACAGGAGGAAACTCTATGATTTTGTTCTTGTTAAAATTAGAACATGCGGAACGAAGTTTATCCTATAAATACAGATTAAGTACTCTTCTTTAAACATATTTCAACAATATAACCCAAAGTTGACGAGTCAGGTGGAATAACATTAGATTAAATTGAGGTGTCTAATGAGATGGATGGATTAATTTTTATTTATTTTTAATATTTCTTGTAGAATTGATCAAATTATCCCTACTCTAAATGACAAGAACAGTTGTACGTCCTAATTGACCTTAGTACTACATATTTTAACAATATAACCCAAAGTTGACGAATAAGGTGGAAGAACACTAGATTAGGTTGAGGTGTCTAATGAGATGGACAGTGAGAGATTATTTATTATTATTATTTTTTGACTTGTAGAATTGATCAAATTAGTCCTACTCTGAACTAACCTTAGTACCACATATTTCAACAATATAAACCAAAGTTGACGTATTAGGTCGAACAACACTAGATTAGATTAGGGTGTCTAATAAGATGGACAGTAAGAGATTTTTTTTTATTATTATTATTTTTTTGAAAATATTTCTTGCAAAATTGATCAAATTAGCCCTATTCTGAACTACAAGAATAATTGTACGCCCCAATTGACCTTAGAATCACTTATTTCAACAATATAACCCAAAGTTGACAAATCAAGTGGAAGAATGCTAGATTAGTTAAGAAGCACAACTATCTACCAATCAAAGCAATCTGAGAATAAGAACAACAATTTGGTTTTAGTTTTTCACTGGACAAGGTTCAAAGAAAGTATGGCAAAGGATCCTGCTTAGAAATTGATTTCTTCTGCTGTTGCTAAGCCTGGGCGACTTAAGGAGGTTAGTGGTAGAGGAACTACAAGAAGAAATAGAAAATGAACTAATTACCCGGTCATGCATAAAGAAAATAAAAAAACAAAGGAAGATGGGCCTTAGACGTAAAGTAAAACAAATGTGAAATAACAAGTTCTCACAAACTATAGTTTAAGCATCAAGTCTTCAATACCTTTAAAATTAGAATTTATAATTTTAATGTTTTATTAGTATTTTCATTTTATTTTGTTATGTTTCTAAACGTAAAAAAAAAAAAAATAAAAAAATAAAAAAAAAAAACCCTTGTTACAATATATATATATATATATATAGGGTGGTAAGGTGTTTTGGGGTGGGGGGGTGGAGTGGGGGAGATGGGGTTACTGCATTTGATGTATGAACCGTCGGTGCGGGTGAAAAAGAAGAAGAGAGAGACGCTACCGGAGGTGGAGATGCCAGATTGAGGTAGTGTACGAGATGGAACAGTTCATCACTAAATCTTTGTTCAGAAAGATTACCACATCTAGTAGTTCGATCCTGACCATACCGTCTCTGACCCCATTCTAAGGGACGTTTTCGCCCAGTAATTAAGTAAACAAACCAGATCATGGCTAAGGCTTCTATAGGTTTTTGGGTCTGATCACCATAGGTAGAAGACACAAGTTGTTTCAGAGAAAAATTGTGAGATAAATTTTAGGGTTCCCAAATTCTAATGGTATTTATGTTGGTTATTGCAGCCTCCTCTAAAAGCAAAGAGTTGAAAGATGTTGGAGTGGAACCTAACCTTAAATGGGTGCTGATATCTTTTGTTACATACCTATCTCGTTGAGATTCTTCTTCTACCATCCTTTTTTGTTTCCGATGGAAGTTATTGAACGAATGGTCAGATCAATGTGCAGAGTGTTGAACATGTTTCGAAGTAAGATCAATATGCAGTACTGTAAATTAATGAGGGTTTCGCGGTAGGTTGTTGCTAATAAAGGTCAAACAGTACCATACCAAAACGTACATATAAAACTAGAATTGTTCATCTTCTTCTTCGTAATGCGGGAGGTAGTGTTAGAACTTACAAGGCATAAACAATCTCCCTTTTGTTGGGATATGGTTGTGTTTTAGCGGATTAATTTGGAAACCAATTCATTTTTTTTTTTTTTGTTAAAACTTAATATCTATTAGGTAATAAAAAAAATTTTAAGTTCTTTCAAAATTAAAAAGGAAAATTATAGATAAGGGTAGTTTTGTCATTAACAAATTTGAGATGGTGATACATATTTTCAAAAGTAGGAAGTGTTAAGGATATTATCGTTAACAAAGATGGATGAATGAGAATAAAGCATACTATAGAGAGTGTGGCAGAACAATGAGGGACGAGGGAAGCAAGTCAAGGGAGGGGATATGATCAAGATTTTAGTATTTGGTATGGGATCAATTAATTCATATTGTTTTGTCTGTAGCCAATCCTAATACAATATCGATTAGTTACTCTCTTTCTCTTAAATAATATCAGCCGTGTATTATCTATCAGCCATTTGATTCCTATCAAACCCATATCATTATCAGATCGATTTCAACATGAGCATGGGCGATACTTATTAATAAAACCTTGGATAGGAGTGTGGTCATTTAAATGAAAGAAGCTGTGACTTCTAACTTCTAGAAGTTCTAATAAAAGCAATTTCAAACTGTCAATTCATATGTGAGTTATTTGAGAGGTCTTTGTTTGTGACACTGGCTTGTCTCAATGGTTATTGACATCGATTCATTTTTACGTACGATAGAAGAGTTGATTTTTACACTGATCCCATGGACACCGAGCCTCAAGATCAATGGGCTCGATCGATGTCGAGTAGAAAGCCCTTATTTAAGAGCAGTAATTAATGAAAGAGCATACATCAAAGATTGAAAGATGTAATCAGTTGTACTTTTTTTTCCTTTTTTTTTTTTTTTGGTAAAATCAGTTGTACTATTTGGATCATATATGAAGATATCTGAAAGATTTCAAAGGCTTTTGGTATTAATTGCAAGAAAATCTTTCAGTTAGCTAATTACATCACGTTTTGGACTTAAGAATCCAACTTATGATTCCTACACACACAAATATCTGATGCATGGCTCTAAAGAACTATGAAATCAGCAACTAATCCATAGAAACACTAACCGACCTGATAAATAGTTGATCAATAATAATCCTAACATCCTATTCCAATCATTTGGTATTGTTTACCAGCTTTTTGTTAGGGATGAACGCGTAACCACGAGAAAGAAACGAAGATCAAGCAAACACACAACACAGGATTTGCTATGGTTCAGCACTCAATCCGGAATGTCTACCTCCACCACAGAGAAACAGAGATTCTTTATTGTCAAGAAAACTCTCTACAATTCTCTCCACCTGACACAGTATCCTCCTTTGTTCAGACCTTACCTAGGTTTTCCCACACAGAGACAATATATAGGGAAACCTAGAAACCCTAATCCCACCACAATTATAAGTTTACTCCCATACATGTAATAGACTCATACCCTAATACAAATACTACCCCTTATAATTACGTGGACCCCATAGAATACAAGACACCAACCCAACAAATCTCCACCTGGCTTGAATTCTGCAAACCACCTTGAAGAAAACTCGTTGATGTTGATTCTGTAAATCTGTCTCTGTCAAACCGCTACACCCAAACCAGCATAGCCCACATCCCGTCCGGGTGTCCCGTACAACTCACCGCCGCACGATGTGATGTGTCTCCATCTCTCCCACTGCTGCAGCATCACCGGAGAGATCACTTCCACTCATAAAATCTAAAGCAAAAGATACTCGCTTCTTCCCAGATCTGCACTTGTTCACAACTTGAACTTTTTGCATCTTCTGTCTTCCATCTGTACTTCTTGCCTGAGTTCCAACAGAAGCACCATCTGTTTCAACACTCCCTGCAAGTCTGTATAGATCGCCAACCATCTGTCCCTGCATCACAACCATGACCCCTTTTGAGACCTTAAGAACTCCACCTTCAGATGAACACCTGTAGCCTCTCGCATCCAGTGTTCCCAATAAAATTAAATTCTTCCTTAAGTCTGGCACATGTCTAACCCCAGTTACAGTTCGCACAATCCCATCAAACATGCGAATTCGTACAGTCCCAATCCCGACAACCTTGCTTTCAGCATAATTTGTCATTCTGACTGTACCCTTATCACATTCATGATATGTAGCAAACTGCTCTCTAACTGAACACATATGAAACGAACAACCTGAATCTAAAATCCAATCGAAGTATTTGTACCTGATGAAGTAGTGAGAAGGAGATCTCCATCACTCCATTCTTACGTGACACCGCAGTAGATGATTTTGCTTCACTCTCCTTGTCTTCCTTTTTCTTTTTATCCTCCTTACGCTTTGGACAATTCCATCTTATGTGACCTTCCTCATCGCAATAATAACAAATTATTTTGTGACCTTGTGACTTGGAGCGACCCCTATTCTTGCCATATTCTTGTCTCCCATTTGATCTTCCTCTACCCTGACCACCAACTATAACCAAGGCACTACCCTCATCTAACGTCCCCTCACTACTATTTTTCCATCGTGTCTCATTCATTAGCAAAGCAGCAATAACATCGTCAAGTTTGAGAGTATCCTTACCAAACAACAGTGTAGTCACAATGTGATCAAATGAATGAGGCAATGATGCGAACAAGATAAGTGCCTTGTCCTCCTCTTCGATCTTCACATCAAGAGCAGACAACTCCGTCAGAATCCTGTTGAACTCATCAATATGCACCTCAAATTTCACTCCATCTGACAAACGAAAGTCATATAATTGTTTCTTCAAAAACAATCGATTTGTCAACGATTTGGACTTGTACCTGCTCTCCAACTTCGTCCAAACTTCTTCTGGATCCTCCAAACCAATGACCTCACGAAGAGTATTATCCGCCAGAAACAATTGAATCGTACTATTTGCCAGATCCCTTAATTCTAGCCACTCATCATCTGTCAACTTTTCTAGCTTGTCGGATTTCTTCTTGAGAGCCTTAACAGTCCCCTCCCGCGTAAGAATATTTTTTACCCGTTGTTGCCACAAGGTAAAATCATTATAGCCATTAAAGGGTTCTATGGAGAAGTTTGAACCCTTCGCCGCCATTCTATTAACTCGATCTTTACCTTCTGTGCCTGCCATCAACTTCCAAGAGCTTCAATCACCGTTGATCTTGCACAAGACTGTCCGATCGATATCAAAGACACCGAATCTGTCCGATCTGTGTCTTCCAATGAAACCGTAGCACCCAAAAACCCTTGGGACAACAACCTCTATGTTTTTCCCCTTCTCTTTGGATGATACAACGTACGAACACCGAATCGTACGATCTTTTTTTTCACCACATTACCGTACAGAATGCAATTTAGTTTTTTTTTCTTAAAAAAAACTCCCTCTTCTTGTACGGTAATGATGCTCACTTTTTTTTTTTTCTTTAATTCCTTAACTTTTCCTAAGAAATATAGAGAAAAAAAAACGTAAAAAAACTCACCCTTTTTTCTTGTTCTCTTACCCGTTCCCTCTCTTTCTCCTAGATCACTGATCGATCTATCGAACCTTGGCTCTGATACCACTTGTTAGGGATGAACGCGTAACCACGAGAAAGAAACGAAGATCAAGCAAACACACAATATAGGATTTGCTATGGTTCAACACTCAATCCGGAATGTCTACCTCCACCACAGAGAAACAGAGATTCTTTATTGTCAAGAAAACTCTCTACAATTCTCTCCACCTGACACAGTATCCTCCTTTGTTCAGACCTTACCTAGGTTTTCCCACACAGAGACAATATATAGGGAAACCTAGAAACCCTAATCCCACCACAATTATAAGTTTACTCCCATACATGTAATAGACTCATACCCTAATACAAATACTACCCCTTATAATTACGTGGACCCCACAGAATACAAGACACCAACCCAACACTTTTAAAGCTAACCAGTTCTTCTAAGACATGGTCACTGCATCGTCTTCACAGATTTTCTTCTTTTTTTTTTTTTACATATATATACTTAGATTGTTTTATTAGCAAAAGGAAAAGAGAACAAAAAGTTACATCGGATCTTCCCGACAGGAGTGACCATCATGACTTAATGGACTCAATGATGGATGATCTCAATCGCATTCATACTGTTACGGTTGGAAATTGTTTCGCCGGTCTACGACCCGAGCTATCTGCAATCACAGTAGTTGGACAAGGGAGTTGGGCGACTAAGTCCCGGGTATACTCTGATGCTTAAGTCAGATTCCTAATGTAAACAGTCAAGAGATAGCAGGAAGCTATCTCCAGTTTAGAGAGAGAGGGGAATAATGAGAGAGTTTGAGCGTATGAAAGAACTGATGGTGAATAGTGAGATTGTGAGTGTCCTTTACCTTGAGAGATCGTCCTCTACTTATAGAGATTGGGAAGAAGCATGGAAGTACCGGGTCTTAGAGAAATAGATCACCAATAGGACTGCTAAGTGTCACTCTGAGGGACGCCCAGGTCATAGACTCCGAGTAGGAGTGGGAGACTATGGCCAAGGAAGCTAGGTCAATCAGTAATAGGAGTGACACGCGTCACCATACGATGGTCGTATGGCCGTGATGATCGGCATCGTATATTGTACTAGGAGAAGGACTCCTATGACGTAACCTAGTCGCCTTAGGACTCTGGACTCCGACCAGAAAACGTAACCCAATAGGATTATACCTCCAACCAGACACCGTGTCCTGATAGGATTGTGCCTCCGCCCAGGAGACGTATCCAAATAGAATTATGACTCCAAGCGTCACCTTATCTGACCTAGTCTACCTAGTTATTTTGGGTGTCACGTGTAAGATTTCCATTGGATGATGTTTTTCCACCATAACACATACTAAATGATTCTCCTATAGTATAAACTGATCGTCACTAAGGCTGTGATATATTGTATGCAATGTAGGAATGCTTTCTCGGTCAAGGATAAATTCTAAGATAACAAAATAGTACTTAGATCATGATATGGAACACAGCCCATTTTGGAATGTACTCTTTAAAACAGCATTTTTGGAATGTACTCTTTAAAACAACCCATTTTGGAATGTACTCTTTAATTCCGTATTTCTGCAACATCAGTTTTTGAACACTTAAAAAAGCATCGCAAGTCCAAGTTAAGGTAGCCAGCCCAGGCTCATCACTCACTATCAATCCTACGGTTCAGTGGACCAGAACCCTTTCCTTTGGACCCAAATCCAGCCCATTAAAGTCTGGTCGCGATAATATAAGAATGGGCCGGTATATGTTCTCCTACTCTTTTTTTCGTAAAAAAAAAAAATCTTTCTTCATATGCACTAATGGTGTTTAAATCCAGAAGTGGTGGGATTTATCAATAAATGTCAAATGATAGATACGTATATATTAATGACACCTCTATAGGTGGGTTTGGAAAATATTGTACATTTTTTTGGTACCCATCTCATATTTTTGAAAGTTTTTAAGCCAAGGTAAAAAGCTTTTCTACAAAATTTTTGAAATGTCTCATTATTATGTCATCATCAAGGGTTGTTATTGTCTTGAACTATTTTTAAATATACATGTGAAATGACAAGAAATATGCTAAAAAAAAAATGTAATACTAAGAAGGCAAAAATGTAAGGTTTTCAAATCATTTGACATCGTATGAGGTGTCAATAAGAAAATCCCAATGATCTAGATTTGTCACTATGTTAAATTTTATATCTGAATATTTGGTCATTTTTTCCTTGATTCAGTGTTGTTACAAAAATAATAATAAATAAAAAAAATTCCTCCTATATAACTGGCATGCACTTTCTTAATAGTCCTAGATTTTAAATGTTTTTTTTTAATAATTGATCAAATCTGTCTGAGCATGGGCGTTTGGAGCTTATCTAGCTACAAAATTTCAGTATGATCCAATTTATCATGTGAAAAAACTAGATGTTTATAGAATCTATAGTGTGTAGTATGGCCATGAACTATATAATAGTAAGGAGAGAGACACCCTCTCAGTTGGCTCTTCATTTCACTGCCCTATGTGAGAACGCAAAGAAAAATGTAGTTGTTCCTTTTCGTAATAGTTAAATACCTTGGGGCTCCACCAATCCAATGTTGAGTAGAGAACAAAGGGCAAAATTGGGCTATTTTTAAAGCCTGGACTATTACTTTACTAGGCCCAAGTTTTGGGTTATTCAACACCAAATATTGGGCTTGAATGGGCTGGCCCGGAGTAGCAACCCAAGTTACAATCCTAAGCTCACAAATTTAGGACTCTAAACTCCTAAATCTCAAGTTTGGATCACCTACGTGTACATGTATTTTCATAGAATTCCATCATCATTGATGTGGTGTGGGATCCACTTCTAGAGTGTGGATCCATAAGATATGAACAGTGATTGAATCCCATTGAGGATACAAGTACATGCAGATAAACTATTTTCCCAAATCTCAATGGCATTTGGTGGCAAACAGATTTGATGATCAATGAGTAAGCTATAAAACATGAGGCCATGCACATCTCCATTGATGGCTTTCTAGTTTCTCCTTTACTCAACTCCTCAGAAAATGCAGCAGCATGAATCATATCAAACAAAACTACAAGACCGCTTGACACCGACATCAATTTCTTAGGCCGCCTCCCTCTTCTTCTAACTATTAGAGGGATGATGTGGGCAAACCACCGTGGGACTATAAGCCAATGGACCGAGTTCTACGTACGGCTCAAGTCCGGGAGAAGTGGCGGCTGCCCTGATATGAGCATTTTCTGATTTACAAGGGATAATTTTAGAAAATTTTGTATCGTTTCGTTTCTTTTTAAAATAGTTAGCAGTGAAGGTTATTAGGATTGATGGGTTTTCTCTGTAGATAAATAGAAGCATGAGAAAGAGTGTTTACTTCTTTTCTCCACTGTTGATGAAAACTTGCTCTCATGTCTCCCTGGATATAGACATCTTACCGAACCACATATATCCTTTATGTTGTGTGATTGTCTTCTTTCTGTCATTTTGTTTTTCTACATCGCAGTCGCAGTTCGCATATGGATGGATTTCTAGGAAGCACAATGTTGTCCTCTTGGCAAAGGTGGCTTGGCGACTATGGCACAACCCCTCCTCCCTTAGAACTTCCTTTAGGATGCGATTGGTCACGACCCATTATGGGTGTGCAAAAGCTTGATGGCAGGTTGCACGGTTTTGGAAGCTAGTCTTCGTTGGAGGGTTGATACTGGTGACTCTATTCAAATCAGGGAGGATAGGTGGACACCAGGCTGTCAAGATCTTCGTCTTCAAGCTGGAGTATAGTTAGTTAATATGGAAACAACAAAAAACTTTAAGACAGTACGGCATGTTTAAAACGGTCAAGAAATTAAACGGGGCGATAAAAAATACTGTCTCGTTTTTTTTGGACAGAAAAAATGACTGATACGGGCTTTAAATGGAAAATTCGAATAATAAGTGACCAAAAAAGGGAAATATATATATAAAAGAGAAGATAATTTAAAATAACCATGCATTGGAGGGCCCGCAATCATAAATAGGATAAGACAGTAATTAGAAGTTGGGGGTCATTTCTTGGGGAGAGGCCATCCAAGCCACGATAAGACAAATAGATGACATATGTCGTAGTCTAATGGGTTACAGGTTTCAATTTCTTTGAACATGATTAAGCCCAAACCATAATGGCCCACATATTCATACGTCTTGCTAACATTGACACAAGTTAAAAAAAACCCTTAAAATACCTCCGCTTCTCACTTACTTTGTTCAGATACAAAAAATTCTAACTGTTTAACCAACAGAAGAACCAACACCATTAATTTGGAATCTAACTAAGATGAAATGCGAACGACAATCTGCTTGCACGAAGTGGAAGTGTCTAATGAGGGTACTAACCGTACCACATATTAATGCAGGGTATTGTGCATTAATCCCACATCGAAAGTGTGGAGAAAGGACAAGAAAAAGATCGGTCTATAAAAAAAAGGATAGTGAGAATTGAATTTGTAGGAATAATTCTTTTAAGAGTTGGGCAGTCAGGCAGCTGGATAGTTATAATCTCGTATTTTATATCCTTAAATTGAAATTGCAAGATTTGAAAGGGGCAAGTCCGGCAATTGAAATCATTTTTTTGGATTAAAAAATACAAAGACGCATTTAATATGCACATATTCGGCCTTGTGGTATGGCTTTTTTCTCATATTGTTCAGCATGATACATAATACACATATTATACGATAAAAATATGGTACAACAATAATACATTTCATGCCTCCTGTAAATCCCACCTTTTGTGGGTTTTTTTTTATCATAATTCCTATTTTTTTGGTTGAATGATAATTCCTATTACATCTTAGTCAGCCTTTATGCTTCATACATCTATTTCCTGCACCATGGGAACTTTATGTGTGGACATGGCACTTGTTTGGTAAATTGGTAAGTTCCACATAAATGAAGTGGTTTTTTTTTTTTTTTTTTTTTTTTTTGGTAAATTGGTAAGTTCCACATAAATAGAGTGGGATTTTTTTTTTTTTGAGAGTATGATTTTATATATTGGTATCATATCTATCGGTTCATATTGATATTGGCCATGATCGATACATATATGTGATTAATATGGTAATATTTTGCTGAATTGTTGTGAAAAACGATACCAAAATCAATACCTAGTCGATATAGGCAGATTTTGATTAACACGTGGCTAATGCATGCTGATTTTGGCCAACATATAGTCGATACATACATACTAATACCTGATCAATACCAATAAGATATACCACATCAGCATATGGCTGATATCCTACTGATACCGATCGAAACCTATAATCCGATACCAATATAGATACCCATTCCACTATTGTGAACTAAATCAATGTGTAAGAAGGTTGTACTATTGTACAGCTTTTCTTCCCACAACTGTATAAAAAAGGAAATTAATAGCTATATTCCAAAAGGGCACAAAATGTCAAATTCATTCTGGTTCTGTGAAATGTTTATGACATACATTTTTATGCACGTATATTATTTTCGATAATATCACTAACACCCTGAAGACATCCAAACGTCATTTAGAAAAAAGATATTTTTAACTAACATCATTCCCTTTGATTTTTCACTTGTCTGACCAAAACAGACACACATCAATCGTCGGAGTTTCCTTAGTATCGCGGTGTCCTTCTTGATTGCAAAACCCGAAACTGCAATATTTTTTCGAGATACATGCTACATCTTCTTGCTAAGAACAAATCTGAGAATCGAACTCTCATTGGTGAATCCAGTGCTATTCCAGCCTTGATTCCTCTCCTCTGTTACAATGACCCGTGGGCATAAGAACATGCTGTAACAGCTCTATTGAATCTCTCTCTTCACAAAGGCAACAAAATCCTGATCACAGATGCCAGAGCTATAAAACCCCTCATCTATGTTCTTAAAACCGGCACCGAGGTGTCGAAGCAAAACACTGCTTGTGCTCTACTTAGTCTCACCTTGATCGACGACAACAAGATCTCATCGGTGCATGCAGAGCCATTCCACCTTTGGTTTCTCTGCTCCTGAACGGGACCACTCGCGGGAAGAAAGACGTGTTTATAACGCTCTACAAGCTCAGTATGTTGAGGCAAAACAAAGAGAGGGTCCTCAACTTGTGGTGATGGTTTCGGAGCAGGGGAGCGGTTTGGTGGAGAAGGCTATGGTAGTTTTGAGCAGCTTGGCCGCTATTCCAAAGGGCAAAATAGCCATTGTCGAGGAAGGCGGGATTCCTGTTATGGTTGAAGCCATCAAAGACATATCGATGAAAGGGAAGGAGTTCATTGGAAGCATTTAATTAGATAAGTGATTGTCATTTAAAGTTCTATTATTTTATATTTTTACAATATTTCTACCTACTAAAAACATGGTAGCGATGGAAACTTTAATTCGTCCCATCTTTCCCCATAATCATTGCAAACTGTACCATCGACTTTGTTTATCATCTGCAATTGTGGTACAAAGAGACTAGTAGAGATGAGATGAATCATCGCTTAGATTATGAGCATTGGGAATTTCTATGGTGTGTTCTTGTCAATATTTTTTACATTCATGAATATTTGCTTCTTAACTTTTCTTGTAGTCGTTGATTTGAACAGGAGTTTCGGGACACAGTAATTTACGTGGTTCAACTATGCGTATATAACCTACGTCCATGGACGTAATTGGATCTTCTTCACTATGAGAGAACCAAGAGAATAATCGTACAATCAATAGTTTTGGATTAAACCCAAATCCAAATCCTGTATCCAAATTCGGATACCCTTTGTACACTCACTCTCAACTTACACTCTCAACTTTAAATGAAGAGTATTACAAAAATCCCAATACCCCTTCTTTCTCTTTCTGTTTTGTTCTATGCACAAAATATACTCACAACAAATGATACAAATTCTCTTCTCCTCTTCCTATTTATAGAGAAGAGAAGGAGAGATGGTATTAACTTCTTACCTGCCAACTTGCTTACCGTTCAAAGAAAATCTTGTACAATCCAATTTTGGTGCGTTCATTTTTGGCAATCCATACACAAATGATTTTTGTTCTTCTCAAACATTTTCCATATCATTTGCATGTTTATTATCCACATTAATTGCATGTCCCCCATCTACCTCTATGACTTTGATTTACAATAAAGGTAGCCCCTTTTATTGACTTGGGAGGAGGATCCAAGACAGCCCACTTTTTCCGCTCCAATGCTTTGTTTGGAATGCTTGTTGAAACTTCTCTTTGGTTTTACCCATAGAAGTTTTAATCGTAGTGGGGAGTCGAAGAAATCAGTGGAAGAATCAACTCAGAAGCAGCCAAGGAAGAGGAGCTTGAACTCTAAAGAACTAGTCACACCAGTAAACAGACCTATGCAAGAGAATAAGAAGAAGAAGAGAAAAGAATTTAAAATTTAAAGGGTAAAATGGTAAGTTAATAGTTTGATGGATAATATTTCCATTAATGAATTTTGGACTGTAATACGTCATCGGTTAACTATCATAACGTAACGGAGGGGGTCTGACTAAACCATATTTTCAGAAGGAGGGGGTGCTAGTGATATTATAATTAAAAAAAGGTGGGTCCATGGTATTAAGCTATATTATAGGGGGTGTGGCTGAAATTTTTCCCCTTTTTTTTTCATTTTTTAGTAAAAGATTCATCTATTGAGCAAAGGGAATAGCTAAGGTATCGAACTTACATAAATCGACAATTCAAGGATTGGAATTAAACCAAATAACTTTCCCCTCACAAGTTAAAACCCTCCAATCCTCCGAGGTAGGGAATGGGCAACCCCATTTGTATCCCTAGAAACAAACTGAAACCTTACAGACTCTCTAGATGCAGACCACTTTCTAATATCCTCCACAAGAGAGTGGACATAAACATCAACCGAAAAAGAAGCATCTGACAATAAGGTAATAAGACTCTTACAATCAGACTCAACAATCAAGTTGGAAAAACCCACTGCCTCCTAGATATCCGCATGAGGAGCCAAGGACTCACCCATGAGCACTGTAAAAAAAACTCATAGGCCAGGAAACCACTAACAGAGAAGCACCTTGGTGAGATCGCAAAACAAAGCCCAAACCGCTGGCAAGAGCATCCTCTGCCAAAACTGCATCCAAATATAATTTAAACCCACCTTTAGTAGGTGGAGTCCAATGAACACATGTAGAAGGAGCCACCAAAGCTTCAGTATCAGAAGAAGAGGGCCTCACCTTTGGAGCTTGAGCCTCCCTATACTCCAAAAACCTTCGTTTAGCTCTTTGAATAACCTCCTCCGAAATACTTACTTGCAAAGGATGGTTTGTTAATGGGGATGTGCAAGTCCGATTCCCATGAAGCGTTCTACATGAAAGGCTAGTTAGCTGCATGTCTAAGCATCGTTTTAGCACTGAGCTAAAAAAAGGCTTAGTTTTGGTTTTTTATGGTTCTGGCCAATTTTGGATGGTTTGAACTATGGTTTAACAATGATTTGATAAATGGTTGAAAAGTCAAACATTTTTCAAACAGTTTGATATAATTTATAATACAACATAAAAAATAGAATACACAGTGTGGGAATAATCTCACATTGATTATTTTTGAAACTTTGGCTACTTTTTATATTTGAGAATTCCTCCACTAACTAGTATAACTTTTAAATTGGAAACTTAACATGGTAACAGAGTTTCAGATTTCTTTCTTAGGGTTATCCAACAGAGGAACCACACTTACTACGTGTACTACACCCAAAGGAAGGATAACACATGAGGAGGAGTGTTGTGAATAATCTTACGTACATTGGTTAATTCTGAAACCTTGGGTGCTTTCTATACTTGAAAGTCCCTCCGTTTATTAGTTTGAACTTTTGAAATGAAAACTTTGTTTGGATTGAGATATGCAAACAAGAAGATTTACATGGTTCAGCACCCTATCAAGGGATGCCTACGTCCACCGAAGAAAAGAGCGATTTCTTTCAATTCCAAGAACAATCTACAAAATTCTCTACCTGACATGCTTATCTCATCTGTCAAACTTACCGGCTCTCCACCTGACAAGCTTATCTCGTTTGTAAGGTCAACCCTAACCTAGGTTCTCCCACATAGAGACAATTTATAGGGAAACCTAAAAATCATAGTCCCCACATAATTACTAATTTATCCCGTACATGTAGTAGACCCAAACCCTAATACAAGTACAATCCCAGTAACCGTGTGAATCCCACAAAATACAAAACATACAACCCAACAAACTTAACACAAAGGACAAGAGGGTTGAGTAGGGGAGGGACTACATACCCTATCTATCAAATGGTTGAAATGGTATAATCGTCACTCCACGTATTCCAAATTAACCAACCTCTATCAAAGTGGACCAATTATAGAGCATGCATTCTTCAGTTGGTAAATTGCCTACACCTTAAGAAGCGGAAGGTTTTGAGTTCGATTTTTTTTACCACCTTAGGCCACTCACACGGGATGTTAAATAATTTTTTTTCCTGCTTTGGATGCAAGTGGAATGGTTCTCATTCAACCTCAGAATGACACAGTCCATGCGATTGTGTGGTCAATATAAACTTACAAAACTAATCAGACCGAAGGTCTAGATAATGACCGAAGGTCTAGATAACCATCGTTTACAAAAAACCAAAAAAATAAAATAAAATAAGAATGAATTAAAAGCCAAAGTACTTTCGTTCTATGCATAATGCATAATGTAATAAAGAGTATGTTTCTAGAACAGATTGTGCATTTTTTTTTGTTCGAAATTCCACTCTTTTATTTTTTTTTTTTTTTTTTATAAATTTAAGGTCTGGCTTCTATACATTAATTGTATGCATACATGAAAAAGGGTACAGGTTTAGTAATACACATCTTCCTTCTCTTTTTCATTCATTGACAAAATCTACAACTGCACATATAGTCGTGCACAAAATCTTTATCATAAATTTTTAAAGAAAAAAATTAATATTCTTTTCTTTGGTGGGTGGGAGGCTACTAAACTTGACAAGTGAAAGTTACTTGATCGAGTTTATTAAATTTTTAAACATCGAATCAATACATAAATATATATATATATATATATATATATATATATATATATATATAAACCCAAATCAATTTATCTCCTTAATGCTTGGGAGTTGAGGTTTGAGACCGTGGAAGTGACCTTAATCTATTAATGGTACAATCATTTCAATCCACGTTTATGTTAATTTCAGTGACTTTGATTTAACAAATTAATATATTATTAATACTCCAACAAGAAGATAAAGGTAATCTAATCTCAGTGATGGTCATGATCACCATGTCACAAACAAAAATGACATAATTGATTTCTACACCACAGATCGGCCACTCAGGACTGGACACACAACCTGACGATCAATGTCTTTAACATTTAATGAAAAATATTGGAGGTTGCCTTCGTTACGCATGCCGGGTCCTGATTGGTTCCTCTTCATGGTCTTCTCCACTATGCCACCAAAGGAAGATATGGAAACATGACTTTCTTCGTGGTGGGTCTATGAAGTATTGTATCCGCTCGGTATGGGTTTGATACGGTTTTCAATTATATAAAATATGATTTTTCTCAGGTATGAAGTATGGTTTTTATTTTATTATGAAATATAATTCTAATTCAGTATACTTACTGGTCCAATAAACTAAGTCAACATATATTTTTACAAAAGAATCTAGATACCTAAATTAAGTATTCTTTATGTATGGACCATGTATCTGTATTGGCCATTGTTGATGTCGATATCGATTGCTCGTATTTTATACGGATACATAAAACCATGACCACCAAACAATCATGGTTGGAGAAATCGGAATCAAATAGAATGGAATAGCCCAATATTTACGTTTGATCTTCATTTTTTTTTAACTGAAAAACGATGAGAGATACATCTTATAGGAAGATCACTGAGGGTTTTTTTTTTTAATCAAAAGCTTCTGAAATTTTGAGAAATCTTTGATTCTTCTTATTATTTTCAATTTTAGGGTTCTAATATATTACGGCATATTACACTTAAATATGAGCTAATTCCGATAAAAAAAATCAATTCAGTATCCTTCGATTATGTTTGGATTTCAAGAAAAAAATTATATAAGATAAAAATAATGATGAAATAATGATTATTTTATATTTCTATCTGTTTCATTCAATTCAAAAAAAAAAATTCTTTTTTCTTTTCTTCTTGGCAATATAAAAAATGTTAATCCCATCCATGGAATGTAGTGGAGGTTAGTTGCAAAATGTCCTCTAGATGAATCAACAAACCTCCATTCTCAAGTGGAAAATGACTTGCAAATATTTTTATTAGAGAGACAAGGAAAGAGATAAAATGATACCCATTTGTTATTGTATCAGAAAAGTTGTTCATTATTTTAGAGAGAGAAGAAGAAAGAGGTAGACTGACATATGTGTCACCGTAATCTCTTTGTTAGCTATTGGATCCTATCATCTTTTTTATTTTCTTACATAAAATTCAATTTATTTCAATAACAATAATAATTTTCCCTCCCAACCTTCCTCTCGCCTCGTGCTATATTTGGTTGCATATATAAATGTAAGCTGTTGTTATGTGCTTAATGGGGTCAAATTTAGTGTATGAGGTTGGGTGGGTCAATCCGGAATATCTTAAATAACTTGATTTTATGTGTTTTGTCAATTCTGAAACCTCTAACATATCAATCATGTACCTAACATCTATCATCGTAGAACACTTAAAAAATCTTCTACATGAAAATAACTGATCCACTTCATCAATATTCTTTTTTTAGGGGGAAAGGATAGTGCAATGTATTATCAAATCATAAAAATAATAAGAGTTTTAAGTAAATTTCTTTTGGCAATAAAAATATATTAAAAAAACAACAGAATACAACAGAACAACCAAACATAGAGGAACCCCACAAATAAATAAAAAAAGGGTTTTAGATAAATTATGCAATCATGATTATAAAACTATATCCTTTATTTCTCCAAAATTGATTTCACATCTTTTCCCATCAAATCACTTCCCACCAAAGAACCTTAATGAACTTACCCAAATTTTACCAAAAAATAAATTACTCAAAAAAAAAATAATAATAATAAAGCCTTGAGGTATACTATAAGAGGCAAATATTACTGTATAGAAATCCTCTCTCGTCTGAGATTTGGTAGGAAAAATGGCGGCCTAGATGGATGGCTCACATCTGGCTCTCGGGTGAATCCAAGCCCTCCATCCGAACCGACACCCGAGTCGACAAATTGAGCTGACAGGGATATCCGCTCGGATGAAGGGCTCGGATTCACCTAAGAGCCAGGTGTCGCCCATCCATCCAGACCACCATCTCTCTTGCCAAATATCAGGCGGGAGAAGATGTGAATCCAATATTCCTTCATGCAAATTGGAGGAAGTGACATAAAGCAATAAATTTTCAAAAGTTAGCATATGACTCCCTATAGTTTCAATAATGCTATGAAATTTGAGACGGAAGGAGTGAAGGGGATTTTATATATTGGTCCTATCACCAGGAAAAAAAAAAAAAAAAAGGCTCATCTCCAACCCTATCCTTAACATGCTTAGTTCCTTATCCTCTTAAGTTGACATTTCCGGATAATAAATTTTCTTATTGAGATTGGACACTTAATTCAATCAATCCAAAAGATATCATATTTGTCTAAAAGTGAATATGAAATGATAAGCTTTCCATTTAATAGAAATAATTGGAAGTAAAAAATAAGAAAAAAAGTGGTTTAATGTTATCAGTTTAGGTATTCATATCGGACCGACAATATTGGTTGATCGATATCAGCTGTGAGTTTGTTACTGATACAATATCGTTTAACTGAATTAGTATGAGAATTGATACCTGTTCAATATATGATCGATACTATTTGAAAATATACCACATCAGCATATAATCTATACCTAATTGGAACTGAATGATATTCGTATCTGATACGGATATCTATATCGATAACCTTTCAATACCATAAAATAAAGCATATGCTATTTTATCTATTTCAAAATATACAAGAAAAATTTCAGCATAATTTATCTATCAAAAAGATATTTATAAAAAAAAAAGACAAAAAAGAGAGAAAGAAAAAAAGGAAAATCCAAATATGAACGTTTCTGGCCTATTTTTTCAATTGTTTCCTTCAATGGCAAAAAAAAAAAGAATTTAGTGATGCAATCACCACAATTTGGTAAGAAAAGTTCTCCGGAGTTGCTATGTGGGCTGTGTGTCACCCTTTTCAGGGTTTTTTGGACTCATCTTACCCGGATCCAGACGATATCCGGAATGTATCAATTTCTCTATGGAATTTTATCACCTTCCATATGATAAATGGAGGATCCGGGATTCTAAAAAGATACAAGTACACGTAAACGGTTTGAAGAAAACGACAACCTTATGGCATCAAGGAGGCGACGAAGGTTCATTTTAGATACACACGTGTCCAGATGAGGATTCCTTTCGAGAGCAAACAAACAAGTGGCACTTTCATTTAAAAATAAACAAACAGGTGGCACTCGTCGTGGAACTTTTGCAACGTGTCCTTCACTCGTCCTTCCTCCGCTTCTTGATCTTATTTCTCCCGAGAAAACGCAAATCATCTCATTTCGAGGTCTTTGCGAGTTGAGACATGAGATAGAAAAAAAGTCTCTCTTTATCTCTCCTACTCTCTTGCCCCTTGGCATTTTCCATTTCTTGTCTGATCGATCGCAGAAAGAACTTCGAAACAGTCGCTCAACCCTCAAGCTCTTACTTATACTTAATTCACTTCATCTTTCCAATTCCATCTCTTAATTTTCCTTTTTCTTTTTCTCTCTCTCCTCTTCATCGTCCTCTAATGGCTGCTACTACCGGTGCAACTCGGTCTGTAGAGCCACTGACCGTGGGAAGAGTAATTGGAGAAGTTCTCGACATGTTCTCTCCTTCCACTGAATTCACAGTCCATTACGGATCGAAACAGGTTGCTAACGGCTGCGAAATCAAACCTTCTGCTACAGCCAATAAACCCAAAGTTCGAATTTCCGGTTCTCGCCTCTCCAATAAGCTTTATACTCTTGTAAGTTCATCACCATCTCTTCAATTCATTCCTCCATTTACTAAATCCTCTGCTTCGTTGAGAGCAATGGGGGGACCAATTTCTTTCACCGTAAGAAACCCTAAAAAACCCGAGTCTTCTTAGCAATTGACACTTCTTCTGGTATAACTGTTATCACTGTTTATGTTTTTGTATAGATCATGACAGATCCTGATGCTCCGAGCCCCAGTGAACCAACTATGAGAGAATGGCTACACTGGTATTTTACTAATTTCATTTCGTCCTTCTCTTTTTTAGAAGAAAATTGAAATTTGCTTGAGCTCTGTTACATTTGCAGGATTGTTGTAGACATCCCAGAAGGACTGGATGCTTCGAAAGGTCAGTTGATTTCTGTTCATGTAATTCAAACCTTAATGAAAAATCACAAGAAGTGAGAGAGAATCTGACGTGTGTTTTGAGGATTGGTGAAAATCTGGTGTTGCAGGGAAAGAGATAGTGCCATATATGGGGCCAGCTCCACCGATCGGCATCCACAGGTACGTGTTTGCTCTGTTTCAGCAGAGAGGAGGAGGACCTGTGTCCGGGGAAATTCGACCGCCAGATGCCCGCTGCAATTTCAGTACTCGCAATTTCGCCGCTCAGAACAGGCTGGGACTCCCTGTCGCCGCCGTCTATTTTAATGCCCAGAAGGAACCGGCTTCTCGGAGACGATGAACAGTTACTCAATGGATGATTGAAGTAACTGAATCTGTACTGTATTATATGTCTGTATATGCACTTCACAATTTGTAGGGTACCTATTAATGGCTGATCTTCATGGCAGTTCATCATTTCATCAGCCATTACATACTCTCCCTCTCTCTCCCCTTTCTGTGCTTTTAAATTTGAGAAGATTTGCAGTTGTTTGATGCACAGACCTGCCATTTGTCTAATGGACAACGATCACTTGTTACAATAATGATCTGGGTTGTTCTTTAGATGTGTTGTTAGGGAGAAAAATATGGATTCACATGGTCTCTTCCCAGTGGTTTTGGGAGGACGCGGCAACCCATGCGAATCGTCGACACATGATTCTCAGGTGAATCCGAGATCTACGTTTGAGTTGCGGATCCGCAGTCGGTTTAGCTTGGTGTCGACTTGAATGTGGATGGGATTGTCGATTTAAACATGGATATTCACTCACGAACCACATATCGGGCATCCGGCCGGATGGAATTGCGGCTGTCCTCCCTCCCATGCGGATCCGAAAAAATTAGAGAGAAAAATGCAAAAAGGAATTGTTGCATTCTGTTAGACAAGTGGATCATCGTTTAGAAATCCTCTCTCCTATGCAGCCGAGGGCCGGATTTCATTGGTAGGTGGCCCGGCTGAGGATTTGGATTCGTGATCATCTCAGCGGAAGAGATCTGATTGAGAGCAATTCTCTACAGCTTTGGTATAATTAGTTATACCAGTCGATTAATCACGCTCAGATCCCATGGTCATGATTCCCCCCATCAGACTTAGGTTAAGTACGAGCCCACAGAACGGATCCTGTTCAAGTGAGGTCGTAAGTGAAACGTTGATGCAAGAACATATAAATTATCGTGTATGATCTTCTGTAATCGATGTGAGATTAAATATGCTTTGGATGGTCCAATCGAAAATTAACTTCGAGTGTTTGTTAATAAAAAAAAAAGTAAAAATATAGGAGGAAAACAATCGAATCTGAGACTTATGGCTACTATATGAAATATGGATCCGCATCCTCTCCTACCAGTGTCTCTGGGAGGACAGTGGTAACCCGTTTTGGATGGTCGTCACGTGGTTTTCGGTGAATCTGAGATCCACGTCTGAGCCGACATTCAGCCGACAAGTCGAGCCGACAGGGGATGTTGGCTCAGATGTGAGTCTTGGATTTACCCGAGAGTCACGTGGCGGCCATCCAAGATAGGTTGTTGTGTCCTCTCAGAACCACTGAGAGGAGACTATGTGAATCCATGAAATACTGATATGTACAGCATGACTTGAGTGTCTGAGTTGGCGGTTTCCGTTGTTAAAATTTCGAACCTCGAAGAAGGTTTCATGCTCCGATTTTTTAATTTGAAATTTTTTTTACCTTTTCTTTAAATAATATTATTTTTAGAATAAGATAAGGGAATAAATTTTTTTTTTTATTAGAGGGCAATCAAATTAAAGTTACAATTTCTTAATTCTTGTATTTAATGATAACAAGTTGAATCTTATATTTATAAGGGAGTAGGATGGTCGACATTTGGGCAATATTTCGTTGAACCTTTCCACATGGGGTAATGAAATAACCATTTTATACTTAATCAAAGATGACTGGCAGTCGGTTTTACAGAATAAAGTTCTTCTTGCAAAGCTTGAATGGAGAATCTAGAGAAATCCTGATTCAAATTGGGTTAATCTTTCTATTTTCTTTGATCTAATTTCCTTGAGGCTAAGGTTTGGAGTTACTCTTCAAAGGCTTGGAAGAGTATTATCGAAGGTCGATTGGTTCTCTTAGAGGGACTCATTTGGAAGGTTGAATTTAGTGACTATATCAAGGTTTAGGATGATAAATGGATCCCCTCTATCTCGGATTTTAAATTCCGTCATCAGAGATTGCTTGATTGCTCTATTACTTTTGTTAAAGGCTTGATTGACCCCTCTGCTCGGCTTTGGAGGAGAGACTTGCTAAAGAGGTTTTTTCATCTTGAATATGCTAAAGCTATTCTTAAAATCCACCTCAGTCTCTTCCCAAAAGAAGATCGCCTGGTTTAGAGTGGAGATAAAGATGGAATCTTAAGAGTAAAATCCACTTACCATTTTCTATCTAACAAACAAGAGAAATTGGATTTGGATGTTCCTTCTTCTTTCAAAATTAATCAATGGCAATTTATCCCAAAAGAGGTATGGAAGAAGATTTGGAATTGTGAATCTCTACTTAAAATTAAATCTTTCTTTGGGAGGGTTTGCGATCAAGGTATTGTTTACAGGGAGGGTCTTAACTAAAGGAATATCAAAGTTGATTACAGTTGTAGAAGATGTGGGTGTGTTATGCAAGCAGCTGAACATCTTCTCTTGACCTTTCCCTTTGCTCAAGCAGTTTGGTTTGGCTCATCTTTGTCTCATAGAGCGCCAACCTCTTAACCTTTGAAATTTTGAAACATTATCAATGGATTAACAATTGGCCTTCAGTATTCAAGCATTCTAAACTGGAGGCAAGACGGACGTTTAGTTTGACAACATTTATATGTTGGTATTTGTAAAAGGCTAGGAACAACTTTGTGTTTGATCCTCATAACTGGACTCTTGTTGAGGTGATTCAAAAAGCTGAAGCTACTTTCTTTGAATTCATAGATGCTACTGTGGGCTCTAATACCCATGCAGGTTCAGTTAAAGACTCATCTGATCCTAAAGCTATTTGGTCGCCCCCTCCACATGGCTCCATCAAGATTACCCTCGGATTCTAGAGGGTTGGTTTTCTTTTCAGAGATTATATCGGCGCGGTTCTAAAAGTTTTTTCTTGTTCGTTGCACTTCAACTCTGTTAACATTGGAGAAACTTTTGCTATTAGATTGGCGATACACTCAGCTATGGAGCTTGGTCTTATGCATATTTAGATCAAAGCTGATTGCAAAGAGGTGATTGACATCCTCACAGCAAAAAAATCCTTTTGCGAGGTTTATCTTCAACCCATTATCAATGATATTTAATTCATGGCCTCTTTTTTCCATTCATGTTCTTTTATTTTTATTGGAGGGGAAGTGAATAATGCTACTCATACCTATGCGAGTAAAGCTTCAACCATTTTGGGATTGATTGATTGACACCCTTCCATTCCTTAGCATCATGATGTTATTGTTAATGACACCTTAGTTCTTTGCCGATTTCATCATCAATAGATTTTCTTCCCATCCCCCCAAAAAAAAAAAAAAAAAAAAAAAAAAAATTACACTGTCCATGTAAAATGTAAAAGAGCATCAGATTACAAATCTAAAAAAGTTTTACTGAAAAAAAAAATCTAAAAAATATTTTTATGTACGGACATACCATACATGTGCAAGGTCAATGTTTTATTCAGTAAAAGAGGTTTTTTCATCTTGAAGATGCTAAAGCTATTCTTAAAATCCACCTCAGTCTCTTCCCAAAAGAGGATCGCCTGGTTTGGAGTGGAGATAAAGATGGAATCTTAAGAGTAAAATCCACTTACCATTTTCTATCTAACAAACACGAGAAATTGGATTTGGATGTTCCTTCTTCTTTCAAAATTAATCAATGACAATTTATCCCAAAAGAGGTATGGAAGAAGATTTAGAATTGTAAATCTCTACTTAAAATTAAATCTTTCTTTTGGAGGACTTGCGATCAAGGTATTATTTACGGGGAGGGTCTTAACTAAAGGAATATCAAAGTTGATTACAGTTGTAGAAGATGTGGGTGTGTTATGCAAGCAACTGAACATCTTCTCTTGACCTTTCCCTTTGCTCAAGAAGGTTGGTTCAGCTCGTCTTTGCCTCATAGAGCGCCAACCTCTTTACCTTTGAAATTTTGAAACATTATCAATGGATTAACAATTGGCCTTCAGTATTCAAGCATTCTAAACTGGAGGCAAGATGGACGTTTAGTTTGGCAACATTTATATGTTGATATTTGTAGAAGGCTAGGAAGGACTTTGTGTTTGATACTCATAATTGGACTCTTGTTGAGGTGATTCAAAAAACTGAAGCTACTTTCTTTGAATTCATAGATGCTATTGTGGGCTCTAATACCCATGCAAGTTCAGTTAAAGACTCATCTGATCCTAAAGCTATTTGGTCGCCCCCTCCACATGGCTCCATCAAGATTACCCTCAGATTTTAGAGGGTTGGTTTTCTTTTCAGAGATTATGTCGGCACAGTTCTAAAAGTTTCTTCTTGTTCATTGCACTTCAACTCTGTTAACATTGGAGAAACTCTTGCTATTAGATTGGCGATACACTCAGCTATGGAGCTTGGTCTTATGCATATTTAAATCAAAGCTGATTGCAAAGAGGTGATTGACATCCTCACAGCAAAAAAATCCTTTTGTGAGGTTTATCTTCAACCCATTATCAATGATATTTAATTCATGGCTTCTTTCTTCCATTCATGCTCTTTTATTTTTGTTCGAAGAGAAGTGAATAATGCTACTCATACCCATGCCAGTTAAACTTCAACCATTTTGGGATTGATTGATTGACCCCTTCCATTCCTTAGCATCATGATGTTGTTGTTAATGACATCTTAGTTCTTTGCCGATTTCATCGTCAATAGATTTTCTTCCCACCCCCCCCAAAAAAAAAAAAAAAGTTTACACTATCCATGTAAAATGTAAAAGAGCATCAGATTACAAATCTAAAAAAGTTATACTGAAAAAAAAAAATCTAAAAAAGATTTTTATGTACGGACAGACCATACATGTGCAAAGTCAATGTTTTATTCAGTAGGGAAACGTAAAGGGCATTACAAGACTTTTAATCAGTAGGGGAAAATAAACGGTATTACAAAACTCTTTTCCTCCACCATCTATTGGTTAAGGGTGGTTGAAGTTACAATCATGTGGATCCAAATCCTCTACTTCTAGAGGTTTAGGAGGTGAGACGGTTATCACCAGTCGATGCCCAATATGTGAGTGTCAGCTGGATTCGAGCCCTCCACCCAAGCAGATAAGGTCAACTGACAAGGGATGTCGATTTATGCACCGACTTGGACGGAGGGTTCAGATCAAATCGACACCCACACCTTGAGCATCAGCGGATGGGAGTCACTGGATTTGAATACCAATCGCGTACCCGAAACCATTTGTTACCCAAAAAAAAAAATTCTGAATTTATACACGTGGGTTTTTGAAAACTACAAAATCTCCCCCCTCTCATCCAATATCGGGCGTACAATCGTGGAAAGAAATCCTCTCCAATGGATCCGGCGGCTGGATTTCATCCAACGCAGATCCCGATGTAGTGGAATCCACGTTAGATGAAATTCATCCAGCTGCCGAATTTCCTCAGAAGACTCCCAACGTTGGAATCCTACAATCGTTTGATATTAAAAAAACAAAAAAAACCTGAGGGTTAATAGGTAATTCACTAATAAAGGGAACAAGTGTTATGCAACTTGGTCTGAAAAGTAAAAGTGTAAAACTAGATTGGGTCTGGGCAATCTTCGTTTCGGATATCCTGGAATCCAGCTCTAGTTGGGTCTGGGCAATCTTCGTTTCGGATATCCTGGAATCCAGCTCTAACCATTAACCAACAAACATGGAATGCAGGATTTTACAAAAGAAAAAATGGAATGTAGGATATTTCATTGGCTGATAATGATTCGCACAAGACCCAAACCATTCCCTTCTCCGAAGCACCGGGCGGCGATTTGCAACATCGGCCGAAAACGAAACAGCTCTCGTAGGCCGTAGCAGGAAAAACAATATTGACAGACTAGTGATTATTCTTGCTAAAACAATGTCAGTCAACACTGAATCCATTGGGATTTGGGAGTCAAGCAATTGCCAGGAGATCGGCCGCATCGAAGGCTGATGACGACCAACAACGATGGTGGCAATGGCTGAGATGACGACGAGGGTTGTCTGCGCGAACGCATGACAATGCTGGCAGGAATACATCCCCTGTGTATTCTAGTCAGAGTAGCTCGCAGTGATTACATTCACCATGTCAAGGTTGGTTATATGATAGTACAAACTGCAAGAATTTATGTTCTTCAGTTTCTCTGAATTTGGTTCTTTATTGTGCGTGATAGGGTTTTGGTTTCTGCTTCCCTGCCCCCCACCTTTCCTCTTTCTTTTCTTTCAATGTGGGATTTCAAGATTTCATTATTCGTTTTGATCTCAGTTTAGTATTCCGATGGTCGTGTCTGGATACTTTTTACTTAGGGTTTGGAATGTTGCAGCGTTATCTCGTATTCCACCCTGTTTCCTGTGCTAAATTTGATATTGTCTATTAGAATTTGTTTAAAGAGCTTGCGGATCAGATTCTGTTTCTTCTGTTTTCACACAGATTTTTGTGTCTAGTTCGTGAGTTTCTTTGAATTTAGCATTTTGTTGAAGTAATTTTAACAAGAAACTGTAGTTTTATTTCGTTGTGGTTGTTTAGACGTGTTATAATTTTCTCACGTCTAGTGTGATTGTCTATACGAATGCTTACATACACATGTCTGGGTATTGAAATACATATTCTACATCTGAATTGTAATTGAATTGTTAGCAGCATATAAGAGTTCCTTCGTCAACTGGACAGATGTTGGAATTGTGTTTGGGGTACTCCAGTTCCTGTTGGGAATAATCCCACATTGGTGAAGTCTGGAACCTTGAGTGCCTTATATGCTCCCTCCACTTAAGTTCAAACTTCCAGCTCATGCAGCTCAAAATCAATTATCTTTTACTTCTTCCCTTCTTAGCATTCTGCTTGGTGAAAGACTAATATGTTTTTTGTTGGAAGTGTAGGTTTCTTTCATTTGGGAACATTCGGAGAGCTGCACATTTCCTTATCTTAAACCAGAGGACCAGCTATACTGAACTCAAGAAGCATGGAATACTTTTCACCCTTGTTCTACCTTCCTCCATGAGCAGGTCATATGCTTCGTGTAGTTTTTCTAGTCGAGGACATGCGTCGATTAAATTATACAAAGTGAAACAGAATTTATACAAGACCAGATATTTCAAGAACCTCACTTTTGTTTCAGCTGGTGATAATATGACACACCATGCCCAAGTTGCTTGGAAAAGGCTTTCACATATATGTTCTTATGGAGGTTCAGCGTTCTCACCAATAAGTAGGATTGCTTGTGCTGTCAGCTTGGCATTGGCTAGATCACACCTGGTAGCTCCTAGAATTTTTGCCTTTATTATCGGAGAGATAGCATGGACACACAGAACTTGGGCAGATGCTGAATACTTCCCAAAACGGAACAGTTTAGATATGGATGCACAAGTTGGACGTGTCTATCTGACGTCGCTCGTGTTCTCAGTCTTGGAGGGTGTTATTTTGTTAGGGAGATTGATCTATTTGGCAATTTTGTTTTCACCTGCAATGGCAATGGCTCCATTTGTAGATTGTTTTAGTGGTCATTTTAGGAAAACATGGCTTCATCTTGTCCACCGTACAATAGAAATAGCAGGTCCAGCATTCATAAAGTGGGGTCAGTGGGCAGCCACCAGACCAGATCTCTTCCCTAGTGATCTATGCACTGAGCTTGCAAAGCTTCACTCAAAAGCACCATCACATAGCTTTGCCTACACAAAGAGGACAATTGAGAAAGCATTTGGCCGCAAGCTCCCTGAAATTTTTGAAAATTTTGAAGAAGAACCTATAGCATCTGGAAGTATTGCCCAAGTGCATCGAGCTTCTTTGAGATTTCAGTTCCCTGGTCAACAGGTCAAGCCCATTGTAGTTGCTGTCAAAGTTAGACATCCTAGCGTTGGTGAAATAATTAGAAGGGATTTTGTGATTATTAATGTGATTTCCAAGATATCAAATTTCATCCCTACCTTGAAGTGGCTGAGGTTGGATCAAAGTGTTCAGCAATTTGCTGTTTTCATGATGTCTCAAGTTGATCTTGCGAGGGAAGCTGCTCTTTTGAATCGGTTTATTTACAATTTCCGCAGATGGAAAGATGTATCCTTTCCTAAGCCTTTGTATCCATTTGTGCATCCTGCTGTCTTGGTGGAAACTTATGAGCAAGGAGAAAGTATTTCCTACTATGTTGACATGCTTGAAGGAGAGAAGAGAATTAAATGTGCACTTGCTCGCATTGGGACTCATGCACTTATGAAGATGCTTCTGGTACAATCTCTTACATTTTATTTTGTTGCAATGGCAGTTCTTTCTCTCTCTTTTCCTCTGTTTATGCTGATGATTAAATGGGTTTCCATCTATTCAAAATTTTGTGATATAGCGTAAGTCATCAATATCTTTGGGTGTGATTAAATTAATTAGTGGTTTATACACAATATGGATGTATATACTCCTTACTTCTTACTAAAAAAAAGAACTAGAAACTAATGAGATAAGAAAATCAGTAGCTAGAAATTACAAACATGCTTACCTACCCTTCTACTCAGACTACTAGACATTATACCAAAATTGAAACTGCCTGCAAATTACTTAACCTTTCTTACTTGTTTCTAGGAAATTACTAATAAGGCCCCCAAATTTGTCAACCCCCTGTTACCCACACCTAGACCAATAACCCACTTCTTTAAAATCATTGCTATTACCCTCCTTCACTGTATTAAATCCCATGGGCTAGATAATTGATGCAGTGAACTAGATGTTCTACATCTGGTTTGCTTTGCTTGCCCAAAGTGTAAATATTATCCCATCTTGGAATAAGAAGACTTGAGTTATATGAACTGCATGGGAAGAGCTTCACGATAATGTTTTCATTCCTCGCAAATAAATATAATGTTTTCCGCATCGATGGTTACCTAGCCAATATTGGGCTGAGGGCACGTTTATTTTTGCAATGTGGGAGGCTGAGGTCGCTGTTTCAAGATTTAGATAATCTGAGCTAGACAATGATGCAGAAAATTATGGTGTTGAACTTAATTATGCGTTTGTAAAACTACACGTGACCTTCAATCTTGGTTATTCTTATGTCACTTTTGTAACAAAATAGAAAATAAGAGAGGAAATAAAGGGGGAGAGAGAGAGAGAGAGAGTTCCTTGTAGCTTGTATTTATAGAAAATAGAAAACTAGTACTAAATATGATCTAGGACTCTACAAGGCAGAGTTTTAGTCACAAATTAAAGACAAAGTAAACTCAAAATAGGAAAAAGAAACTAACAAGCCTAATTGGTGAAGAAAACTAATAAAGCAAACAAATAAATTAACTAGGAGTCCATCTGTCCACATGATTAGGACTAACTGCTTTGACTAAGTCAAAGTAGTTAGTTAGGTAGTATATTTCATGTCATTACGCTAACACCCTTCCTCAAGCTGGAGCATGGGGGAATGTGAGAACTTCAGCTTGAAACAATGTAGCAACAGAAGTAGCAACAACAGTAGTAGTAGCAGCACAATATAGGTCACTGGAACCAAATAGTAACAGTAGCATAGTATTGGTCACTGTGAACCAAGTAATAGCAGTTGCAGCAGTAGATTAGACACCTAGCAGCAACAACAACATAGTATATGTCATTGTGAACCAAGTAGTATTAGTCGCAACAGTAGAGCAGAGACCTAGTAATAACAGTAGCACAGTCAAAAGGACCAATCCCATAGAGGACCAAGGGAAAAATGCTGATGGAAAAATTGGGGTGTGCAACTCTAAAGCCCTATGGAACATTGTTAGAAGGAGAGCTTCAAACCTGGAATGGAGTGAGGTGATTTGGTTCAACTACAACATCCCTAAATTCTCCATTTCAGCATGGAGATGCTTAAGAGATGGTCTCCCAACCTCTCATCAGCTTGAGAAGAGGAAATGTAGGGTCAATTCGGCATGCTCTTTGTGCTGAGTAGGGGTTGACACAAGAAATCATCTATTCTTCGAATGTGGTTTCTCAGCTTGGATTTGGAAGCAAGTGAAAGGGATGTGCTTCCATGATCAAAATCAGCATCAGGTCAGCTCTGTCATTTTAGAGGCTGATTGGATAGCCAAAACATTCAAAGGCCCAGGAACTATGGGCCAAGTTGGCAAACTTGCCTTTTGCACCACCATTGTTATGATTTGGAAGGAGAGGAATAACAGAATTTTCAGGAACAAAGCAACTCCAAGGGAAGTTCTTTTGGAGAACATCAAGGACATGGTGAAAGACAAATGTAAACTGATCTTTCTTTTGGGGAAGCCTTCTCTTATAAATGTTTTCCTCAAGAACATGTGATGTCTTGATTTTAAAAGGTTGTAAGGGGGGTGGCCTTCAGGCATGGGTGTTGTGTGGGCCTTTCCTTGTTTGCCTTTGTGGCTTGTATCCTTCTCCCCCCCTCCCCTTTTTCTCTTGTTTTTGTTTTTGGAATAAATGAGTAAAAAAAAAAAAAAGCAGCACAGTATAGGTATTGTGAACCAAGTAATAGTAGTAACAGCAATAGTGGTGGCTTTAACACTACCGAATAGGTAGTAGAGGTTGCATCAGGTGTAATTGGTAGTAGAGGTTGCATCAGGTGGAATTGGTTGCAACTGAGAGAGGTTGTATCACGTGTAAGTAGTAGAGAGTAGAGACTGCATCAGGTGTAGGTAGTTGAGGTTGCATCACGTGCAACTATAGTAGGCTGCAGGTAGCCGATGTTGCATCACGTGCAACTGTAGTAGGTTGCAGGCTGTAGACTTCATCATGAGCATGGCAGTAGTAAGCTAAGCTCTCTTCAGTGAGAAAACACAAACTATATATATATAGGAAAAGGAAAAAGAAATTAACAAGCCTAATTGGTAATGTAAACTAATAAAACAAATTAATAAACTAACTAGGAGTCCATCAGTCCATATGATTAAGATGCAGTTTTAGTCAAAGCTGTAGTGAGGTGGCATATTTCATGTCATTCCGCTAACAACTTTTGGTGTCTTGCATTCTATCATTCTGGTACCTGCAGCTGTGTACTTGATGGCCTAGCAGTTCACTGCCATAGTGGCACTGATACGTTATTTATGATATTTGAATTCCAAATCCAGTAATTAGCTTACAAGTTTGGCCAATGTTAATTGTTTTTCTGCTAGAGAATTAAATGAATTAGTCAGATTATAGTGCTGGAATTGAAGTATTTTGAGATGTCATATTCTTTCCAGGAGGACAATTTTCTCCATGCAGACATGCATCCTGGGAATATTCTTGTCCGGATGGCTCATAGCAAAACGTCGCTCAAACCCAGGCCTCATGTCATTTTCCTTGATGTAGGCATGACTGCTGAGCTTTCTAAGTGTGATCGAGAGAATTTACTGGGGTTCTTTAAGGCTGTTGCCCTTCGAGATGGCCGCAATGCTGCTGAGTGTACACTGAGATTGTCAAACCAACAGAGCTGCCTGAATCCTAAGGCCTTCATTGAGGTAAAATATGTTGTTGCATAGAATTGTTAGTAGACTAAATTCTAAGAAACAATTTGTTCTTTGTAATACCCTTAAGCAGGCTTTTCAAATCTGTCATTTGTTACTAGACCAAAGTTATATACCAGTTCTTGTTACTAGCTTCCTAATGCTAGGATGTTTTTAAGATCCTATCCTTGTGAGTACTGACCCAAAGAATCAAAGGTTACCTTATCAAATTTAGGAAAGTTTTTTGATTTAGGATAGCCTGGGGAAGATTTCTATGCCTGAAATACAAGGAGAGGTATTAGGAAAAGCGTCAGAACAGAAGAAAATGAAGAAATTAGAGCAAGAATGATAACCAGGTACGATTATAGGAGCAAGGTGGTTGTCAAGGCGTCGCCTTGGGTGTCCTGTGGCCCTCCAACGCCTTGGATCGCCTTGTCGACGTGACAACCTTGTACGAGAGTATGCACAGTACCGTAAACAGTAAGTTTGAGGCACACACACACACACACACACACACACACAGAGCACACCTCACACACAAAACACCAAATCCTGTATCACGGTAAACTGAATTCATCTGAAAAATAGGAAATGGGCTTTCCAAAACAGATACAAGTCCCCAATACTTATGAACGGTAAATTGAATTCATGCTCCTCCCAAAACCCAATATTTGGACTGTATAATGTGCCCATTAGGCCATTGCAAGGAAATCCATTGACAACCAAATCCTGGAACATGTAACATCAAAACAAGCTTAACCTTTCACTCCCGGTTGCAATAATGATCCAGTGAATTAACCTAATGCGGACCGTATTTCCGGAAAGGGGTAACCGAGAGAAGGGAAGGGAAAGGGATCATTGAAAGGGAAGGGAAAGAGAAATCGAGAGAGAAAGGGATAACCACATGAGATGGAAAAGGGAAAGGGAAAGAAGATAGCGAGTCATAGAGGGAAGGTGAATGGGGAGGGGATGGATTACCATAACAAAAGGGGGGATTTATTGAAACCGAGAGCAAGGGAAGGGGGAATTCTTACCGTGAGATATAGAGAAGGGGGAATTGACAGAGAGAGAGAAATGAGAGGGGAAAAGAAGAAAGAAATCGAGAAAGAGAGGGAGAACAAAAAACTTATCGAGAGGGAGAGAGCCGTGAGAGAGAGAGGGGGGGAGAAGAGCCATGAAACTTCATTTTCTTTTCTTTTTTCTTTAATCAATCATACCATTCAAATTAGAGAAGTCGCCTATTATATAAGCTTTATAATCCTAATCACATACTAAATAAAAAAGGATAAATAAAAGAAAGACTCTCGAAAGACTCCTAAGTCTAAATCGTGGAAAGGGTCCACGCCTCTTCTTTTACATTAAAAAAAAGGACTAAGTCAAATATAATATTAAAATCCTAACTAATCTAACTAAATCTTCCAAAATAAAGGATTAGAAAGATTTGAATTTCTCCAGAGATTCTTATCCAAATCTTGTAGATCCTGTGCTACATCATAACCTTAAAGAACATGTGCCATAGAAAGATAGTTGTTGTCGCTGGAATCCGGAAGGGGATTTACCAAGACAGACAATATGAAACTCTCAATGAAACAATGGAGCTCCTTCTCAAAACAAGGGTTCCCGGAGACACTGCTGATCAACACTATCTCCTTTCCTATTGAACTAGAGTATTGAAAGAACTTAACCGAAAACGATAACAACCACGGTGAGATAGATTTTCCTCCAGCATTCAAGTCTTCTTTATTTCATGTTCTCTTGTTACATATATAGATTCAATTGGAAACCTTTTTGGGCAAGTTTTCCCTTACCTGTCACTACTTTGATCATTAGCCCCCCTAGACCGTGTGATATTGTCTTGTCAATCACTTTTCGACCCCCATCGACCTTTTTCGACCCCTCTTTTGGGCCATGTTCCTTATACCCCCAGGTGTCCGCTTCTGTCCTTGCACTTTTACCAAGTAAGGTTCTGACTATCCGCCGATTTGGACTAAGATCTAGTGACTTGGCGGATCAAATCAGCATGTCTTGCATTTATGGTTGTTGTCAGCATTTATGAGCATTAATGATAATCCATTAATGGCCCAACAACCCACATCAATATGTCCATTTGATCCTATCCGAGTCAAGATTTCCTCAATATCGTCCTTATATACCACGTTCCTTAGTGAACGCCATGTGTCGTCGCGAAAGATCATCAAATTCTTTTTCATACCTGGATGTAATCATCCATTATTTTCCCTAACGGAACCCCGTGTCTCATCGCCCGAAGGAGATCATATTTAAGAAAAATTCTCTTTCGACGGTTACGATTTTTCACCGATCCACACATTATTTTCCCTTTTAAACTTGAATCCCCATCCCCGGCCCGGCTCCGTAACCCCCATTGGTAATGTCTTTTAAATGCTCCTTCCTCTCTTTAGGCGTGCTTATTGGTCGGAAGTCTTCCTACGGTTCTTTCTAAGCCGCGGGTTAGCAAGGGGGAGACATATATTTAAGGAGAATGCCCCGCTTTAGGGGTAGGTAGTGAGGCGAGCTACGTGAAGCGGGTCATGGCGGGCACAGGAAGAGCCCCGGAGAAAAAAAACCCCCCCCCCCCGGAATGGAAGAAAGCCGTTGAACGGGAATTTTTCGCCGACCAACCCGGGGTTGTCGTGACATGAATGTGATCGCTATAGGTCCTTCTTTGGTTCGAAAGCCTTGAGGCCCATCCGTCCATACGATCCCCTTTGTTAGCCGGGGACGCTTTCCAACCGTTTCGTCATTTCAACGTGGAAGTCATTAAGTGTCTTTGTAAATGGTCTCTCCCTGCATTGGTCCCCGGGAGATTTCGGGTCAAGGTGACGCTAGCCGGAGATTTCGGTCGAATCTATGCCGTTGCTTTTGAACAGTGCATATCTCCCGCCTCTTAATAATCATCGCATCTATCCACGCGTCGTTTCCCGCTAAAACGTCACATCTGTATCTAGTTTGACAATCATGACGCTCGAAAACCATCATGACTGCCAAACTGTGACCCACCTGCCAGCAAACCTATAAAAATCCCATTCTTCTTATTATCTTCTTCCTCGCACACCTACTGCTTTTGGATTTTTCACGAAGGCTTTCTTTCCTGAAGTTTCCTGGTTCAGTCTTCCTACCTCTGTCAGCGACATCTTCTTTTTGTAGAGGTTCCCGGTGATCCGATCATCATCTGAGTAAGTTTCGCTCTTCTTTTTCTCTACTTTTATTTCTCTGCTAACCCATCATGGCTCGCGACAAAGCCGTTGTCAGTCATGTTTCTGAGCCTACCTTGCGTCGATCGCACCCTCCACAATTTACTCAGGGTGGGGAGAGCTCCAGCGGTAACCCTGGAAGCTCTTCCCATGATATCTCCGATGAGGCTGGTCCTCTTTGTGTGGCTTCCTCCGTGAAGTCCATCATAACTGAACCTAAACTTCAAGATCTTAGGGCTTTCTTTCGTGATCCTGACTCTGTTGAGTTAATTGTTCCGGTTCCAGAGGACTGAGCATGCCTCCCTTATTCTCATTGGATGGTGGTAAACCTCAACATGTTTCTGTCCGGCTTCCGTTTCCCTTGCCATCCTTTGGTATTCAAGATTCTGGGCTACTATGGCCTAGCCCCTCCTCAGCTTCCGCCCAACTCTTGGGCTCACATTCATTCTTTCATCATCTTCTTCCTCCGTTGTCGAGAGCCTCCCACCTTGTGGTTTTTCCAGTTTCTGTTCGACGTAGGAGTTCTGACATGGCGCAACCCCTCGACCTGTATAACCAAACCTAATGGTACTTACTACTTCTTTCGTCGGAACTTAGACATAGTTCCCCCTATGATCGAAACCACCCCCTCCTCTGTGCCTCATTGGAAAGAGAAGTTTTTTGGGGCTATAATAAAACGGGGTCATACCCTTCAAGGTATGGGCTCCTTCCCCATTGGAAACCGATGGTAGTTCATCGACCCCTCCATAGTTGGGGTCGCCCCACTTCTGACACCACTCGAGATGGAGACCTTGAACGGGTAGAAGATCAAGGGAGGGCAGTCCAGTACAAGGATCTGTCTAACAACCAATTCTTGTTCCTGTATGGACTGAGTAAGTTTCATGGTAGCATTAACCTTTTTTTTCATTTTTTGCATTCCAATTCATCCTCTAACGATTTTTTGTTGATTCACGGTGCAGTGAAAGGCCTGGACGACACCATATGGGAAGATCTTATGGGGACGGATCTGTTCCGACACCAACAACGAGAGAAAGAGGAAATAATCGCTATAGTGGCCCGAAAACTAGAGGCCCTCGAAAAAGCTGCAGATGCTGCTCCTGCCGTTCCCCCCGAAATTCCCACACTGCCTCCAGTAAGCGTTGCTCCTCCCATCGGACCTGAGTCTTCGAGTTCTCCGCTCATTGGGAGTTCTGAGTCAGGCGCTCCTTCGGAAGTACCTGCATCCGATCCACTTCCTTCGACTGGGGGGCCCACATTGCCGTCGGTCATCGACATCGACGAGGATGGTATGTACATTCTCTTATAACTTCTTCTATTTTATTGACCCCCATCCATGATTCTAACTGTGTCTTCCATTTTTTATTTATTTATTTTTAGCAGAGGATGATGGAGCCACTGTTGCGGAGACAGTGCATAGGTTGAAAAGGAGGAAACTTTCCTCAGAGACCCCCCCGGCTCATTTTCCCAAAGGACACCCCCCAAGATATCCTGTAACGGGTTCCGGCTGGCCCTCCACCACTGCGCACTCTTCTTCCGGAGGAGACACTTGTTGACCAAGTTCCCACCAGTCTCTCCGAGGATGTAGCACATATCGACCCGGCGCCATCTAGTCTTTCCGGTGATGTCAAACCTGCTTCTTTAACGGTCATCCCTCCTCCGACCATGGATTCAAGTTCTGGAGTCGACCCTCCACCATGCTCTGCACCAACCATTCTGGCTGCTCCACTACCACCACCTTCGAGTCTGGCAGTTTTCCTTCCAGCCTCTTCTGGTATGTCTTCCCTTACCACAGACTCCACTGTGGTTACCTCTTTTCGTCCCCTGTCCGGAGGGTTACCTCCACTAGCCCCTTCTACCTTTCCTCAACTTTCTACTTCCTCTATGCCCGTTTAATCCTCTTTCCCTAGTCACCCTGCTGGAGAGGGTATTAGAGGGAAAAGCCCAGTCGAACCTTCTACCTTACCACCGGGTCCATCTTCAACCCTTCCTTCAACTAGCTTTTCTTCTTCCGCTTCTGGCTCGAGCTTCACCAGCGCTGAGCCTACTGCATTTGTCCCCTCCTGGAGGGTATTTTCCACAGATACTGGGTTACGCAATCGCCTAGTAGCTCAGGAAATCGTTCATAATGCCTGTCTCCCTGCCGATGACGAGGTTTTCAAGCATGCCCAGATCGAGGGTATCGACCAGGCCAAGTAAGCCTTACAACTCTTTTTTTTTTGATATCTTTTTCCAAATATTCCTTGTTATCTTCCTTTTTGTAGTTGATGTGCGGGACAAGCTACTATCGGAAGATGCTAGTAAACTCCGTACGAAAATTGAGAGAGGCGCATGCTGTCGTCCAGGAAAACAACAGACTTCTGTCTCTTGCCCACACAGAGCGCGATCAAGCCGCCTGTTATCGAAACGGGCTATTGCCGCTTGTATTGAGGCCGAGGAGGTTTGGAAAGACGAAAAAGACTCCCTAGCTTTTGAGTTCAAGGTGGTCGAGCAAGAGAGGGACGATGCTGAGGAGCGAGCCAAAGAAGCAGATGAGCGGGCCAAGGAACTGAACTTGAAGTGGCGCACTGCTGAAGTGTCGTTGGAGTTGAACCGGAGATGGCTGCTTGATGAGAAAACTAAGTACCGTCGGTTGGACGAGCACTTCATTACTCGTGCCAAAGTTTTCGAGGCTGCCCAGAAGGAGTTGTGTGAAGTGCTGCTGTCCAACGAGGTTATGGCAAACCAACTCAAGGCAACCACTGATCTCAACAACCAACTAGAGGAGGAGGTCAAAGGTCTGCAGGGTGCCCGAGATGAGTTGGTTATCGAAAAGGGCAATTTGCTGGCGGAGAACCACAAGCTACAAGCCAAGCCCAGTCTATCACCAGAGGGTGCCCTCGAAAGAGACTTGGCTGTTATGTAGGAGCGAAGTGTCGACATGCAGTCTTCAATTGCTCGCCTGACTGAAGAGTTATCACAAGCCCACTCATCTATGGCGCAAGACAAAGAGAAGACCCTGAGAGCCTTACTCGATTCTGAGGACATGGAGGGCATGTTCAGAAGGGAAAGAGCCAGAGCCATCCGAGAAGCTCTCTTGGTCATGCACTCGCAGATGTCTGCCCATCTTTCGGCCTTCGATTTTTCCCTCCTTTCTTTGATGAGTACAGTGATCCGTGATAAGCTTGTGCAGCCTTCAAGTCTTCCTCCTCCTCAAGAAGCAGCTCCACCCTCCAACGCTCCTCCATTAGACACTTCAAATATTCCTGGGATGACTTCCGAAGATCTGGCCTCCCTCCCTTTGCCAGATAAACAATGAATATATATATATATATATATATATATATATATATATATATATATAATATATATATATATATATATATATATATATATATATATATATATATATATATATAAGAATGTATTCTGTACTTCATATTCAATATAATTTTCTTCACTGTACTTTTTCTGCACTGTACTCACTGTACTTTTTTCTAAGTATTCCCCCATACGCCCCCTGGCTTTAAATGATTGCACTTCGTTAATGATTTAAAACCAAAATAAAACCAAAGTGACCCTTAGGCCTTTTTTTTTTATATATTTTTTTTTATCCGAGACCCTTGGGCCTTTTTTCTTTTCGAAACCCTTAGGCCTTTTCTCTTTTTGAGACCCTTAGGCCTTTTCTCTTTTCGAGGCCCTTAGGCCTTTTTCTTTTCGAGGCCCTTAGGCCTTTTTTCTTTTCGAGGCCCTTAGACCTTTTTCTTTTCGAGGCCCTTAGGCCTTTTTTCTTTTCGAGACCCTTAAGCCTTTTTTTCTTTTCTTTTCGAGACTCTTAGACCTTTTTTCTTTTCGAGACCCTTGGGCTTTTTTTCTTTTCGAGACCCTTAGGTCTTTTTCTTTTCGAGGCCTTTAGGCCTTTTTTCTTTTTGAGACCCTTGAGCCTTTTTTCTTTTCGAGACCCTTGGGCCTCTTTTTTTTCCAAACCCTTAGGCCTTTTTTCTTTTCGAGACCCTTAGGCCTTTTTCTTTTCGAGACCCTTAGGCCTTTTTCTTTTCGGCCTTTTTCTTTTCGAGACCATTAGGCCTTTTTTCTTTTGGAGACCCTTGGGCCTTTTTCTTAGGCAAAGATGTAATGTAAACAGATACTTTATTGAGTAAGTAGAAAAGACACCTTACACATAGTATCTTCGAAGATTCTTGGAGTGCCAAGTGCGTGGTAAGGCCAATCCATCCATTGTCTCCAAATGATACAACCCCGGTCTAGTAGCCTTCACAACTCGATATGGTCCTTCCCAATTTGGGGTCAACTTACCCTGCTGAGTAGGAATAGTGACAGCCGTCGAGCGTAAAACTAAGTCACCCACTTGAAACAAATTTTCCTTGACCCTTGAATTGTAATATTTTGCCGTTTTCTGCTGATACGCCGCTATGCGCAGTCGAGCTGTTTCGCGAACGTCTTCTAGAAGATCTAGATCCATCAAGAGGATGTCTTTGTTAGTATCCTCATTGAAGTTCAACACCCTATAACTTTTCTCCACCACCTCGATCGGAATAACAACTTCAAATCCAAAAGCCAACTTGAAAGGAGTAGCCCCTGTAGCCGTCCGTTGAGTTGTTCGATACGACCATACCACGCTGGGTAATTCCTGAGCCCATGCTTGTTTCTTTTCTTCCACTCGTCTGGCTAAACCATGCAGCAGAATTCGATTGGTGACTTTTGTTTGTCCATTAGCTTCTGGGTGCGCTATTGATGCAAACCTATGCCCAATTTTATGGTCGCGGCAGAATTCACGGAAGATCCGACTTGAGAATTGCGGGCCATTGTCAGTAACCAGTACTTGTGGGATTCCATATCTCTATAGGACATCAAGTCTGAAGAACTCCTTAGCTTTATGCGGCGTGACACTCACCATTTCTTTCACCTCAATCCACTTAGTGAAGTAATCAATTGCCACCAAGATATATTGCAATTGTTCTCTTGCTTGCTGGAATGGCCCCAAGATATCCATACCCCAGACTGCGAAGGGAATAGAAGAAGGAATAGGCTGTAGTTGTGCGCATGGGCGATGGGACATGGGAGCATGCTTCTGACATGCTTCACAGCTTCTGGCGTACCTTTCACAATTGCTCATCATATGGGGCCAGTGATACTCCATTTTGATGATCTTAAAGCACATAGTGCGCCCACATTGGTAGGCTCCGCAGATCCCCTCGTGAACTTCCGCCATAATGTATTTTGCTTTCAAGGGTGGAACACAACGAAGCAATGGAAAAGTATGGGATTTCTTGTAAAGTACCTCGTCGTGAATGACATACGACCCAGCTTGTGTCTGAATGCGCCGGGCTTTTTTCTTGTCCTCAGGTAAGACATTCTCCCTTAGATAAGTGAGTAATGGATCCATCCAACAGGACTCGACGTCGACAAGTAAGATCTCCCCTACGGGGTCGATGCTAGGGTCTGACAGATGCTCAACGTACACTGGCACGTTAAAACGGCTCAAGTCGCTTGATCCTAGATGAGACAGTGCATCTGCTTCTGTATTCTGATCACGTGGTATGCTGATAATCGTAAACTTCTCCAGTGGTTCAATGAGTTGCTTCACGAGGGTTAAATATTTAGCTAGACGATTCTGTCGAGCCTCGTAGTCCCCCGTAACTTGTCGCATGACCACTTGGGAATCCCCATATACTAGCAAGTGGGTGATTTTTAACTTTCTAGCCAATTTAAGCCCGGCTACTAAGGCCTCGTACTCTGCCACATTATTTGTTGTTGAGAAACCAAAGCGTACAGACGTCAATACTTTGAACCCTTCAGGGCTGATAAGGACAATACCCGCTCCCGCGTCCTCTTGGTTGGAAGCTCCATCTATGTACATGACCCAAGAAGGTTCCTCAGGGCCAAGGAAGATTTTGACTTTGGCTTCTTCAAGGGCTCGCTCTGTATTCGATCCTTCTTCCTCGCCTCCCGGGAGGGTACTTTCAATCAGGATATCTGCTAATGCTTGCACTTTGGTGGTAGTCCGAGGTTGAAACTTGAGGTCGAACTCCCCTAGTTCGACCGCCCAATTGATCATACGCCCAGACACGTCTGCTCTGGCGAGGAATTTGCTTATGGGTCGATCCGTCAGCATGATGATGGAATGAGACACTAGAAATAGGGTCATAGCTTACGAGCGCAAACCACCGCCCCGAGAGTTAACTTTTCAATGGATTGATACCTAGTCTCTACATCTAATAAGGCATTGCTGACGTAGTACACAGGGTGTTGCGCTCTATCAACTTCCTTGACCAGTACTCCACTGATTGCACATGGCAAAACTGCCAGATAGAGCAGTAATGTGTCTCCAGTCTCAGGCTTGACCAATAAAGGGGGTGAAGAAAGATAGCGTTTGAGGCCACAGAACGCCTCTTCGCATTCGGTTGTCCATTCGAAAGGCTTGGATCCTTTGAGAGTTTTGAAGAATGGGAGACATCTATCTGCAGATCGGGACAGAAATCGCCCAAGGGCCGTGATTCGTCCTGTGAGTACTTGAACTTGCTTGGGTGTAGTTGGAGACTTCATACTTTGGATTGTCTCGATCTTTATGGGATTGGCCTCGATCCTCCTCTGGGAGACCATGAAGCCCAAGAATTTGCCAAACTGTACCCCAAATGCGCATTTTTCCGGATTGAGGCGCATGGAATTTCTTTTCACTACATCAAAAACTTCCTTGAGGTCCGCCAGGTGATCCGTCGCTTTAATCGTCTTGACTAGGAAGTCATCCACGTACACTTCCATGGTTCGACCAATCTGCTTCTCGAAAACTTTATTAACGAGCCTCTGGTACGTCGTCCCCGCATTTTTTAGCCCAAAGGGCATTACCGTATAGCAGTAAGTGCCCTTGTTGGTGATGAAGGTTGTGTTCTCCTCGTCTTCTCTAGCCATCTTTATTTGATTATATCCCGAATAAGCATCCAAAAAGGATAGCAGCTCATGCCCTGTGGTGGCATCAATGAGCTGATCTCCGAGGTAAGGGGTAAGAATTTTTTGGGCATGCTTTATTAAGATCAGTGAAATCAGTACATACACGCCAACGGTCACCAGACTTAGGTACCCGTACAACATTAGCCAGCCAATCCGGATAATACACTTCTCGGATAAACCCTGCCTTCAGCAGCTTTTCAACCTCCTGATCGATGATTGCTTGCTTCTCCACCGATACTGCTCTCTTCTTTTGGCGAATAGGGCACTGATGTGGATCTATTTGGAGATGATGTTCCATGGTCGAACGCGGGATTCTCGGCATGTTTTCAAGAGTCCAGGCAAAAACATCCGAATTTGCCTTCAAGAACTTTATGAGTTCCTGCCTCTGTTCTTCTGGAATAGCTGATTCTACTAAGAATGTCTTTTCAGGGTTGTCGTCGTTGAAGGGTACTGGGATGAGATCTTCTACTGGAGTGGTTCCCTCTGTGGGAAAGTCGCCGTGATACTCATCCAGCTGAATCACTTGAACTGATTGGTCTTCATCAAGGGCAGCCAGGGATGCAGCGTGGCACCTTTTCGAGACGGATTGGTCCGCCTTGCAGCACCCAACTCCCCATTCAGTTGGGAACTTCACAAGCAAATAGTAGGTAGATACGCAGGCCCGCAGTTTGTTTAGACCCGTCCTTCCGAGTATACCGTTGTGGCTCGACCGGGTATCCACCACCATGGTACTTCATACTGATGCTAACCCGCGCTGGGTAGGTTCCCAGGTGAGTATCAATCTGGATGGCTCTTTTCACTCGCACTCCTTCACCATTAAACCCCAGAAGAGAGTATCGAATGGCCTCAGCTGCTCATCCTTGTAGCCCAACCTCCGATACGTGTCGTAATACAGGATTTCACAAGCGCTACCCGTATCGACCAAAATACGACTCACTTCGCACTCCTCTCCGATGGCCATTTTGATAACAAGGGGATCTTCATGGGGGTGATAACATCTATCAGATCATCGTCCCCAAAATAAATGTATCCATCATACCTGAACTTCTTGGAAGATGACTCCCCCACGTTTTCGCCCCCACGTCGAACTTGCTTTCCTTTTGCCGCTCCTTCCTCCTCCGGTTCTATCACAATTGGGAGCACTTCCCGCCGCATGTGCTCAGGCCAGACCGTCACCGTCATGCATTCCGATTGACTAAGTGTAACATATTCGTCATCACTCAGCCCCAGATCTTGCTCTGGTCCTGCCTTTCCTAGTAGCTTTCGCGGGGGACTTTTCTCACGAACAGTTCGAACCCCTGGGGCAGGATACTCCTTCATCTTCTCCGGCCGCTCATCTATGCACAGGTCGACCTAGCCCATAAATCCCCTTGGGGGTGATCTTGGGGGTGGTTGAGGTCTATGCTTCGACCCTTGCCCTTCTTTCTTCCGGAGCCCTCGCAGGTGGAGGTGGAGGGAGCACCATCGCAGGAGTAGGCAGAGTTGGGCCCGTCCCTGATTTTACAAACTCTGTCCACCTTCCATGCTGGATGAGATCCTCGACCAGGCTTTTTAGATGCTTGCATGAGTTAGTATCATGGCCATGATCTTGGTGATGCGCACAGTATAGTATAACCGTCTATTGCGCTCCTCAGGCCTTGCTATCGTCTTTGGTGGAGGAACCAGTAGGGTGTCACCCCTCTTGATGTTCAATATCTCAGCCATGGTTCTGTTGAGAGGTGTGTATTCTTGAACAGGTCGAGCAGGGTATAACTCCTTCGCCACCTTGGTTTTTTTGCTTGTTTCTCCTTCTTTAGGAGCCTTCTCCAATGCTTCATTCCTCTTCTTTTCAACAACTATAGGACCCAAACTTACCGGCCCTGACAACTCCGCCACCGCTTCTACACCTGATGCGTACCGATCGCATGGACTGAAAATTTCCTCATGAGTTTTGGGGCGCTTTTTATTGAGTGAGAACACCAACTGTGGATCTCTACAGGCTTTAGACAGGGTCGAAACAACCACATCTGGTTGCAGATCTTTAACTTCTCCCGCCACTCCCAGGAAACGGGTGATGAAGTGTCGGAGGGGCTCCCCTTCGCCTTGCTTGATCGCCATCAAATGGGAAAGATTTTTTTTTCTGTACTCGATTCCCTTGAAAATGGGAGAAGAATAAGCTACTGAGCTCCTTGAAAGTCCCCACCGATCGTGGAGGAAGGTTGTTGAACCACGTCCTTCCCGCTTCCAGCAATGTTGATGGGAAAGCTCTGCAACACAGAGCGTCATGGTGACCGTAAATAACCATCCCCACCTTGAAATTATCCAAGTGTCTCTTAGGATCTGTCATGCCATCATACCATCCAACATTTGGGAGGGCAAAGTTGGAATGTAAGGGATGATTCATGACCTCATCCGTCAGGGCTGTTTTCCGTGGCATACTCCTGAAGAGCGGTTGGATCGACCCCTCTTTCCACATGTTGTACCCGGTCCATCAGCTCTTTGACAAGACGTTCTAGCCTCTCAGTGTTTTCATTCCCAGCTGGAGAGCTATCTGCCGTTGGAACAGCCACGACCGGTATAGCAGTCGAAGGCACAGCAACGGACGGCGCAGCCGCCACCCTTTCTCCTCGCGCTGCGTCAACTCTAGCCTGGACTTCTTCGCGGATTTGTCTGGCTTCTTCGACCCTGGCTTGGGTTTCTTCTCGAATTCTCCTAGCTTCTTCGTTCCTTGCTTGGATGTCCTCACGAGCTTGTCGAGCAGCATCGACCCTGGCCTGAGCATCTTCTCTGGCACGTCTGGCTTCATCGACCCTCCTTTGGGCCTCTCGTGCCACCTCTGATTCGGTGTACATCCCGGCTATGGCCCTCCTGGCACCTTGCCTCAATCCCATACTTGTGAGATAGACGACCGGCGAGAAACTCCCAGGGACTCTTGACTACTTTCAACGATTTCTGACTCCTGGGACAGATTGAGTTCGTGGGTCCTCCTACTGACTACTTCGACCCCTGCGGTGATACGAATCAACTGAGGGACTATCTCCCCTTGGTTTAGGAGGGACAACATGTGGCGCAGAGCGTCTAGATTGTCGTGATCTCTGTGGAACCTCAGGTACATCAACGGGTGGTACCTAAGCTGCTGGTACTACTGGAGGCCGTTGTTGCAATAATTCTGTTAAGGCGGCTAACTGCTGGGCCAACTTGTCAAACTGCTCCTTAGAAACATACTGGGACGGATCTGGGTTGGGACCGCCGGCTCCATCATTGGTTGGTTCTTCAGGAAACACATCTTGGGGATCTTGCCCCCTTGGGTCATCTACCCGTTCTCTGGCTATATTGGCTTTGGCCCCCTGGGCTTGAGTTTCCCGTAAGTTATAGGAACTTTCAGCTCTTCCTGCTGGTGCCATACCAATGTTAAGAAAACTGGCTGAGTGGCTAGGGGGAAAATGGGATTGAAGAAAAGGGAGAAAGTTGGGAATGTTCTTTCCTCTCTTGGTAGAAAAGGAGATATTTGGACAAACAAAGTGTGTCAAGGCTCCATGGGGGGCGCCAAACTGTTGTCGCTGGAATCCGGAAGGGGATTTACCAGACAGACAATATGGAACTCTCAATGAAACAATGAAGCTCCTTCTCAAAACAAGGGTTCCCTGAGACACTGCTGATCAACACTATCTCCTTTCCTATTGAACTAGAGTATTGAAAGAACTTAACCGAAAACCATAACAACCACGGTGAGATAAATTTTCCTCTAGCATTCAAGTCTTCTTTATTTCATGTTCTCTTGTTACATATATAGATTCAATTGGAAACATTTTTGGGCAAGCTTGCGCATACCTGTCACTACTTTGATCATTAGCTACCTAGGATATAATAGGTCCGCATGCCTACGACCCCTTAGACCGTGTGATATTGTCTTGTCAATCACTTTTCGACCCCCATCGACCTTCTTCGACTCCTCTTTTGGGCCATGTTCTTTATACCCCTAGGTGTCCGCTTCTGTCCTTGCACTTTTACCAAGTAAGGTTTTGACTATCCGCCGATTGGACTAAGATCTAGTGACTTGGCGGATCAAATCAGCATGTCTTGTATTTATGGTTGTTGTCAGCATTTATGAGCATTAATGATAATCCATTAATGGCCCAACAACCCACATCAATCTGTCGCTTCCTATCCAAGTCAGCATAGGGGGTCGAATACGAGTTCCTTACTGTATTTTCCGCAATATCTTCCTTATCATACCATGTATCTTAGATGAACGCCACGTGCTTATCGCCGAAAGATCATCTGAAATTCTCTTTCTACGGTTAGATTTAATCATCCACCATTATTTTCCTTAACAATAGTCAACAATGATCGAACCTTGTTGTGGAGGAGCTAATCTGGAAAGATGAAATCAAAGACTTCTCATTGTCTTTACCTCAAATATTACCACGTCATATGGGTTCTTCAATGTTCTTGGATTCTTCAATTGTCTTTTTAGAGTTTTTAAACTAGATTGATTCAGTTCCTTTGCTGTGTTGTTTCCATAGGTTCCCCCTTCTTTTCTTTTCTTTCCTGAGGATAGCACTCTTATGTTCGTAACTTTTTTGAAGTTTTTCGAGTGAACAAGAAACTGTTTCCATGTCTTGCTTGAGATCTTGAAGTCCAATGAGAAGTCAGAATGATGTAATGATATTAAAAATATTTTTGATTCATTTCAGCTAAAATTATAAGAGCATTCCGTCTCCAAGTTCCTTCTAGTAAAAATTAATATAAGAATTACCAACTTTGTAAATATGGGGCCCAAAAAATCAAACCTTTATCATTTAAGGTTAGCTATTTTGGTATATGAGCTTCAAAAATCACGTTAGCAGTTCAGAATATGGGAATAGAAACAAAGGCTGAAGTAGGAAAATTAAATCAAAAGGACAAAATCAAGGATCCAAGGGAGAAAATTCAAGGAAATTGATTAGGAGATAAAAGAACTTATTAAAAGAATCAGGTTTTGAGTAATTATAAAGAGTTCTTGAAATTATTAAAGACTTCAATAATCTTCTCAACAACAGGTTAAGAATAGTAGAAAAACTTCTGCAATTCGAAATCTTCACAGAGTAGAAACCTAGAACTTCAAAGAACTGGAAAACAACACTGTTAACTCCGGCTAGTAGCAATGGCATGATTACTGCCCATCTAGAAGAATACCTGCAGGCAACCTTATATTTATATTCCACAACCAAATTCTGAAGTATAGTTGCCCATGGGGTGTCTGTGGAGCCATTCTTAATTCTACCATTAGGAAAAGAAAAATGAAGCGTAACACCTAATATGACTCCCTTTTTAATCCAGTGCTAAATCACTTTCCCAAATAAATTAGATTTTAAACTTAAGAAATAGAGTCAAAATCAATTCCGAATTGTACTAAACTTTTCTGAAAACTACACTCCGACTAGTGGCAATGGAATGACTACCGCCAATCTAGAAAATACCTGCAGGCAACCTTATACTTATGTTCCATAACCAAATTTTGAAGGGTTTTTTTTTTTAGTACTTAGAAGTATAGTTGCCATGGGGTGTTCGCAGAGCCTTTCTTTAATTCCTACCATTAGGAAAATAAAAACAACGCTTATCACTCCTAATATGGCTCCCTATTTATCCAGTGCTTAACCACTTTCCCAAATAAATTAGATTTTAAACTTGAGAAATAGAGTCTAAATCAATTCCAAATTGAATTAAACTTTTCTGACATTATTCACTCCCCCCCAAAAAAAAAAGGAAACTTTTCTGACATCGTAATCCCATCACAGATGGACACCCTCTTTATATACGGATTATAGCTTTCCCCATACAACTTGGAATTGCTCAATCTTGGTCTTATGGGAAAGGTAACTGCATAACTTCTCAACTACTGCCAAAATCATACTTAATAAAGTTTGACCTTTGAAGACAAGCCTGGGGAGGTAACAACATTTAGTGGAGTGTGTTATATGGGTCTCCTATCCTTATTTAATCACCAGAAAAAGAGCACAGCAAAGGGTGATAGAATTAACCTAGAACATTTATAAATAAAAAAGGGAGGAGAAACAAGGCATGATGACCTCCCTTGAGATGAATTTGTGTATTCCGAGTAAGACACAATTTTCTGAAGTATTAGTTACTCCTGAATCACTTCCTCTCTTAATTTTTTTCTTTTCTTGGGGGAGACCTGAAGCAATAGGATTTCTTCACTTGTCTTGAACTCTAAAAAATCCAGCTAGAGGTACAACTCAGGCTGAATTTCAGCTCAATTTTTAATGAAATTGGGCTGGGCTTGTGCTCTCTCTGGTTCAAATTTCATTGATTTTCTCAACCCAGCGCCACACAAGTTGCACCACCCTAAATCTAGCTATAATCGGTCTTTTTGTTGAAATCAAATTCATCGTCCATCGTATACCATCCATGAAATCCAAAGTCTTGAAAAATAGGGTCATCATTTGGCATTGGCTACCATGCTTGAAGTGAGCCGCAAAATTGCCTAAGATTCCCCCCGAGGGGACCTGAGGTTGTGAGGTAGCTGACTTGGGTTGTTAATAACTTGGTGGTTCTTTAATGTTGTTATCTGGTTTACCAGTGCAAAAGAAGTAGCAATTCCTTTTTGGCCATCTATGTGATCTTAAAATTTTGGTTTTTCAACAGGAGGTGGAGAAGACATTCAGTTTTTGGGATACCCGAGAAGGTGAAGTTTTTAATGCTGCTGCCTGCATACAACAATTGCTCGAGCAAGTTCGACGTCATGAAGTCAACATTGATGGCAATATTTGTACTGTGATAGTTACCACTTTGGTTCTTGAGGTATAATACCCTAATTTGTTTGTACCGTCATTTCATGCGATACACATCATGAGCGTGTGAATGTTGAATAAATCTAAACCCACAAAAAAGAACCATTGGATAAATCAGCATTAGTCAGCACTAGATCCCATCCCCTTGTTTAGGACTTGGGCCCCACTAGGTCAATGCAACTCAACTGCAGGTCTTGGCAATAGATGAAGTTTTTTTCTTACTTTGTTTTTTTTTTTTTTTTTTTTTTTAAAAGGGATTTGATCCATGGTCTCAGGGCTTATGACGCCGATAGAAGTTCCAGCAGAGAAGCTGGCATCTTCAACATGCATGCTGGTTTGTTTCGCTGCGTCAGCAGAAGCTGATGCAGTACAAGTCTACACCAGAAGGAATAAGGTCATCCAAATAGGGCCTAAGCCAAACCAGTCTAGCCAAGCCAAGCTAAAGAAATCAGTCAGCCAACATTGTTCACGTGGACAGTACCAACAGATTTAGAGACTTTATTTCCTTCTTATGTTATTACTTTCCTAAGAATAGTTACCATGTAATCTTGCCTCTAAAATTAGTAAAATAATTAGAGACTTGCCTAAGTTAGAGAGTTTTTTTTTAGAAACTTTCCATTCTATGTTTAGGAAAGTTTCCTATTAGTATCTTTTCAGATTTTAGAAAGATTGTAGCAAAGAAAGAGTGGTCTTTCCTTCCATGAGACTAGTCAACAATGAAAGGAATGACTAGTCTCCCTTCCATAATTATGTAAGCACAATACTCTCTATATATGGATGAATAAGATGAAAGAAGTTAGACTTTGAAAATCAAAATAGCTTTTGGCGATTTCTGGTTGGGTCTCTTGGTTGTGAGACTCAACCGCAGCCCTCTTCCTTGCTCCTCTATTGTTCTATTGTCTCTACAATCACTTTCCCACTCTCTCTCAAGTAATTGCGACATTAGTACTATTGTTTTGATCATTCAAATATTGTGAGATTGTGAGATTACAACCAGATCAAGCAGAGCTGCAACTACCAGAGCCGACAGCAGGTGATAGGAGTTTTTCAAAAAATTTCATAACTTCTTCACCAGTGGTTGGATCGACATCAAGTTTTGTTATGATAACCACTACATCCTAAAGTTCACTTCCTACAAGTTTGGTGACCAGCTAATGGTCGGATTTTCAGATAAGTTGATTTTTCTCCATTGTTGCTATTCTTTTTTTCTCCTGGGTTGGTTGTAAAAGGTCCTGTTGCAAGGAAGGGTATCGTTTGTACATAATTCCTAACCCCCTTTGCATCAGAGGCATAGTGAAAAAGGTGAAAGAAAGCCATTTTCTGTATGAACCTTACGTCCTGATACAGCCATTTATATGTCTGACGCCACATAGGCAAGGTTTGCAAACATCCAATGTCCTTTGCTTTTGATGCTTGAAAAGTGCCGTATGGTGCCTGTTCTATACAATGATGCCAAATATCAATCATGTCATTTATATTGGGATAGATTCATTTTGATGGTTGAATGGGGCATATAGATTTCTTGTTCCCATTCTTTTCTCCATCTTTCTTGTTAAAAAAAATATATATGTTACTATCACACTATAGCAATAGATTAACAAGTTCATCCTATATTTTCTGAACTTTATGATATAATGTAAGATTCTCATTGGCTTCTTTTAGTTCTTCTGGACGGTTTTTCCTGATCTTTCATGAAACCTGGTGTATTTGAGTCCATGGTTTTGTGTGAATAATTTTTTTCATATAAAGAGAATAATTTGGCCATTCTAAAGCTCTGAAGTCCCTTATGATTGAAACCCCCCCACCCCTCCCCCCAGAAACACAACACACACACACACACAGAGACACACACACACACACACACACACGCACACGCACACACACAAATCTCATATCATTGATAGGCACTGCTTGCTCCAATGTGGGATTTGTAATTTAGTTTTTTTAGATTGTGGTGAGTATACTTGTGATTTGAAATTATAAATAAATACTTGATCAAAAAGATTTTGGTGAATGTGCTTAGGGTGCATTGGTTAATAATTTATGTTGTTCCTGTCTTTAAGAATTTTATGCTCTGTGTGTCATGTCAAGGATTGAATAGAAGGTAGAACATAAAAGATTGCCACGTTTCAAAACTTACTGACTTTTCATCTCTTGGTAGGGTTGGCGGAGCAAGCTTGATCCGAAACACAATGTGTTGCACACATTACAGACACTGCTATTGAAATCTGACTGGGCAGAATCTCTCTTTTACACAATTGAAGGACTCATGGCCCCGTAGAAGGTGCTCATCTCTTTTATGTTTTTGCAAACAATTTTGACAGTTGAAAGTTAAAACACAAATGATACATATCCAGCTTTTCAGAATAACAGTCTGCAACTGTAGTCTATTTCTGCCCTTTTCTTTGCTACCATTTTTGCTTTGGGATGCTTGTCTTAGTAGACAGTCTATGCCTTTCGTATATTGTCATTTGTAATTGTTTTCAACCTGTACCATGAGTTACTTCTCCATCACAAATAATAAATAGTGAAGGGGCAAATAAATGATTTGTCAAAAAAAAAAAAAAAAAAAAAAAAGAAGAAAAGAAGAAAGTTATCCCTGTTTTTCATCTTGATTTGGAGATGTGTATGAATTCTCTTTTGATTCATGACTATGCTTTCAAAACATCAGTTTGATGCTTTTGCTGTCGATCATGGCCAGACATCAACTATTGGTATCGAGGTAAGTGGTGATATCTTCGTACGTATAAGGTAATGTCATTTTGTTTGGATATTTGCATTAGGAGTCATTTTTTATTTTTTTAAATTGATGTGATGCACTTCATTAAATTTTGAAGCTGGCGGTTAGTAGAAAGATTAACTTATTGTAAACGACTGAAAACATGTCAAAGTGGACAATACAATAAACGCATTGTGATGTATGAAATCCAAGGAAAATGAAAAAAAAAAAAAAAAAAAAAAAGCACTGACTGAAGGATTTTTACAAGGTCTAGAGATTACGCCATATATCTGATACTGCCAGGATCCATCTTGTCAGTATTTTCATTTGGGATAGACAACAACAATCTCTCCTAACATCATTTTGGTCCGTCTTTGGTTCTTTTGGTTCATTGGTTCTTTTGGTTCATTCAATTTGAATCAAATCCTTCTTTTGTACTGACGCATCTAAAGGCTTCCGTCGACACGCCACCTCAAACCATTTTCTTTTAGCTTATCATGTATCAGAGTTATTCTCAGTAACTCTCAAGCCAGTTCTAATATAATCATTCTTTATTTTATCCTTTCATAGTTTTTCTGTATATCCGTCTTAACATATTCATCTCAATTACAATGAGTTTATTTATATGATGTTTTTTAACTGTCCAATTTTCTGTATCATACATCATAGCAGGTCAAATGATTGGTATATAAAATTTTCTTTTATGTTTTATAGGAATATTTCAAGCATATAACACTCTATACGTACCCCTCGACTTCATATATTCTATTTTAATTTTGTGTAACAGTATCCTCTCTGTCATCTTCTCTATATATGATTGAGTCGTAAAATCTAAAATAATCATTTTGCAAAATCTCCAGGGTCAATTTTTACTATCTCATTATCTATCCTAGTGTGACTAAAGTTACACATTATATTTTCAATCTTCATTTTACTTATCTTTAAGCTTTTTGATTCTAAGGTTGATTTTCATAATTCTAACTTGACGTTAATCTATGCTTTTGTCTCATCCGTTAAAATAATATCATCAACAAAAAACATACACTGAGGAACCTCGCCTTGAATATTTTAATTAAATCATCTGTGATAAGCACAAATAGATAAGAATTTAAAATTAATCATTAATTGATCCCAATTCTGGTATTGATTACATATAACCTTGACTGGAAAACATGAATACTGTTCCGATGAAGATTTTGGTAATTGGTATCGGTTCAGCCTGAGTGACCATATTGAATTTTATAATTTTTTAATTGTATTAGTCACGTGTTAATCATCCATTGGCTTCGAAACTAATCTAATCGATACCTTCAACCTTTGATTCTGATATCAGAACTCCAACTCGATTTGCAAACACCATGATTACACTTTTGAATAATCCTTTTCAAGCTCAATTACCAACGAACAGCGGCGATACCATTCCTAATATCATTTCGATTCCATGACCCTTACAACAGGGAAAGAAAATACAAAAGTTAAAAAGTAGTCCTAAAGTAAACATAGAAGTCCTAAAAAGCATCCATCCAAAAAACCAATCAGCCGCTCTAAAGTCTAAAGTCCTCCTAAAAAGCATCCTAACAACCATCAGCCTCTTTCACAAATTCAAACAAGGGTAAATAAATAAGAGCCAAGTCTCTCTCTTTCTGGAAGCCCTGTTACCAGGGAAGAAGCATCAGACATCTACCCTTCAGAAAGCTCTCCAATAAGCTTAAAAAAAATGTAGGACTGGATAACACTGTTTAAACAAAGAAAAAGCCATGGGATTTGTAAGCTTTTTGCAGGAATGATTGTGCATATGATCGATCGTCTCTTTGTATTTGCCTTCTTAATTCCACTGTACCCGATGAGACTAGGTTCAAGTATAATTCCAATGTGGGTGCCATGCTCCAATCTTTTTATTTCCGGGTTGCTTTTCTTCTTCTCTTTTCTTGTCCCCCCCCCTCCTTCCCTCAAACTTCTTTACTTTTCTAGAATATGTTCCATGATATGAATGAAAAATAAACAAATTAATTAAGAAGTTATTGTTTAATAATTTGGAGATTAATAGGCTTTGTGGATGTATCAAACAGAAGAATTCGTTCTTTAAATTAAGGAAAAATGATGTACATGTTGTCGTCTTGTATTTCTTTCTGTATCTCTTTTCAGGTTAAAATTCAGGTCTTCTTTTTTTCTCTTCCAAGTGATCGACTTTTTTATATTTTATTTTCCCTGTTAATTTATAGGATTTCAATATATCACACTAGTTAACATGTAGATTGTAGATATCTCTTAAATTAATTATCATAATAAATATAGAGAAATGAGAAGGGCAGGTGACTTTAGACATTTTCATCATTCCATGTGATGTCAAATCTGTGACTGAACAGCACAGCTACTCCCACTTCCACTGCCTCTTTTGTGCAATCTCTCCTCTTCTTTAGCCCCTTCTCTTTTATCTTGGTTTCATTTTTTCTAATACCAAACCACGTACGCTTTAGACCTTTGGTGGATGGTGGTCCAGAGAGTCCACACTGCAAAATGCTGTCCAGGGGTCAATTTATTAAATGCCCAATATGCCCCCTCCTAGGGGTAAACGTTAATGACACCTTAGCATGGTTTTAGTGCACCGAAGGGATCAATGCTTCACCCCATAGAGAGGAGGTGGAGAATTGGGTAACTGTAGAGATGGGTCAGATGTGGAAACCGAACCATACCGAATCTTCTGTGGGCCTGTGACAGCTTTCTTTCTTTTATCTTTGGGAAAAGCCCATGACCACTGATAGGTATAAATTCTATCGATCAATAGGTATACGACACGTGACCACGCCCACATCCTCGGCCATCGGAGGCACAACCATCATAAGCTATAATGATAATCAGGGATGCATCTTTCATTATCTGCAAAGATCAAGGGCAAAACGGACCATCGTAATTGTGGACTTGTAATGCAAAGGCATCCCTGCCGGACCTAAGTTGGAGCCCTATAAATAGGACTCTAATCTGAAGGTTAACACACCTCTTCACCACTTCTTACTATTTCATTCTTTTTACTTTGCCTACAACTTATTGGTTGCAAGCTTGGATCCCTAACTTTAACATCAGAGTGTGCGGTCCGACTAAAATTTTGACCACTTTCTGTGCTCATCTTATTGTTGTTATTGTTGTTTGCAGTTAGGTCCCACCCGGAAGGATTGTGATGGATTCTAATAACAACAAACCATCCCCAATGCATGATATCACTTAGCCCTAAAATGAGGGGAACAAGGGTACCTGTCTCTGTTCTTATAAAAGTTTTATTTTATTTTATTTTTCCTTACCAAATTTTTTTTTTTATCCGTAAGTGCTTTTTCTTGATTCCGGCCGTTCCCAAAGAGTAATTACAAGGAATATATTGTCATTTTGTAATCAGGTGAAAAGGTACTTATTGTAGAAAAGTATTTTAATAGTTGATAAGATGAATGATGGCGACAATTTAGATGGTTGCAGCAATGGGATTCAAATCGTCTCCTTCCTTAAACACAGGGAGGAGGGAGATGTCTCTATTGAATGACTGACACGTGGTTCTCGAAAAAATTTCTAACCCCACGTCAGAACCGATACCCAGCTAACAAGTCGAGTCGACAAGGGGTGTCGGCTGGAATGTGGGGCTTGGATTTTTTTGAGAACCACATGTCGACCATCCGACGGGAGCATCTCCCTCCTCCCTGAAGTACAGGGAGGAGACAATTCAGATCCGCAGCAACGAACGGTGGAAGGCGACAATGACGAGTGATCTCAAAAATTGTGCTTTTGTTTTGTCAAAAATGTCTACCAACATGATTGATATATATATATATATATATATTATTTTTTTGTTCCGTCAAAAAGTGAGTTTTTTATTAATTGGAATTGCAAAGTCTGGATCACCTGCTAACTCTTCTAGTATTCTCTTTGGACGACAAGTGATTCAAACTCTACTGGTAGATACATCGTGTGTTTACAATAATTCAACCATTATTGCGTTCCATCTCAAAATCTTGATTTCCAAATTACTATTTTGCCATTTGGCAAGTTTATTTTAGAGTCTATTTCTCTACAAAATTTTCTTTAGCTGCACTGTTCATACTTATACGAATTAAAAAATTTCACAAGTTATAGGTATCATAAGTAATTCCCCTTAGCCTTCATTGAATCCTATCATCACCTTTACAAACCCCAAACCTTCATGGATCGCAAGATTTCCTTCTCCAAAACCTGTTAAAAAGCAAAGATTTTGAAATGCCATTAGAGAGATGGATAGGAAAGAGTAGAGTAGCAGGTCTGAGTGCGGTGGAAACTGGAGAGTAGAGATGATGCTCCAAAACGAAAAACTTTGTTGGGGCCACGTCCGACTCCAGTGAGAATGAAAAAGAAAAGGACGGCACGACACAAGCAGACAAAAAACCTCAGACAGTATCTCTCTCTTTACCATCCTTTCGTCTTTCTTTTCGGATTCCTCTCCTGTTCTCCACTCTTCTCTGTCATCCTCTCCGCTGGACGAATCTCCTTTGCAGTCCACCACTAACCCCTCCATATCTTTTCCCGTGAATTTCAATCTTTTTTGTGGGTTTCTGTAAACCGTTTATAATTCATCATCAAATCAGACGCAAGTCTTTTCTTCTCCTGAAACTTCAAACTCTGTAGTCTTCTCCCCTGAAACAATCTTTAGTATTGTATGTTCCCTCTTCTCCTTCGTTCACTCTGTGACATTGAACCGGTTTCTTCTTATGTTTATGATTTTTCCCCCATTTAGAAGTTCCTGTGTGAGCTGAGTTGCAGATAAAATGGAAACCTTCGCTTTGAATATCTCTTGAATCTTCTGCTATTGGAGCTTTACTAAAGGTAGAATCATCTCTTGAGTAAAAAAAAATGGAAAAGGTTTAATACTGACGAAAGTGTTTTCGTCTTGGAATCTCGGAAAGTAGATCCTAAGGTATCAGCCTTGCTTCCCCTCCGAGTTTCGAGTTTTCCCCTGCTTTTTCCTTTCCTTTTTCATCTTTTACATTTCTATAAGAACCAGATTGGGCGAATCTGCATCATCTCCTTCTCGCTCGCCGTGTTCAAACGATATACGAATGGATTTACTCTCATTTCATTTGATCTTTACAACAACTACAGTTCTCGTCGTTCTGTCCTCTCTGTTTAGTTCTTCCATCGCTGAAATTCCATCGGAATTCGTCGGTGACCCGCAGCAGCCATTAAAACCTAGAGATTTCTCCAATCCAAACACAGTTCCTGCATTTCCTGTCCAGACACAAACACAATCATGTCATCTAGACCTCTCAGCCGAGCTCTTTGGTGGCGTGCGTGAGGCCTGCGGACTGAACCTCGACCGCAGCCGGTGCTGTCCAGTGCTAGCTGCGTGGCTATTTGCAGCACATGCTAGGTCGGCGCTACAGGTGCAGGCGCCGGCTCCGAAATCTTCGTCGGATAATCCGATGATGCCGGACGATTCACTGAAGTGTGTGGATTCATTGCAGACATCCCTTGCGAGCCGCGATATTCACATTCCTCAGGCGAACGCGTCCTGTGATGCTATAATCTGTTTCTGTGGGATTAGACTGCATCAGATCACCTCCTTGAGTTGCCCTGCTGCGTTCAACCTTTCTTCTCACCATAACGCGACGCCGACGGTCGCCGTCAGAAACTTGGAGCGGAATTGCCGGAATTCTTCTTACTCCGGCTGTACCAGGTGTCTAGGAGCACTTGAGAAGGTCAGTTTTCTCATTCTTTTTAGCCACGTGGACATGGTTGGTTGATACTATTAGAATGACGAAAGTGCCCCTACTATATGATTTGGATTTTGGAAACAGGTGAAAGGAGATGAGAAGAATGTGACAGGTGGAGGTGGTGAGTGGAAGGAGACGAAGATGTTGAATAGAGATTGCCAGCTCATGGGGCTGACGTGGCTATTAGCAAGGAACAAAACGGCGTATATACCGACGGTTTCGGCGGTGCTGAGAGCGATGATGTACAGTGCGCACCCGACCAACTTGTCCAAGTGCAGCCCTGACCAGGAAAACATGCCCTTGGCCGTCGATTCACTTCAATTCCAGAGACTCGATTCATCTGACGCTCCTCCTTGTCGTCGGCGTCTTCCTTTAATCATTATTTTATTTACATTTCTACCCCTCCTCATCATCATCATCATCACCCCTTCTTCCAGTTCTCTTTTCTTACCAATTTGAAATCTGGAGACGATAGTGTGTCGTTCACGTGAAGCTAGAAGACAAGACAAGCGGGTAAAGGGTAGGCTAGAGATTGAAGGGTTTTGTAAAATTACTTACGGCTCCCTTTCTTATTTAACTAATTCGTTTTGAGGCTTTTCGGGTTTTTTTTTTACTTCTAATTTCTAAGGATGTAAATAGATTATCGAAAATTAAAATTTGATTGGCAACCAAATCAAAATTATACTGGATTTGAAGCGTAAATGATAGAAATGCGGAGAGAGATGGACAGCAACAGAAATGATGGAGGGAGAGAATAACATATGAATGTTTGTAGCAACACGTTCTGAGTTCGGATCATCTATATGTATGTACATATATTTTTTATTAGACCTTATCACCGTTGATGTGGTGTGGGATCTACTTTTAAGTGTGAGACTTACTGAATATGAACGGTGATAGGGTCCCAAAGAGGATACAAATACATATCGGTGAATTATTTTTGTTTTTAAACGGTAAAATTTGGTTTGGTTTTAAAAATAAAAATCAACATGGAGGGGCTGAGTAATCGGTATAGCGATCTCATTTTTTTAGGATGGGTCCAGGAGTCTAGTGAATGGATCAGCCCGGATCAGGATCGACGGAGCCGATCCCATGCAACGATGGTATTATTGGGAATAATCTAACATTGCTAATGAGATTGGAATCCTGTGGTCTTATATATGGAGAGTCCTTCTATTTATTAGTTCGAAGTTTTGAATTGGAATCTTGACATGGTATCAGAACTCCAGGTTCTCTCTCATAATAACTTTTAAAAAAGGGACCAGTCACCTGAAAAGTGTCATGCAATGTTGCATATTCTATCACATATATACCACCTAACGGTGGGGTTACATGTGAGGAGAAGTATTGAGAATAGTCCTATATTGTTAATGAGATTGGAATCATGTGGTCTTATATATAGAGTCTCTCTACTTACTAGTTCGAACTTTTAAGTTGGAAACTTAATAGACATTGACACGATTGGTCTGGGGTTGAGGTGTTCCTCATCGGTTCGTTCCTGTGGGACTAGGTCCAAAACCGTTTGATAAGCTAATCATATAAACTTGAGAATTAATTCCATTTATCATTGGTTGGGCCAGCTGTGGTTCCTCATCAGTTCTAAATACTGTTATAATATTAAAAATGTCAAAATCTTTTTCTAAAATTATAAATAATCAAATAATAAATTCCTAAGTATACAATAATCAAATATCCATCAACAAGGTTACAAATACAAATATGAGTCAAATATTTAAAGAGGAAATCTATCAATCTTAAGCATCAAATAAATCCAAAATTCTAAAATGTAAATCTTAACATCAGATCAACATTCTTCCTATGATTACTTATATATGTCTCATAAACGGTTCTATGATTTCAATTCCGTAATCGGTTCTAACCAGTTATTTAGTTCTGGAACCGTTGAAAAACCCTATCAGAATCGATCCAAATGGTTCTAAAATCTTGGACCAGAATCATCCCAATAAACTAATGGGTTGATGATGGTTTTACCGGATCATCAAATGCATATTAAATACAGCCCTCCCCTGTGATCTTGCAGTTCAACCTCTTCTCTTCAATATTCTTCAACTTGTTTCATTATGTGAAAATTGTTAGTTTAATTTTATTCCAAGGGGAGCTAACATGGTTGTACACTCCCTTGCTTGGTAGGCCTCATCATTGATGGGAATGACCAGTTGGGTCGGATTCCATTATGTAACTTCAGGATCTGTGCATTGCTGAAGCTTTGGCTAATACCTGCTATTTTCCTCACTAAATTCATTTTTTTATTTACCAAAAAAATCATATATATATGAGATATTGTATATATATATATATATATATATAATATATATATATATATATATATATATGAGACCACACTACAAGATTAAACGGGGAATAGAGATCCTTCAATGCTAATACAATATATGATTACATATTTAAGTGGTATTAATTACCAAATGACCAAGCTTTTACCACTTAGCATATGAAATGGGATCTAAATTTGGTGGGCATATATAACACAAGATTTTGGACTATGTGCCGAGTTTCAAACCCATCAAATTTTGCTAAGTGGCAAAATAAAATAAAACCCAAAGGTTTCATAAGATTCGTGCCAAGTATTGTTAGAACAAATATTAAAAGGCATGTCTTAGTTGTGATGATCAACAATGGATATACAAACTCACTATGCATTATTAACATGAATTTTAGTTATAACAACACATTGACTAAAACATTTGCCATACGCCTGTTTTTTCTCCTTTCCTTTCTCAAACTACATGCATGTTGGTAGAATATGAGAAGGAATTGTGATGATAAATTTGTAAGTGCAATTAATTACTAAGATATTGGAGAAACCTAATTTGGTAAACAAACAAGATGATCCAATTGCGACTCCTACATGAGTGTCCGAAATGGGAACTCCTTTTCCTACACATATGAGATGAACTCGATATTCCTCAGTTATTCCTCAAATGATATTTTAGCTTGTTTATCAAGTTAAATCTAGAGCGCTTGGTCTCATTCTTCCATCGTTATCCAGTCTCTTCTTGAAATGACTGAACGGTTCAGTGAAATCGAGATCAAAGAGAATAAAAGGACAGAGAGTGAGTTGTCTGTTAGGATGGCTATTTTTGTGGGTGAAGACCATTTTATCACATATAGGTTTGAAGATTTCATAGATAAAGAACTATATGCACTCATCAACATGGAAGAAAAAGAATAATTACAAGATGAAGAAGAGGAGTTACAAGAAGAAGAAATGGAAGAGGATAGCAAGGATGAAGATGATGGAGTCGGTATGGAAGAAAACTAGGATCTAAGTAAAGCTGTTGTGATGACGAAGTGTGATGAGGATGAGGATGAAGACGATAATGAAAACGATGATGTAGAGGAGGATGAAGGTGATGAAGATTAATTACAATGACAATTATAAAAGTATTAACTAAAGAAGTTTTTGAGATGAATCTCAATTATCACATATTGAGTGAGATCAGTCGATTATATAGAGATTTACAATCCTAAAAAGAATGAGATTTAAACTCCAACATAAATGGTTACAGATGAGGATAGAGTTTGTTATAAATTCACAGGATTGTAAATTACAGTAGCCTCAGATATACAAAATATTTTGAATTTGAATTATATGTGTAGTGGCATTGGTTATCCTTAACAGTAATGAAGGAACAGATCACTGCGTACATGACAATGAAGAGGAGGATAAAGAAAACACGGGAAGGTGTGATGATCACATAGAACCAAAGCTTGATAATGGTTTTCTATTACGGATCCTATGACATCAGAACTCAGCGGGTGGTCCCTTGAAAGGTACCAATGATGCAAAAGGATGGGGAGAGTTTTTCATTGAGTTCACTGCTGGCTGATGGCAATGCCAAAGGTGGTCACTTAAATCAGATTGACCTCTGCTCTTCTTTTTGTGGCATGAGGCTTAATTTTTTATTTTATACAATTTTTGGCGAAAATGAAAATTAATTATAAAACCTGATGTTTTCTAAGTTCTTGAATTTTAATGCCTCTTTATGTAGACTTTAAAATATTTCGAGAATGGCAAAAAAAATAAAACGGATGGTATATGTTTTTAATGGATCAGATATAATATGGTCGGAAGAAATAAACGACAATATACTTGCATAATTGAAGAATTATACCTAAATTAATATGAACACATGACATTTATGATGTGTGCAATCATATAATAGTGAGAATTCTCATCTTCAATCAAATAGTTAACTGATGTTTTATGTTTGTCCAAGATTTCAAGCATAAGCCTATATGGAGAGAGAGGGAGAGAGAGAGAGAGAGAGAGAGAGAGAGAGAGAGAGAGATATTACAATAAACATTTATTATGACCCATAACCCACCATAACAAGTAATAAAATAATGAGTTTAAAACAATTATGAGGAAGTGGATAGCCTTCAATCCCACATCGGTTACATGTAGAAGATAATAAGAGTATTAAACGATGTGAGATTAGTCGATTCATTACTCATGGAAGATGCAGGTTAAAATACGGAATTAGTACGGTACGCATAATAAATGTGTTAAATGGAAAAGCTTTAAGTATGGAGTATTTTACCGTATTTTTTAATTCAATGCAACAATACACCTACGGTACGACTATACGGAACACATTTAAAACGCATTTTAACTGACAGTGATTACGATTTGTGATACATGTATGAATTAATGAGGTATTCAATCATATGAATTAATGAGGTGTTGAATCCAACTTGTAATTGTTGGTCAGAAAAGATTTATTTATGTCGAACCAATAGCCCAGACCGACCCGGCCTGAATTAACTTGAAACCGACCCGGATCGAACTGTTATCGAACATGTTTCGGGTTGAGGTATGGTGTATCCTACCGATCCCAGTCCGGTCTGGGGCCTCTGGGCTAGCTCGAACCAGCCTAAGAAAATGAACCAATGAACAGGAATCTAATAATGACCCGGACCAAACCGATTTAGACCGAATATTAAACTTTAGCTTCACTAGTTCAACCTTTTGGATGGCATTAACGGGTTTTCTACAAGGCTTTTAACCGAACCACTCCGTAATAACTCAATAAGCTAAGCCCGATAACAACCCAAAATCAGACCGGTTTGTTAGTTAATGTGCACAATGCAGCCCATCCAATCTCATTCTATTAATGGACATGTTTCGGTCAGGCCCTATAAAGCCCGATATCGATTTCACCCAGACTGAAATCGGCCCACCAGCCGTTGACACTCTTAGTTGTAGTATCTATTAATGGACATGTTTCGATCAGACCCTATAAAGCCCGACATCGATTTCACCCGGACTGAAATCGGCCCACCAGCCGTTGACACCCTTAGTTGTAGTATCCAAAATACCAAAAAAAATTCTAAACATATAAATAATCAAATAATAAATTCCTAATCATACAAATAATCAACTATCCATCAATAAACATACAAATACAATATGAACCAAATACTTAAAAAGAGGAATTTTCCAATCTAAACATCCAATGGTTTATATGCCTTATAAACGGTCAACGATTCCGGTTCCTAATTGGTTCTTACCAATTTGTTGATTCTGGATCTGTTGGAAAACCCGTACAAAAGTCGTCCGGTTCCGTAAACAATGGTTATTAAAATCTAGGACCAGAGTCGTCCCAATAAACTAATTAGTGGAGTTATGATCGGTTTGGTCTGTCCCGTCATTTTAACACTTTGCACTATGATCGCCTATTTAGCTTATCGCTTCTTCATTGGGGAGGCATAGACACGTTTATATTCAGTCCGACAGGTCTCAATCCATAATCGGTCATATGATCATTAGGTTAATCGGTCTGTAAACTACTGTAACATGTTCATACTAAAGTGTAAATTAATAAAATAGAGAGATTTTAGATTTTGAATCTACAATTGTATGTTGTAGATTAATTATATTCTTGTAAGATTGTAAAAGACTTTTATTAGGCTTGTTACCTATGTCGATGAAGATGAGGACGGAATGAACACATGGAAGAATCAAGAAATGAATGAGATTAAGAGAGAATTTACTCTTTTAGGATTTTAACTTTAGGGTTGTATTTGTGTCAAAACTAAGGGTGTTAAAAATGAAACCGAACCGTGTATCGAAATCGAACTGAACAATTTAAACTGAAATTGTGGAACCGATTATTAAATGGTTCAGTTTTGGTTTTAGAAATGAAACCATTTAATTAAACGATTCGATTCTGGTTTTGGAAATGAAACCGTTTAAACCCACTATTTAGAATCGTTAAAACCAACTAAACCTTTACTTATGTGTTAGTGCTAAATGTCTATATTTGTAGAAATAAATTATATTTTAATGTTTTCCACATGGATACTTCTAAATGGAAAGTCCATTTTCATATATGATTAAAATTATTTTAATGATTTCCTTGGTTTTCCCTTAACTTTGTTCCTAACTCTCTTCCTCACCCTACTGGCAACAAAACCGTTTAAAAACCGAAAAACCGAAACCAATTAATACTCGATTTTGGTAAGTGTTTTGAAGCCGTTTAATAGATGGTTCAGTTTTAGTTTTACTCATTACACACCATATCAAAACGGAACCCCACCGGTAAATCAAAACCGCATCGTTTAACACCCTTAGTCTAAACCAACTTTTAATTCGGTTTAAAGGTATTTTTGGTTCATTCGATTGAGCTATATCCTAATACCATAGATGTCCGTTTAATAATCACTTTCGAGCCTAAGACTGACACATTTAATAATCTGGCTGGTCTGATCACGGGCTTCACCGGTCAGGCAAGATCGGACTACCCAGTGTGGGCCTGAAACTGAGGGTTTGATACACCTAGGTGGTGGGGTCCAATGTTCGGTTCCTGTTCCGTTCCCAAAGTTATATCGTTATCATAACTCTTAAAGAAACAAGATGATGTTCTGTTCTAATTCGATAAAGAAACCCAATTCAATTGCAACTCCTACATCATGAGTACTATTTTTGTTGGTGAAGACATTTTTACCATGTGAAGGTTTGAAGATTATCTATACGAAAAGAACTACGTGCACTTAGATGAAGAAGAGGACTTAGAAGAAGAAGAATTGGAAGGGTATGTACGACAGGAACTACAAGCACTCATCAACAGAAGAACAGTTCGATGAAAAACAAGAGGACTTTAGAAGAAGAAAAATTGGAAGTTTATGTACGAAAAGAACTGCGTGCACTCATCAACATGGACAAAGAAGAAGCGTTAGATAAAGAAGAAGACTAAGAAGAAGGAGAATTGAAAGTGTATGTGTTTCGGCCAAGTCCTGTATTCGAAGTCCGCAGTACTGGCGAGGCCTGCAAGACAAAAACAATAGGTAAGAGAGGGGTGGGTCTTATGGCCCCGGATCCACTCGGATGCCAAATTAAGGAATCTGTGAACAGTCAATAGGCTTGGGATCCGAACTCATCTTTTATGTGGCGGGGCAAGAGAAAAATCCCGAGTCCGAAGTGTTAGAGCGAGAATCCCAAGATTGGGAAATAATTAATGTTTACGTACTTGAAATCTCACGATTCGTGGTATTTATAGTGATTAGTGTCTTTTTGTAAATGTCACTTTTACCCTTGTGTGGTGTATGATGATCGAAATATCCTTGTAAAGCTATGGAAATGACGCTTTTGCCCTTATCCATTAATTGGATTTATGGGAATATCTTCCTAGAATCTTTTGGAGATGTTGATGTGGATATTTGGACTCAGCTGTCGCCATGTCATTGGTGGCGTGGGAAATTCCCCTAACGAAAAGAACTACATGCACTCGTCAACATGGATGAAGAATTAAGAAGAGTTAGATGAAGAAGAAGAATTGAAATTGAAGGTGTATGTATGAAAAGAACTACATGTAAGAATATTAGTGTGGGCTAAATTAATTATACGGTTAGTTGGTTCAGTGGGAGTCTGGTTACAGGTAGACCAGTTTAAGTATGATTATGGACCAACCTGGTCCACTGTGGGATTGGTCCAGGGTTGGGGTGGTATTTATATCCATGGTTGGGTCCCCGCAGCCACGGTTATTCTTCTCCCTTCCCATACGCAGAGAGTTCAAGGGATCCCCGGAAGGCTGTGGAAGACTTTGATCTAAGCTTTCCAACATTCAAAGCATTCAAATCATAGAAGGTAAATGGTCGGAAATCAATCTACAGCAAGAGGTATGTCTCTAATCATCTCTTTTCAATACCCATTGTATTCTAGTAATCTGTGTAGTGTGTTTGTCAGGGTTCATGGGAAATCCCATGGAAAAACCCAAAGATGATCTATTTAAACTGCTTACACTACATGCACTCATCAACATGGACGAAGAAGAAGAATTAGAAGAAGAAGAAGAAGAAGAAACGGAAATGGATAACAGTGATGAAGATGATGGAGTTGGCATGGAAGAAGGCCAGGATCAGAGTAAAGCTGTTGAGACGACTACGAGGATGAGGATGAAAATGATCATGATGATGATTAGGAGAACGAAGGTGATGAAGATTATGTGGCAATGAAGGAACAGATCACTGCCTAGGTGACCTCCTTTTGTTTTTCTTTAATATTTTTGTTGAGGAATTTTGATGAAGATTATGTGGCAATGAAGGAACAGATCACTGCCTAGGTGACCTCCTTTTGTTTTTCTTTAATATTTTTGTTGAGGAATTTTGATCTTGATTGACGTGAGATGAAATAAGTGAATATATATTTTATCTTGTAGTTTTACGTAGTTTATAAACGTGGTAAAAAGCGTGTTTTGATTTGTATTACATGGAGAAATGAGATGTCTAATTCCAATCTGAACTGTTGAGTACAGAAAAGGTGTATTTATTGGAAGGAGTTCGTCACCAGTTGCACGGTTATTTCAGTCGTGATTCATTAGCTGGAGTTCACTAGTTGGAGTTCACTTCGTGCTGTTACTAATGTATAGGTATGGACGCTGAGTGATTCCAGTCGTAGACTCATTTACTGGACTGATTACACAACTTGAAACGAGCCAGACCCATATTTATGTTAGCTACATGTCAAATTTGATGATGCCTCAAACTAATAGATCCTGATTCTAACTCCGACTTGATTTCTAAGTCGATTCTGGCTGAATTGGAATTTGAATCCATAGAGGCTGATTCCGCTTACTTGAACCATTGATGGATGTTGTTAATGTCATATTTATTGATTGCCTAGCAAAGCAGTGTGCCCGTATATGGATATCTGCCTATAAGAAATACAGTGGCATGTAACCTTAGCTACCAATACCAAATCAAACCCAAGTCCACAATTATGAGGCACTATTGTAACTTCATTAATTTGGCCTTTAATGAAACTTAGGTGACACGGTTTCGGAGCCCTGCATCTAATGGGGTTTTGGTATTTAAAGGGATGAGATATTAAGATCTAATGACATAAACACCACACCAGGTGACAATGTCTGATCGTTCTCATACAGGTAGGTCAAACTCAGACCCTTTTGGAAGTCTTTATATGTGTGTGTAACTTTTCCTGTTTCTTGATGTTGGTTTGGGTACAGAATCTTCAAGAGACCGGCGAAAATTACGTAATTATGGACTATTTATATAGGAAAGAGGTTCTCTGCTCATAGTAGGCAAATCAAGGGACCAGATTACGTGAAGCGGCTATCAAGATTTTGTTTACTTTCGTGGGTGAATGTCGACAGATCATGGTGTCAGATACATGGTTTGCTGATTAGAAAAACTTTTTCCTTTTTATACATACATATATATGCTTAAAAAAAAAATAGAGAACATAAAGAGCTTCATACCTATACCACACAAATTTATTGGCTTTTAAATATGAAAAATAAAAAAAGAGAAAAACAACTACATGTTATAACAGTGTGTAGTTCCCTCTCATGCCAGTTTTAAGCCATTGATATATCCATTGTGCATGCATGGTTTAAAAAATTGGATCATAATCAAGGGAGTCACCTGACTTGAATTGGAATTGATGGTGGTGATCACAAAGAACCAAAAACCAAAACTTGATAATGATTTTCTACTACGGATTGTAGGTTGTCATCAATACTTAGTGAGTAGTCCATTGAAAGGTACCAGTGATGTAAAAGGATGGGGAGAGTCTTTCATTGATTGAGTTCGATACTGATGGCAATGTCAAAGGTGACTGCTTAAATCAGACTTAGACTATAATCTTCTTTTTGTGGTATGAGTCTTAACATTTTATTTAATACAATTTTTGCTGACTTTTAGAGAGAAAAAAATGGTGGTAATAATAACAAAAATAAAAATTGATTAGAAACAAACTCATGTGTTTGAAGTTTCTGAATTTTAATGCCTGTACATATAGAATTCAATTTTCTTTTTTCAATAATTATTTTCAAGAGGTAAGATATAGTGATTTCTTAGGATAAGAAAAAAAGTAATGTCTTGCTTTTGTCTCTTAGAAATAAATATTGAAAATTTTTTTAACATGTAAAATGTTACACGTAAAATTTTCATTTAAAATTTTAGGCCAAAACAAATGGAGCCGTAATAGAACTTCATTTAGTTGTCTTTACGGAAATACTTCAGCATTCAATATTCTCAATTCCATATGTTTTTGAAACATTCGGTAAATACGTATGGTTACAACAAGAAGTTTTAGGCCCCTTATAACTAAGGGTGTCATTTCCAAACCAAAACTGCTAAACCAAACAGAAACCCACTGTTAATACGAATCAAGTCGAACTGTATATAATAGTTTGGTTTAATTTTTGATAATGAAAATCAATTCTGTTTCAAGTTTGAACTAAAAAGTGATGTATCCAAACAGATTAAAAACCAGTTTATAAATTAACTTAATTAGTCTTTGAAGTGTCTTTGAGACTCTTCCTCAATTCTCAAGTTGAAGTTGAATCCAGATTCACCTAATACATATCAATAGTGAAATGTCACAGCCTTAGTGAAACTAAGCCAACCGTGCTGGCACTTAGATGCTCACAAGTCTACTTGAGCACTAAATAAGCCTAAGAGGGGAGATAATACAAGAGAGCAATGGACCTTTCTATGTCCAATGGGCCAACCCATGTGCTAGCCTGCGGGTCACATAGGCAGATAATCCATGTAGCAAGTCGTGACAGAAAGCTCCATTTCTATTTCCTGTCTAATATTTACTTGTTTCCTTTAGCCTCCAAAATCTCACTGCTCTCCCTAAGCCCTCCAAAATTGCCACCATCAACTAAGCTAGAAAAGTGCGATGGGGAAGGGTTTTTGCAACAGTTAAACAATCAATTAAGAACCGAATGAACCAAACTAATTTAGTAACCAATTGTTGAACAAAATCAGACCAAAGTGAATCAAAATCAGACTGATTTACACCCTTATAACCAATAATCATATATAAAAAAACATATTTTTAGAAGGGATTTCCTTATTAACACCTCCTAAGGTGTCAAATTATTTGGATCCTAACTTTTTCTTTTTTTTCCCTCTTAGTATAATACATTTGTTTTTCTTAGTAAGGATAAATGTGTTTAAAGACACCTGAAGAGGTGCCAATAAGATAGTCCCACTTAGCTTAAGTTGTTTTAGTTTCTTTCCGCTGGAATTATTCAGATCATAAAGTGAGCCGGGCTTCTTAAGGTAGGATTAGGTTGGGCTGTAGTAAAGCTCATTTCATAATTTTGCTGGAAGTAGGTTTGGGTTCTTAAAGAGTTTAGGATTCAACTAAGGGCTTTGGTTATACAGTAATTCATTTATATAATCTCGAATGCAGTTGAGGTTTATACCAACTACTTGCAACATATCTTAGCTCCCTAATTTAAAAGGAAGCATTTTAAGAAAAAGAAAAGTATCATCAGCTTGGATTAAAACAGAGCAAATTTAACAACTTGGGTTTTAAGAGTGAGAAAAAGAAAGGGGTGTCAAATAAAGAACCACTTCATGTTGCAGGGGTAAGATTGCGTTCGACGCAACTTAATGTTTTCCACTTGGTTCATATACATGAAAGCTAACACCAGAAAAAAGGGAGGAAGATTTTCCAATGTATTATTCAAGAGACCCGTAAACTGCATAATTACAGACTATTTTTATATACATATAACCAAAAAGAAAAAAAGAAACAGACCATACAGCCTTAGACCTATACTGCACAGAATTATTGGCTTTTCGCCTGTACGGATTAAAACAAAAATAAAATAAGAATAAAATTAAAGAGATGAAGACAAAACAAAGAGAGGGGGGTGTTAAAACCGTAAAGAGAGCTGCAGAATTCACAATTGGAACATTTCATGGTAGGGGCAAAACTGAAACGAGCATATGCTGAGACCAGCCTTCCTGGTGACCTCTGCCAACCTCCCCCACATTTGGAATCAAGGCAACATCATAGAGGGAGTCAATCACAGGAGTAATAGGTCGACACTCAACAGAACTTCACTTCAACATGTAAGCTAATTAAGAAGTTCTCTAGCAACATGAGGGGAATAAATGTGAGTCTTTTAAGTTTTTCTGCGAACATCTTTCCTTCATAACTTGTCCTCTTTTGCATTTGGAACTAATCCTGAAAATATAGAAAAGATGGTAAAATGCATTGGAACAAAGCTTTTACTTATGCTCAATAGTGAATAAAGGCAAGTGTAGTACGTCAAAATCAATCAGAAAGTTCACATAAACAAGCAGTAATGGAGTAATGCAGATTTTATGTGTTTGCCGATTAATTAATGTCAATATAAGGCAAGTGTAGTACGTCTAGATCAAGCAGAAAGTTAACATCAAAATAATAGCAATGGAGAGATGCAAATTTTTTGTGTTTGGGAATTAATTAACATCACCATAACCAGATCAACTAAAGCTCTTATCCCAATTACTAGACCCCAGCTACATGAATACCCTTTTACCATTTCACTCTATTTATGGCAATTTCTCTCATTAAATCACTATTTTTTTTCTTCTCACTACATCATACCATTTGATCATCAACCACCGGGCTTTGACATTTGGTCCTTTGAATCCATCCTACATCAGGCTTCTGTATCCAAGGATGCTAAATGAAACATGCTCTCTTGTGTTGACTTATCCAACTAATCCATGTTATGGGAACCCTCACCTAATTGTTGCAGCTAGGCATGTTGGATATTGGTTCCAGATGATCTAGTGAATCTATAAACTGCTAGCCACACCTAGTTCTCCATTTTTAAAGAAAGCTCTTGCATATGATCAATCAATGAATTCCAGGATTCAAAGTTAAATTTTAGCTCACAATTACTAAACAAGAGAAAGAGTGTAGAAAATGATATAAGAAAAGACAATGGGAGAAAATGATATAAGAAAAGACAATGGGATAGACCATCTAAGTAAGATCACTCAAGTTTGTTTCAGGTGATTTCCCTGAAACAGAAATGGCATCATGCCTGAAATGCAGGACACTGTAACACGACTGACCTAAGTAATCGTTCTTCATCCAGAGTTAGGGCCAGAAATGCATGGCAGAAATGTCGTTTTTGCATGATTGTTACCCCACCATGTTTCTACTTTGGAGGAACCTCCGTTAACACTTTTGGGGGTAATTGAAGGAATAACTATGTCAAAGACTTATGTAGGCCAGCAAGGAATTTTGTATCTCCAAGGCTAAACTACAATGGACAAATGGTAAGAAGGGCCTTCTAAGAAAGGCAAAATGAAAGAGAGAGTACTGTTTAGATAGGTTAGGAAATGGCCAATAAAGTAAGAAAATTTGAATATAGCTATCAATTTACATAAGATAAAGAATTTAGAGAGTATCTCCAAGGCTAAACTACAATGGACAAGTGGTAAGAAGGGCCTTCTAAGAAAGGCAAAATGAAAGAGAGAGTACTGTTTAGATAGATTAGGAAATGGCCAATAAAACTGATTAGATAGATTAGGAAATGGCCAATAAAGTAAGAAAATTTGAATATAGCTACGAATTTACATAAGATAAAGAATTTAGAGAGTGGATATAGGGTAAAAGAAAAAGAAGAAATCTGACATGCCAGGGGAGTATGAATAGAATGGTAACTCCAAGAAAGAAGAAGAGAAGAAGATTGTAGAAGAGGAAATCCACCGAGGGTTTTGCACTACATATCACTTGGGGCTTCAATCTTCCAAGGCACAACCTAATTATATTCCATATTCCAGAAACATGTGAAGTACATGCTGAAATCCATATTTATTAAGACCAAACTAACTAAACCCTACTGTAACTTAAAACTTGTAATATGACTAAAAACAGAAACTGAAAGGGATTATAGCCTTAATAAGCTGTCTCACTCTTGTAGCTTGCACAGGAAGTGAGTCAGGTTCAAGGCATTTTAGAAGGCTACTTTGATCAACCCACTTTTTGGTCCTGCACTCATTCTCTTTCAAGTAAGGTTATTCATTCTTTTATGGATCCCTTTAAGTGTATACCTATCACCTACCTCAGGAGTCAGGAGAGATATAGACTAACCCACCCAAACCACTCTGATGGATGCTTTACCCGATTTGGACTGAGGGACCAGCATTCTTCTCCAACCTCCAAGAAATAGCATAGATATTTTTTGGTAAAAACAAAATAGTATAGATCAACTTGCTAGTACTAATTGACAAACTAACTATACAAAGTTAAAAAAAAAACAACTTAAAAAATAAAAATAAAAACCTAGTAGTAGTAAATTAACAAAAAAAATCCTACATACCTAGAAAATAATAATTCCATAATAATTAACAAAAATCGTACATATCTAGAAAATAATAATTCCATAATATGGAAAATCCCTCCATGTTTTTACATGAGGGAGAAGCCCAAAAATAAACCCATGACTGTAAATTATTTGCTGGCCTGATTCCACTTTCAAATACCCTCGTAAACAATTAATCAAAATATTCTACTACATGTTTTTAGAGGTTTGTCAATTAAAGATCTCTATTAAAGGTCAAAATTATTGAAACTAAACTTGCATTCATATGAACTATTGGATCATAGGACCATTGATGCAGTCAAGACCTACACCAGAAGGCAGAAAAGGACAAAAGCCAAGCCGATGGCTGTGGCTGGCAGATCTCGACAGCTTTAGACAGCTGTCCCTAGTTGACAGTATCATAAATTTAGTTGTTATTTTGTTCCTAAGTTGATTTATTTTATGAGTTAGTTTTAGATTTTTTTTTTTTGGAAACTTTCCTAATAGATATGAAGGGAAGTTTCTTTTTGTTACTTTGGATATTTTCTTTTAGAATCAGTCTTACCATACTTGTAGTATTCTACAGCACCATAAATCAGACGAATAAGAGAAGAGACGCAGACTTTGGAACCAGAAAAAAAAATCATCGAATTTTCTCACTGGTTGTGAGACTCAACCGAAACTCTATTCTTATCAGGTCTTCTGTTTTCTTTTAATTCCTTCAAGTTTTCTGTTACACACTGATTTGCAATTTTACTTGCCACTGACCTGTTCAACAATAACTTGGGGAAGTGAGGAATACCACAGTTGCAGTCAGATTTGATCACAGCCAGGAGCGGTAATAGTTGCAGCAGCTTTTTGAGATCCATAATTTCTTCAATTCATTCCTGATCATCTCCAGACTTCGGTTAGTGTTCAGATCTGTTCTCAAGGTTGTCTTCCACAAATTTCAAGAAATTTTAAAGGCCGGACTGTCAGATAAGTTGAAATCACTGTTATTTTATAATTCTGAGTTGGGTTGGAATGTGTTAAGATCCTGTAGCAAAGAAGGTTAATTGATTTGAATGTTTTGAAACCCTTTTTGCCATCAACCATCCATGATTCTCTAGAGATTGATAGAACAATCTTATATACAAATGTACTTTGGTATATATATATATATATATATTGTGTGAAGTAAAATCATGCAAATTGCACCATAGAATGTCCGTAGGTTCCAATTACAGGCATAGTATCAAAAGAATTCAGATATAATCATTCTAAACTTTATACTATCATTTGTCAGAGTAGAAAATCAAAGCTGTGCCTAGCCTTGACATCCAGAGAGAGGGAGGGGGGGGGAGAGGTAACCCTGCTAGGTCTAATGTAGAGGATGCAGGGCGGATCCATGTGAATGGGTAATATAAGACTCACTCAACAGAAATATCTATGGCCACGGGCCAATTTATAAAGAAGTGTACCAAACGTACACTCATGTTAGATAACCATTGAAATAAGGTGTTCATGATAAAAGATGATAAAAGGTAAAAAAGATAACAAGACCTAATTTCAGCAAAGAGTGTAATCTAGGAGCACAGTTAGGTATAGTCTCGCGCATAGATCTTGGCCACTTTTCCATGCTATTACCTGCAACATAAGAAACCAACACTTTATTAGGCCTTCTGAGATCCAATTTCTAACTGACCACCATACTAATGTGTAGCATGAATCCAAAATGGTAACATGGGAAGGTGGAAGTCTCTAGCATTATAAAGATTAAAGGAAGGAGCTTATGAGTTTGGATAAGTCAATTCCAAACAAACAGAAGTGAATAGGGGACTAGGGAGAAACCCCACAGGTTTGCTAACGGGAGTTGCCCCCCACTGTTTTTTTTTTTGGTGGGTGGGGGGGACATGCCAAGAAATTCAAACCATATCCACTCTACACTGTATAACGTAGTTTCAGATATCTACTGCTTTAATAAAGTAACCAGAGCTGGAGCCATATTAGACTTGCGGTAAGGGTCTTTTGCAAAAACCAAACCCACTCATAACCTCATAAGGAGTACACAACACCCAAACCAATAGCCATGGCATCGCAGACACTACTTGATTGATCCACCCCATTCCCCACCCTTAGGGGTCTAAAATGTGTGCATTGGGATAATCATCACCATTTAATGTGAATAAAATTGTAGTAAGCACATGCAAATCAAGCCCATGGAAGCCCATGGGAACACTCTAGAATCTAGATAATCATGACGTTTTTTTGAACCCTGGATTTGAATTTAAATTGATTTTACTTAATCTATAGCTTATTACCTTGAGACCTACTTACAATGCACTTGATGTCAGCTCACGGATTTCTTTTACTGCTGCACTAATACCATAAAGACTCATTTTCTTTACCTGTCATGCACCAAGACAACATCCTTTTCCCGTCAACAATCAATCCAATATGGAAAATAGCAAGTAAATTGAATCATAAATGAAAGTGAAGCTCATAATAAGATTTGCCTCTAGCTTGTCTTCTTTAGCTTTGTGGTTCTTCGGAAGTAGGCGGAGTTCATCAATCAACTGAATACACTCTTGAACATTCTCAGGTGAAACAAAGTCCAAAGCTATGTTTATGCAAGACTGCAGATCATAAAGGATGAATTATAAGATCGTGAATGTGTAAGAAAAAAAAATTCTCAGCAAACGAATTTTAAAAAAAAAAAAAAAAAAAAATTTTCATTTAAAATCAGGGAACTACAATGACGCAAAAGGACACATACTTCATGTTGAGAATAATCCCACATTGGTTAAGCCTGAAACCTTGGGTGCCTTATGTACTTGAGAGTTTATTTACTAGTGTGAACTAGTGAAATGGAAACTTGACATGGTATCAGAGCTATAGGTTCCCTCCTTACGGTTACCCAAAATGACCACATATATCACGTGTACTGTCATCCAAAAGAAGGACCACCTATGTCACGTGCATTGCCACCCGAAAGAGGGGCAACACGTGAGAAATAGTGTTGGGAATAATCCCACATTGGTTAAGTCTGAAACCTTGGGTGTCATATATACTTGAGAGTCCCTTCACTTACAAGTTCGAACTTTTGAGATGGAAACATAACACTTCAGAAAGCATGTTGATAAGAATGTGTGTATTTAAGGATGAAATTTCAATTCCATGTTGTAATGAATTAATTCAGATCCAAGAAAAAAATGCTGTATATCATCGGAAGAAGATTGTAACAATAATTGTAGAAACAGTATTTGCTGAGGCAGGCAGCTGAACTCAACTAAGCCTTATCCCAACTACTTGGGATTGAGCACACCTCTCATTCTTTTTCTTTTTTCCCTTTTGTAGAAGGGGTGCTATGACACAATCATTAATTTATAATCTGCAAAAACATGAACTTACAGGAGCTAATAAATTTCTCAATTGGAGAAGTACATTGGTATGGACCAGTCCAAGGCACCTCACCAATTTTCACCTTAACAAGGTAATACATACTGCAAAATCAACTACTAATGACAGCTCATGAGCACAAAGTTTTGCAAATATTCTCACTTGAGTTACCTTTAGATTCCTAACTTGATATGGACATCCCGCAGGAATGATGATGGCTTCTCCAAGATGTTGATCAAAAGTCCAAGGTTCGACTTCTAAAAACAGTAAAAGGATGTAGGATTTCAGCTTGTGATTCCCAATCATTTAACAAACAAGAAACTGTTCAGGAAATTAATTCTCACCTAACTCCTCCTTAAGCCTTCTTTTATGAGTTGTATCAAGAAAGAAGCTCTGATCAAGAATTGGATGAGCAACCTGAAGCAGAAACACTTGTAAATCAGCTTTAAAGGTCAGCTATTAATTGAATACCCTTCTTGCATTGAAATTTATCTTACATGTTCAACCGGAAAGCAATATGTGTGCCTAAACTCATAGAAGTGCCTTCTGAGATATTCTTGTAGCTTTGGAACATCTTCTCTACGGAAAACATCCCATTGAGCACCGCAGGAGTCAGACACTTGTTTTGATATATGTTCTATCTTTTCTTCATGACAAGATACTGCTTCATCTTCAGATTTTTCAGAGCTCGATATATGTTCTATCATTTCTTCCTGACAAGAAATTGCTTCATCTTCAGATTTTTCAGAGCTCTGAGTATTTCTATGGCCATCTTTTGGGGCTTCAGAATCAGAGTTGGACTCTTCAGCTTCCAATATCTTCTCATCTTTTACACTACTATCACATTCTTCAGGTGCAGTTGTGACAGCATGCAAACAAGAAACTCCAGCTTCTCCCTTAGGTAAATATGTACCTCCATTAATGTCCTGCATCTCACTACAGCCTGCTTCTTCTGTGCTTTCACAAGACAAAAATGACCTGTGTTTCCCATCATTTACCATTTTCTGATCCACAGAAATCCTGAGAGAATTCTTCTCATCTTGAGTCTTGTGCTTTTTCTTATATTTCTGTATCTTAGTCAGTTGCAATGGAGAAATTGCTACTTCTGTCGTGTGCGCCAGAACATTCACCTGTAGCCAAGAAAGTGAAGGCAATGAATAGTGGAGACAACTAACTAATCCTGAAATTCTTGACAAACATTTATGCCGAATAGTAAATAATACATGTATAGTGAAAATTAGTCACACCTCAACCACCAACCACCAGTATTTGCTAATGCAATAGTGTGAACCATATAAAAAAAATGAAAACCCAAGCGAGACATAAGAATGCTCATAAAATTTCACAAGCATTTTACAATGAAGTTTTCCCAAAAAATTTAGTTCTTAGCTCCTTCCGTTGGGTGCACAGAATTAGAAAGCATTATATTTTTAATCCTTACATTGAGATGGATGTGTGTCAAAACTAAGAAGGATAAGGTAAGGAATGATCATATTAGAGTTGATTTGGGAGTAGCGCCGATACATGATAAGCTACAGGGGAGTGATTTGATTCAGATTGAAGGATCAAAAAGAGCCAGGGGCAGACCTAAGATGACTCTAGGGGAGGTAGTGAGGAAAGACATACATAGCTTAGGCCTTCTTTCAAGTATGACATCGAACAGAGCTGACTGGGGGACAAGAATCCATGTAGCCAACCCCATGTAGTTGGAATAAGGCTTTGTTATTGTCTTTGTATATTTTTAATCCTTAATGCTGGTGGTGAAACTCCAGCTTCTCAGCCAAATCAAGTTTCTCCCACTTATATCAGATTAGTGGATTCTGTAAACCAACAATACAATAGATTATTTCTATTGGCTATAGTTTTAGTCCTCTAGCAGGACCAAGAAAGCATGAACTCCTATATTTAATGAAAGAGATCATATATTAAACAAAAAAGAAGATAAGGTCTTTAACAGCAAAATCCATATACATATCACATTCAAAAGGTTTTAGCTTGCAGCGAGCTTTCAAAAGTTGGAAGGGATCTTGGGTGCATTATGTAAAAATAAAACTGGCACAGATGTCAATCTGATTCAAATCCAACCATTAAAAATAATATAAGTGCCACAGCCAATTGGTATATTATGGGTTTTTCTTATCGACACCTCTCAAGGTGTCAAATACTTTGGCACATAATTTTTTTACCCTTCTTGCTACAACACATTTCTATATTGATTAGGCATTTCACATATATCCTCAAAAAGCGTACGACAATGAAGGATTTAAAATCACTCTTTAACTGGGGCAAAAAGGGTAAAACTACTTTGAGTCAATTGGGGTTAAAGGTAAAATTAAGTGAGTTTTTACATCCCAGTGCCTCGATCTCTCCATCCCTGGATTGACCTCTTCTTCCTCGTATGCCACTATCCTCCAATCTTCTCCTCATCCCCCCTCATGGCATCGTAGCCACCATTGGCACCAATCGGACAACATGCTAGGACCAGTTCATGAACATAGTACCTCCTCCCATCATTCTTATTACTCTTCCTCTTCCTACCATCATCCCTGTTTTCCAAGTTTTCACTCTTTATCCTAAGTCCATCTCCTCTGAGAACATCGCCAGTAAGGTCGTCCTCATCACCGGTGCTTTCTGATCCAATTCTTTCTAACAGGAAACAGTTTATGCTGTAAGATTGTAACATCTTATGTTGAACTGAAACATCAACAATCCAAAATCCCAGTTATTGTTTTTCTCCGTCTCTTGATCTCTTTGCACATTCGTTTCTCTCCATCAACCTCTCCCTTGGCTGCTATGCTACTCTCTCTTGCATCTGGCAGGCTCGGCCACTGTCTCTCTCAAGCTCTCTCTCGGGTCTACCTACCAATGAGGATGTTCTTATGAGAAAACAATCTCGAAGGGAATAAACCGGTGTCAAGTACTCTTTTCCAGAATCCCGAAACCATTGATTTATCCCAGAATAGTCTAACCAGAACGTACCTAATGAAATCTTCCAAGTATCGAATCTGAACAAGCTGTTTTTTGCCTCTACCGAACAACCTCTGCAATGTGATCTTGGAGATTGGAAGATTCGCTTCTCTGATCCGATTCGGATCCAACGACAACAAGATCACTGGACCTATCCTGTCGAAGCTTGGGAAATTTGGTGGATTTGAAATTCTTGGATCTCGACTCCAACTGCTTGACAGGAATCCTACCACTCCCCAGATATCCATTTGCCAAAACCTGATGTTCCTCGACATACATCCCAATGCAATGACTGGGATCCTATCAGAGAATTATAACCACCTATTTCCCACCAAATCCTCGACATCTCCAATAATTAGAAAGGAGAGGCTGAGCCTCGGACTGCTATGTTCACTCACCAAACTCTACCTGAATGAGATCAGATTCACCAGTCTGATTCCTGGAGAACTCAGGTCATGCACCAACTCCAGTTACAGTAATTGTCAGACCACACCTTCCATCCAAACTCAAAGAGTCAACAGACTTTGTCTCTAATTCAAAAGCATCATCTATGGTTTCGAAACTACAAGTTGGTATGGAATTCTTCCTTCCTCCATTGACAACTGGCTTGGATGTCAGAATCCCCTTCATTAACCCAAACTCCAGGTCACCACCTTTTTGGATGCAAGGTGTAGTCTTGTGACTCTCACCTGAGCTTTGGACAGGAAGAGTGTCGAATGCAGAGTCAGCCAAAGAAGCAAGCATGGTTGATCTTTTGAGTTTTGTGGGATGGGTTGATGCGATCCCCTTTGCAAAGCCAATCCCTTGCTCCAATGTTATGAAAATATCACGTATTCCAAAACGTCTGAGTGATCTTGGAGAGAATTGTGACCAACACAGGGAGTTCTCTCACATTCCACCATGGTTACCAGTGCTTTCTGATCCGAGTACGTACAAGAATGGTGCGGGCATCACATTATTTGTGATCAGAAGTCTCCTCTTCTCACCATAAACATCGTCCTCCCTTGACATCTGCTTCCTGTAGCCACTGCCCCCTGCCCTCCAAAGATCCCTTGCCACTCCTCTCCTTCTCAAACCCTACCACCACTGTCTCTCCATTGATCCCCTGCGCGTCTGACCTAAAGCCTCCCGCCCTATCTGACAGAATACCAGAACCCCAAAGAGAGAGAGAGAGAAGGGAATGCAAAGAGAGGAGGGAGGCTTCTTCACATCTGATTTTACATTCTTATCCTTCTCAACAATAATTCAGTCCGTTTAATTATAATTGTTTCATATTGGTTTGAAATTTCATTTTTATCCTTGAATGGAGCACCATTGAGAATAAGACAAAGGGCAACAGAAGGAGGTTGTCAAATTCTAAATGCACTTACAGGAGGGGTGTGTGTGTGTGTGTGTTGTGTGAGTGTGCTTGTGTGTGTGTGTGTGTGTGTGTGTGTGTGTGTGTGTGCGGAAAAGGATGAGCACCGTCTCACGTTCTCTCCCCTCATAAATGTTGTCTCTCTCTTCATTCATTACTTTACCCCCTCCCCAAAGTTATGAATCAATGATTCTGTTTCTGCTGCTCCAAAATCCCAATGGAGCAGTGTGTACAATTCTAATATATGGTGCTAGCGTACCGATCCAGTGGTTGTAGACAATCTGTCAACCAGAGTTGATTTGTCATTGACTAACATATGACCTCAGCCAACTGACTAATATTCTCTCTCCACAGATATGTGCATCAAAGAAAGGGTAACTGATCAGCCATATTAGTTTATACAAAGAGCAACAAAATTAGTACAACATGGAAATAATACTCCATAAAAAACATATGGATCAACTAGCTGCCATATGATGTGCCCAAGTTAATTTCAAATAATTTCCCAAGAAAAAAAAAACAATAAATACAAAAATGTCATTTGTTAGTCTTGCAAACATCAAAATTTGTGCAAATTCAATATTCTCTCGATTCCTTATAGCAAAAAATAAAATAAAAACTAATATAATTAATTTCCCAGCAGAAATCTCTTTTTCTGTCCAAGTATGAAGAGTTCGATTAGATTGAATAAACAATCAAAAACATTACGAGAATGAAATAAATGAACATTCATTAACACACAGATGGAATGAAATAGGTGATACAGTTTAATTGAACATACTGTTTATGTTTAAGAATAAAGACAATAAAGCACAAATTGCATAAGGTACCCATAGGGCAGGACTATAACTAGGTAATCACCCTTTATTTTCACATCAGAAATTTCAAATGTTTGCCGTTGGAATTTTAATCATCACAGGAAAGTCTGATATAAGCATTGATTACTCCAACAAAATTTCAAAGAAATTTCATAGATTTGCAGATCTCATTGCCATCTCAATCTAAACAAAAATTGATGGTGAAACCAAGAATCGAGGCCCTGAATGATTTATGCAAAAAGAAATGAATAAAAAAATGGTGCAGTGCACTTACCACACAAGATGAATAAAAATACAGTTTAAAGTACTTACCACATCAGATGAATCGAAATAGAGTTTATTTACAGAATCACCACGTCCAAGCTCCTCAGCTATCCCGTATGAAATATATAAACGGGGACCCAGGTCAGGCTTTGAGAATTCCTTGGGCAACTTAACAGCAAGATTCAGAATACCAGAGTTAGGATTAGTATATTCTTGAAAAGGTAAAGCACGGATAAATTCGGCACTATGAGAAGGAAACTGTTCCTGAAACAGATTAGGGGAAGGCCAATCCTTCACTTTCAGCATCTCAGGCCAAAGATTGGCATGTGTCCTGCCCTCCATATAACCTTTGAAAAATTGCTGGATCCCAATTTCTACCTGACAAGTAAAATTAGAACAGAACAATATGTTTTAGCAAAGACTCTGCTTCAAACTATTATAGTATAACAAATGAATCCTCAGAAGAAGAGACTAATGGAGCAAATGAATAAAAAATGAGAGAAAATATCAACTCATCTTCGATTCACATTTAAAGAAAGTAAATGATAGCATAAAAGGAAAGCATTACAAAACCAATGTGGAGAGGTAAAAGCTCAGCAATAGATACAATCACCAATGAGTATTCTACAACAAGAGTCAAATATAATGGTCTCATCAATTGGTCCAACCCCTAATATAATAAGCACAACAAATAAGTCCACCGGCCTCATTAGCTAACTAGACTGACTTATCTACTTTGAAAAGATACTGAGTGGAAAGCTTCTTGTCCTTTCTTGCACCTGATCTAATTACTTTGGCATGTTTAACATACCTTATTAATGTACAGAAAGTATCAAACAGAGAGTATAGATAAAGTCCAGTCATGACTGAACAGAGATATACAATATATAAAATAAGGGTAAAAGTGAGTTTAGCACGGGGACATTGCCCAGAAACTGTGGTGATCTTTTGCCCTGCAAATTTCTGGTAACTTCATAGAGGGATTTCATCTCCAGTTACCCATTACAGGGGTGGTTCATCTCAGGAGACCACTCTATAGTGGGGTTTCACCTCCATCAAACTTCCATATGAAGGACCACAACCATCTAAACCTCCCACAGATTTTCTTTCAGAAAAAGATAACCATGATATTCTATTTCGCGGTATCTTCCATACACTCTACTATAACAATCTCCTATATGCAAATGCATAGAAATCCAGAAAATCCACCTTCAGAGGAGACTCACTCCACAACCCACCCACCCCCCAAATAAAATTCTTTACCAACATCTTACAAGTTTACTTCTATATGAATAACGATATTTTATCAGAGAACCCAGAACACTAACCAAACACATACAAAAATGAGGTAGCAAAATATTACAACTCCAAATATGCTCCGAAGAAAAATTGAATTTCTGTTCATGCCATGCATATAGAAGTGGAAGTTTTAGGCATCAAGGATCTTGCCAATCTGATGAAATGAGCAAGCAACCATGTACTTACTAGGCTGCAACAATGTAGAAATCCAGATAATTATCACATTCGAGACCCTCTCAAAATCCAACAGACACCTTATTACTATTGAGTAGGTTATACTTTCTCTTTTACCTCTTCCCGTGCCAGAATAACACCTCCCAATCCTTCAGAACAACACTGAATCTTGACCCGTGACATAGATAAAAGGACTTGGGTAACTCTGACAATTGCAACTTTAGTTCACATCAACTTTCTTCCCTTAACCACAATAAAAATAAAAAGTTCTTCCTTCAAACCATGCAACACCAGAACACAAAAATGGCAGGACCACCAACCTATCCACTAGAAAATACAAATCACCCCAAAATACATGAGATAACATGTCCCATTACTTCAGAGTATCGAATCTAACAAATTTGTAACTATTATAAACACAACTCAGCAGCCAATGGAAAAAAATTCGTTTTAAAGATAATGACACATAACTGTACAATTGATAAGTCTGGTGCTGAGGGAAAATCAGAGAACACGGTCCCTTTAGCACCACACTTATATGACAGAACAACTATTGCATGGAAGGTCGTGTTGCTTTCTACTGTATTCGTCAATTATTTTACCCTTTTTCAGCTTCACCACTATGGTCCAAACCAAATACTCATCACAATCCACCCAACCACCTCAAAGAAGGGGTAAAAATAAAGACAAGAAAAGATTCTGATGAACAGAATAGAATACTAATAAAAAGAAATCCTCGACCACCTTTAAGGGAACCAAAATTGACAAGTAACAGATAATTCAATTTGATAATACTGACCTCACACCAATCCAGGCAATCAGTAGCTTTCACTGTCTTGATATCATTCCCAGGTTTAGCACTGCTCTTTTCAAGAAAAGTGCGTAACATGACCATAGGATCCCAGCTCAAATTTGATGTATTCTGGAGCACATTACGAACTATTACAGGCTGACCTTTACTTAAATGCTTTTGGAAGTGTTCCAGGCTTTCATGCTGAAGATCCTCCATAGTTGGACAATACAAGTAGTTATCACCAGAATCTACTCTGGCAGCTGCTTCTTGCAACTTCCCACCAACTCCCCCAGCTTTATCTTGCATGATACTACATAAGGAGCAGTGTGGTGAAACATCTATGGTTTCTGGAAAGTCATAACTACAGGCTATTTCCTCAGCATTTATTTCCAGTTCTTCAGTCCAATTTAATGGGAAAACCCTCCTCAAGTCCAGGAGGCTATCACCACAACCACCAAACTCATTGGGCGGGCAAGAAATACTGTCATCGCCATTATATTTCCAGTCTGGAAGTGCTGCAGAAGAAGCTAATAATGTACCCGGTCTTTCCAGGACAGAGCCTATCTGACTCATTGCTGGAAGAAGCTTGCCAGTAGATGCACAAGCTTTCCTTTCATTAGAGTATTCAAACAGGGCGGCTCCATTTCCTCCAGGTAAGCTGCCTTGACGGATCTCTCGACAACAACTAAGGCAAAGGTCATAGGAACACTTTGAGCAGCTTCTATGGAAATCCACGATGGAAGATTTGCAGTTATCACTGCTCCAAAAGTTGAGCAATAAATCAGAAATGGAAAAGCTAATTCTTGTTAATTACATTAAAATGTCCGAGCAATATTTAACATACCAGCAGAGCTGCTCGTCGTTACCACATTTTGCCTGCAGAATATGAATGCCGGATGGTGTTTTTCCTGTTGGCACAGGAAAATATCAGTAAAGACTTTAACAGGAAGAGGGACCAAGCAGAATCATTACATACAACCTTTAAGTTTTGCCTCTATTCCCAACTCAATCCTCTGTTCCTGGTTGATTTGTTTCAGAACTGGAAGAAGCAGACAGACCAAATAATGGAAATGTAGGATTTTGGTAACCTTATCTTCTCCTTTCAAAAAACCCTGAAAATGAGATCCGCCAGGGGTTAGGCCGTATGTAAATTTGTATGCCAACAAGAAATAATGAATTGAAACCAAACATACCACAACAGATACCTTCAATGCATCTCCTTTTGGATGATTACTCAAGCACATCTCACAGTTGCAGATGCAACGACAAACTGGACAAGCCATCTTAACTTCTTCCACCGGCAGTTCAGAGTACCTAAATTTGGTTGAGTGAAGCAGTGGCTGGTAAATGGACAAAGTACGAGAAAGAGGCATTTCACAAAAAGTAGTCCATAATATTTGTATAACTTTGGAGTCACCATGATTCTGTATTCAATATAAGGCTAGTGTGTCAAGCCGACTTGGTCTCCAATATAAAAAAAAAGTCTGAACTACATGCTTAAATACAAATTAAGATGCACTTAAAAAGTTATTCAGCTGTCAACCATTGGAGAAGACTAAATATTTGAAGCATCAAACTTTACAAACTGAGGTAGACAGAAGAAAATATTGATCTAATCCAATTAGGCTTCTTTCCACAGCACATATGGCACATATCATTGTTGAACCTGATGGGATTGATTCTAATGAGTACAATGAGGTATGTATTCCTAACCAACTTCCTAATATGAATATATGTCATGGATTACTAGGTCACAAAGATCTGGTAATACAAGCAAAGATGTGAGTTATATACAAAGAAAGGTGTTCATAATTCCATTGAATATTTTATTCCATATAATAACAAATATGTTGTATACCCTCTATTTGGACAAATAATATCAATTGAATATCTCAAAACTTGATTCCTTCCTACATAAAGTTTTCATAATATCAAAGCAATTTCACATTGCTAGGCTTTCACTCAATACAGTACCCCCAGGACAGCAAGATGTTTCACTTAATAACGTAAAAGATGTTTCACTTAATAACGTAAATAAAGTGCATTTTCTTAGGTGGTAAGAGTAAAGAAAATCACAAGAATTTGGTTTCCTTCTTAACAGGAATTTAATTCCTTTGTGAGAATCACCATGATCCATCCAAATTATGGAGTGATTGGCATCACCAGGTGCGAAAGCCAATTGGCCAAGCCCATCGCCAAGGTTCGCCTAAACTTTTTGACGCAAACAACATGATTCTTTTTCCGCTTTCTTTCTCCACCAAACATTGTTAATTTGAGAGAAGAGGAACCAAATATGAGTCTACAATTGATGATTTTGTAATAATTTGAAATTTTCCTCTGACAATTTATGCTTTTCAAGTTTTCTGTAAGGAGCTCAATTTTGATCCATCACCCACAGTTCTCTTGGATATGCATTACATGCCAATCTCCTTTCTTTAGTCCCAATATACTTGGCAAATTTTGATTTTGATCCAACATTCCTGCATTTTTTAAGTTGCTTCGTGTTACAATGTTTTATCTTCTCTAGCACTGGAAGTTGAGTTTATACACTGGTCATCATACCTCAGTCTGACCATGGAAAAAGAACCCTGTTTTTTACACTATGGTTCAATACAAATTCTCGTTCTACGGGAAAACAGATTTGCAATGTCCTTGCAATAGAAGGTTAGGTGAGACAGTAGAAGACCTAAAAGCATTCAAAAAATGAAACTCAACAAGAACTAAAGCTAAATCATTAAGGTCTGAACAAGGGCGACATTCCAGAGCTCGTAAAGGAACGTTACCATTCACGAATGCAATCTATGCAGAAAGACTCCCTTCGGCAATTTAAACAATGAACAAGGTTCCCAGCATTACTTCTGCGGCACCGATGGCAATTCTTCTTCCCACCCTTCCTCAAATTCAGCATGCTTCTCCCGCAAGGAAGAATCTACAGATACACAGAACACAAACGTCAAGAAAAGAAAGAAGAAACATCTGCATTTTGACATAACGAAGAAATCTTATATAGCTAAACAAGATACCTGCAATGGGCCAACAGGAAGAGGCTCAATGTTCTTGGACCGGAAGCAGCGTCGCGTAAAAGAACCAAAAGAATCAAGCCCTAGCTTTCCATCGAACGACGAGACAGCATTGCCAAAATCCCTGACGGGAGCAGGGGAAATGGCCATTAACCCATTGGGCAAGTCTCTCATTAACTCTTCCCCATTGTTACTCCCCTCAGAACTTCGCTTCTTCTTCCTCTCCATTTGCCTCCGCAAAAACACCCTTATCAATTCCAACTGCAAGTTACCCTTCTTCGACTTCATCTTCTTCAAAGTCTTCACCAGGGCGTCCGCCACCCGAACCGCCCGCTTCCTCTTCAACAGCTTCGCCAAATTCTCCTTACCTTTCGTCTGAAAATCAAAACCTTTCCTTCCGGCAACGGCGAACGAAGCTCCGACAGCTCTCTTCCGGAGGGAATTCCTCTGTAGCTTCATAGAAGGAGGAACCTTCTTCTTGGACTGGCGCATACGAGCTTGATGGTAGTGAAACTCGCAGACGCTTCTGTTCTCCATCACTCGCATCAGACACCTCCATTCTCGACCGTCGTTTCTCCGACAACGGAGATGGTCCGGCAGAGCTTCCCCGTCCTCTACCATGAAAATGTCGATCTTATTCTGAAGAAGAAGAGGAAGAAAGCGAAAGGGGTAGACAAATTTCTACTCTCCTAATCAGACTACTGGAAAAACAGAGAAGACTAAGGAGAAGAGCGAGAAGGGTTTATGCTAGTTGTTGTTTTCATTGTAGTAGTAGTGAGAGAAAGGAGGGTTTGCATCATCATTTTGAGAGAGAAAAAATAAATAAATCCCTTCTTAGATTTCAAGATTTGGGTTCCCCTTCTACCGGCCGCCTACGTATCTCATCAGGATTCAACACCCAATCGTCGGTTGCAGATTCCGGAATCTGCGATGACCTTTTTTTGGTTCCCCAAATTGCCCCTCCACGTACCCCGCTCCTCTCTCTGCAAATTAGCTCTTCTCTCTCTAACGTAACAGCAGCAACAGCAGTAGAACGCGTAGCTATAGTTTCAGAATCTCACTGCTTCATGGCAATACCCATTTGGTTTCATATAATGCCTTCTTCTGATCTTATGAACTTGATGAAGAGATCATCAAACCAAATTTCATCAATTGGGTATACGATGAAATTAAGTTGGAAATTGTAAATATTGCATGCTATTTAATATACATTAATTCTATAAATATATTGGGTTGTAAAAACAGGAAGAAATAAATAATAAAGACAAGATTGGGAAGATTTGAATTACCTTTTTGAATCTTGTTACCTACTTTGTAGGACAGCTCAAAACACAAGAATCCAACTAGTGTATATCTATCTCTGCATACCCACTAATGCCAGGACTCTGATTGATTACTATAAACTCCAATCATGTTTTTACAAATTAAATTATAGATTCTGATTCATTGGTATTCTTGTTTTCCTTCTGCACATTATTATTTTGTGATTTTAGAGATCGATCTTACTTCATCATCAAGTTTAAGTTTCCCTTACCCATTGAATTTTGAATTCTATCGTAATGGATTGGAATTGGACTGATAACACTGCTTCATCCCTTGCCAGTTTTGGACTTGGGATCCTTTCATGTCTGTGGACCTGCTGCTTCTTATAAGAAGCCAAACCAAGAACATGATTGAATGCAGTGATGGTGAAACAGATGGAATGGATATGATTAACAAAGATTTGGATCTCAGCTGATCACCTCATCTGAAAGAGTGGAAGACTGGAACTGGAAGAGCAGTTGCTTGTTACCCTGTCATTAGAGTGCAGGTCTCCCAAAAGGCCATGGGTTCAACTGGATCTCCTTATCTTTATCACCATGTGCTTTAAAGCACCTCATGGAGTGAATGCAAAGGATACTCTAACAATGGGTATTCTTCCTTTTAGCTGCATATGAACTAGGAAGTATCTTAATGATGACCTAAGAAAGTAAACTGTATGTTGATGGATTCTTAGTTCTTTACACTCAAGGCTGGAAAATTAACCTTAAAATCCAAGGTGATCAAGTTTCAATTGCTTCTCAAGATAATGTAACATAGTTAACAATTTGTCCACTGACCGCTTGTGAGCGAAATACAAAAGTAATGGGTTCAGATTCTCTTCTATTGTTTGAGGCACTCCAACTGCTAGATCACGACTGAAGAAACTGAACAACAGGAGAAGATAGACGGGCAGTGAGACAGGGTCTATATTGTAGGCACTAGGGGGCCAAAGTGTTTTAAGTACAAACCCATACTGTTACAAAATACATCTAGGCCTCTTAACATAGCGAAGTAAACAACCTTGGGTTGGGTCCACTGGGTCCACTGGGTCCTGGGTGGATCAAACTTGCTCGCACAGGTTAGATTGGAGAATGGGTCCTATAATCAATTTTGGTATCGGCACTCTTGTCAGTAACCAGATAGTCATAAAGCCATAAATGGATCTGAACCTGGCTTTGTTTTAAGTTAAACACCGAGTACGTGGTTTCAGCAGACATAAAAGCCATAAATGGATCTGAACCTGGTCTTCCTTGTTTAAACACCGAGTCTAATGAAACCATGAATCAAATCGGAAAATATTGAAAATTATGAAGTCGGTAATCTGGTTAAATTAAACCTGCTTTCTCTGACCAGTATGATCCAACTGAACCATGATTGTAGCAGCCCAAAAATGATTTTATCCATGAAGATTTGCAGATTGAAGATCAATGTTAAATACATTAGGTTATTATCTCCGACGTAGGCTGCTGAGATGCTCTTACCCTGCGCATTTTCATGCATGATGCTTAGAACTTCCTCTAGAGGATTGCACTTGCACCTCCAAATGTGAGGTACGTTTTATCCAATGATGCCCCTTCTGGGCAAGCTTATCAGCAGCCCTACTGCCTTCCCTGCAAATGTGGATCATTATGCAGTTGCTCAACTGAGGTACAATCAGGTTTCTATTTCTCACATTCCTCTGAACTTCTTCCGACCTGAACCTTCTCCTCAGCGTGATGATCTCTGTTGGGGATAGGATGTCATGTATTATGCTGCTACTATAGTTTTGGAGGGCCGAAAGTTTATAGGTTTCGCATCTTTCATGAAATTTTTTAGGGTTATATGGGTATTTCAGCAAAGTGCATCTATATAGATTTTACTATAAGTTGATAACGATACATGATGACGAGCGACTGTATCCCAATCCTCCACTGAAAATAAACAGTTCTCATTTCAGGTAGACGTAAACAGAAAATCTTACCGACCACATAAGTCTTTCCTCATTTGACTTGAATGTAATCTTTCTGGTGCGAATTCCTCAATAAAAGAACAATAATTGGGTTTTGATTTTACAGCCTTTCGCTCTTTCAAATTAAAAAAGAAAAAGAAAAAGAAAGGGTGATGGAGAAGACAGCAGCGGAAGGAATCAAGAAGCATTCTAGTAAAATCCGTGAGCATTTTGATGGAAAGTGGAAATTGAAGCTTGCTAGTTTTAATTATCTATACATTATAAGCTAATTAAGAAAAACATAAAATCGTTCCTCGTGAAATCATCGATGTACAGAAAAACCCCACAAAAATTTGAAACTCAAATAGACTGCATTCGAAGTTCATGACAATGAGAAGAAAAAAGTAATAGCATTTTTTATTTTTTTTGTTTTGATAAAAGTAATAGTAATTTTAATCTTTACTTTTAAAAAGATGGTTTGGAAGCTCTCTTTGTATGTATTATAGAATTAATTATATAATATATTATGACATATGTTGTTGTTTGATGTGATTTATGATATTTATTTATATTTAAAATAAATTGATATACTATAAAATCTACAAATAGGTTAGAAGATGCTTATTATTATTGTGATAATCTATTATTATTTCTTTATATCTAGTAGTGTTAAATGGTTACTATTCATGATTCATAATTTATTTTTATAAATAATTTATAATAAATAACTCATAAACATAAATATAAGCTATACGAAAGAGAGCCTTAGTATTGGAAATTAAGATGGAGTTATGATTGTAGCTCGTTGGATAGTATCTATAATCTATCTGTCTATTAAGTGGAAACCTGCTCTGATACAATGTAAATGTGTGTACTACCATGGGGTATTGACTGGTCCACCGGCCTAGGTTTTTTTTGGTATAATTTATATTTATGTTTATGACTTATTTATGACAAATTTATGAGAATAAATTACAAATCATAAATAATAACATTGTAATATCACTAGACATAAAGAAGTAATAATAGATTATTACAATAATAGTAGACACCTTCAAACTTATCTGTAAATGTTAGATTATATCAATTTATTTTAAATATAAATAAATTCTATAAATCATACCAAACAACTACATATATCATGATATATTATATAATTAATTCTATAATACATACCAAAGAGAACCCTAATGAAATTCATGTAATTTAATTACAATCATCTCCGTCAACTAATAGAGCTCAAGCAACTTTCAAAACTACTTATGTCTATATCAAGAAAAAGGCATATGATTGTATCATTTTAAATTAGGTATTCATATTTTACATAAAACTCATCTATACATCTTCTGTTGATCAGCAATATAAGGTCAATGCCCAAGTGTCTTTTATACTGAGTGCGAAAATATTCCCTAAAACTGTAAAATCTTGTGAATGGAGCTTTGTTGGCTTTCTACATTGCCACAGATTTAGGCTCTCTTGGGTATCATTTTTGTTTTTGATTTTTATCTATTTATAAAAAAGTATTTTTGAAAATCATTTTTGATAAAAAATAAAATATTGTTTGGTAACTACAATAAAAAAAATAGATAAAAATAGATTGTAGAATGAGAAATAGATTTGGAATAACTGTCTAAAAATAATTTTTATAAGTGTAATAGATCCATTGGCATCTTTCTCCAATGGCCTGCGCAATCACACCTTAGTGAATTTTCAGGTAGGATTCTCACCGTAGAGTCCTTCCAAAGTTGGATTCGGTCGTGATGATAACAGAACTGAATGAAATGATTCAATTGTAATTAATGAAATGATTCAATTGTAATTAAACATAAAATCAAGCAAACAGGAAAAAAAAACCAATTAGGCAATTATCAAACCAAGAGAAGCAGAAAATTACAGAATTAAAGGATTGTCCCCCATTAATACACGAATATGGAATCTCCATAAACAAATCCAGTGAAATATAAGAGAAAAAGATTACATTGGTCGGATATTTTCTATTCCAAAAATGAACATAAGCTGATGGATAGATATGAAAACAGATCAAGCCCTGTGCTTTTCAAAATTTAGACGCCAAAGAGGCTTCTGTTTGAAATCCCATGGCTAGCTAGTTCCTTCTCTTGCTTTCTGGAGTTGTTCTACCAAAGTTGAAACCCTGAGTTTTTTTTTCTTTTTATCTTGGAGATGTCAGCTTCTATTCAAATTTCCCCATGTATCCAATCTCTGCAACGAAGAAAACAATTTGATGTCACTCCTTTGCTTGTAGGATCTCTTAATCCTTTATCGTCCTCATACATTAGAACTAGAACAGCTCCTTTTGTTGCAAACTCTACGATTATTTCAAAGAAATTCCATGTGATTTGCTGGAGGATTACTTCACGCGGCACTTCGAGCGTAGAAGGTTTTACTCAGGATCTCGATTCGCCCATTTCAATCGAACTCCAACCCATGGTCGACGAAGCACAGTTCAATCAGATCATTTTAGAGACTCATCAGCCCCATGAAGCAATTATTATTCTCTGGTTCGTTTTTGAGTGATAATGTTTTTCCAGCGGCCACGGCTTGAGAAGGGTTGTGAGAGGAACTCCGGCCATGCCTATGTGCATTTCTTTCTCTAAACTATCAAAATGCTTTTGGAAGAATGATGATTTTATAAAAAGGGTTCAATTTACTTTCTTATGCTCCATTTTTTAAGGATTCAACATGTGCTTTTTAGTGTCTTGCGCAAAACACAATAAAAAACAGTTTTTAATTAAAAATAAAAAAAGAGGTTGGAACTTCTTTTGAATTTGAACTTGTTTTTATTTTTTATTTTTCATAAATAGCACTTAAAAATTATACCAAACACTTATAAAGCTAAAAATTTAAACAAAAATCAAAAACATAAATGATACCAAAGAAAACCTAATACTCTTATTTTAAATTTCAAAGTCAACCTCACCCCATTTAAGAGGGAGAGGATCAAAGAACCTAGAGCTTCTTTGCTTTTATTTCTATTAGAAAAGCCAACAATATTGAAACCAAGTGTTAAAAGCAACGTTCTTGGAGAGTAGCAAGACACAATGTTTATCAAAGCAATATTAATGTCTGCTATTCCTTGCATGTTGTGGGCAGTTTAATATTTTACCAACCAACTCAGTTGAGAGAAATATTATGAATTGGCTAAGAAATAATATTAAAAAAAGAATCTTGTCTGGATGACCGAGGAACGAAAGGTCATCCTTAACTTATAACATGGCTTATGACATGGCAACAACAAAAATAAGTTTTCTGATTAGACCACTCTCCAAGGTTGTAGGGCATACACCTAATTACGTGGGGTATTTTCAGACAATAGATATCTAGAGAATGGCCGGATATTAGCTGCATATTAAATTTTGGAACCAAATTCTATCATTTTAATTTCTTTCCCATGCATGTAATGGCATATTTTTTTTGTCGGATTGATGTCTTGTATTCTATGGGATCCACACAATTAATAGAGTTGTACTTATATTAGGGTTTGGTCTATTACATGTATGGGATGAACTTATAATTGTAGTGGGATTATGATTTTTAGGTTTTCTTATAAATTGTCTCTGTGTGAGAAAACCTATTTAAGACTGTAATGGATGTCAGAGGATTCTCCTCTGACAGTGGAGAGCTGAAGGCTCTGTAAGGCTGACAGATAAGATATGCCTGTCAGGTAGAGAGCTGTAGAAGTTTCTTAGGAATAAAGAATTTCTTTTTTCTCTGGTGGACGTAGGCATCCCACGATGGAGTGTTGAACCACGTAAATTCTTGTGTTTTCTTCTTGTTTGCGTGCTCTCATTCCTAACAAGTGGTATTAGAGTCAGGTTCGATAGATCGGTCAATAATCTAGGAAAAGGAGAGAGGTAGCAGTATGAAGAAGAAGAAGAAAAAAAAAGTATGATTAGTGCTGTGTTTTCTCTTTTGTGAAGTTGAAAAAAAAAATTGAAGGAAAAAAGGGAGTTGAAACCGTATGTACAAGAAAAGTGAGTTGTTTTTTTAACTCTGAATCTCTTATCAGCTTTTAAGAAAAGTGATCATTGAAGGGAAAAAAAAAGAGGGTTTCATAAAGAGAGTATGGGAACCGTGACGTTAATTTCAAGATTTGATTTGTGTTTGCAACAAAGTATATGGATGGCATCTAGGGAGTGAAGTCACTGGTGCAGAGGAGATACAAGGGCTGACATGAGAATCGTGCAGTGGGATTGCAAGGGTTGCTACGAATCAAATGTCTCCAGCGGTGGCCTATGCATTGGATGGTGGTGTATGGGTGAGTTTGGGAGTTGGAAAGGGACGTGGAAGGGGAATGCGAGATGGTATCCCCACAGTTTCTGGGTTTATGTTTGGTATCCAGGGTTCTGATACTCAGTGACGGCTAGAGATCGTGATTGGATTGATGGAGCGATGGTAGCTGTTCATGGATCTATTAGGATCGGGGAGGTTTTCTCTGGGATCTGACGGCGGGATTGGAATCCCGACACGGTGCGCATAATGGCCAGTTTATGTTGCACCGCGGGGTAAAGGAGTACTGACGGGTTGGGACAAGAAGTCGGATCTCAAGGTCTGCATTGGAGGTGTAGAGGTGAGACTTGGGTTCCAAGTGCAATTAGAGTTGCAGAGGGCTGGGATGAGGAGTCAGTTCTCAAGGTCTGCATTGGAGGTGCGGTGGTGAGAGGCTCGGGTTCCAGGTGCAACTGGAATTGTAGGAGGACTGTGAGTGACGGTGATTTTTCCAGTGATGCTGCAGCAGTGGGAGAGATGGAGTCACATCACATCGTATGGTGGTGAGCTGTACGGGACATCTAGACGGGGTGTGGGCTATGCCGGTTTGGGTGTAACAGCTTAGTAGAGACAAGTTTACAGAATTAACATCAACGGATTTTCTTCAAGGTGGTTTGCAGAATCCAAACCAGGTGGAGATTTGTTGGGTTGGTGTCTTGTATTCTATGGGGTCCACACAATTAATAGAGTTGTACTTATATTAGGATTTGGTCTATTACATATATGGGATGAACTTATAATTGTAGTGGGATTATGATTTCTAGGTTTCCTTATAAATTGTCTCTGTGTGGAAAATCCTAGGCAAGGCTGTAAGGGCTGTCAGAGGATTCTCCTCTGACAGTGGAGAGCTGAAGGCGCTGTAAGGCTGATAGATAAGATATGCCTATCAGGTAGAGAGCTGTAGAAGTTTCTTAGGAATAAAGAATTTCTCTTTTCTCTGGTGGACGTAGGCATCCCACGATGGAGTGCTGAACCATGTTAATTCTTGTTTTTTCTTCTTATTTGCATACTCTCATTCCTTACATTTTCATCTATGCATATATATATATCCTCTCAGGAAATCTAAATTTTCAAAGTTTTATTTTAAGATGGCTCTGTTTGTTTTGACGTAACATTTATAATTTTATATATAAACTTTTTTTTTTCTTTTTTTTTTTTTATAAAAAGGTCATGAATATATTAGGAAAAAGTAATAAAAAAAGTAAAGTACAAAACTAAAGTTGTCAGGGAACCCCACTTTCGGCATGACCATCAGTAGGGATCCAAAACAATTGAAAAACTAGACAGACTACTTATTGAAACGATATCTTGGGAGCTCAAAAGCATCCAACACTACATCCCTTGCAATGAGATATGGGCATGTATCTCACGAATCTGAAAAGAGCTTTATTGCTGCTCTTTTTGCTAAGGTATTTGCTACACTATTTAATTCTCTAAAACATTATGTGATTCTAATATCAATCTTTGGAGTTTTCGTTTTTATTCTATTCCATGCTTGCATGTAGTACCATGGAGGCTTTGCACTTCTCAGGCAGTCCACAATTGATTTGGAGTCACATTCCATCCATATCTTCATTAGAGTCTTCTTACTTCTTGCAAACCTCTTATTACTGCTTTCAATTCTGGATTGTAGTATGTTGCATTTGAGATGTATTCTGAGTAGGCATATAAGACTTGGCCTCTTGCATCTCTGTTTGTTTTGACGTAAAATTCACGAAGTTTGTTTCTAGGAGGGAAAAGAAAGACGAACTTCTTTTTCCCTCTTTCTTAAAGGTCACTATATTTTACCTCTTGAAAACAAATATTGGAAATTTTTTTAACATATAAAATGTTACATGTAAAATTTTAAAATAAAAATTTACGTCAAAACAAACGAAATTGTAACATTTACATGTTAAAATTTTCCAACGTTTGATTCCAGCAGGTAAAAAACGAACTTCTTTTTTTCCTCCTTTGAGATCACTATATTTTATCTCTTGAAAACAAACGTTAGAAAATTTTTTAACATATAAATTTTCATATAAAATTTTACATTGAAACAAACAAAGCCTATCCAAAAAGCTTTTGTTTAGGTCGGAATCTGATATATGAATAAGGACCTTGGAGGTTGGAGCTACCCGATCACCAAAGTTTAACCATATTCGAATGCTCACATATATGGTGTAAATAGGTGTGCATGTCAACTAGATATTCTTATCTGATGAACTTGATATGACACTGAGAGGGGGGTGAATCAGTGTCTGAAACTTTTTCCTGATTATTTACTGCTGCCCAGAGCTGATGGAGATATATTCTTTTACACACATACAAGCGTATGCAAATCTACCTCGCTACCACTCAGTGGCTCAGGTCTACCAGATTTGCACACCCATCAAACAATGCTTTCGAATGGCCAACAATCTCTCTGAAGCTTCACACTGCTCTCAGGTACTTTCCAACAGTCTTCAATGTTGATAGAGATCGATTCATAGAGCACACCTTGCTCATAGGCTTCAAATCTCTTCCACATAACCCATAATCACCATGAATATAAAAATAAAAGTTATACTGACCTCTCATAGGGATTTAGCACTCCATTGATGCACAGAGAAGAGGTAGTTGGTGATTCATCACTCCCACAGGCACGAAACCCAAGAAAAACCCTTTGTTGAGCTTCAAAACCCTATTTTCGATTTTTCTCAGCCCTAATTTGACTCCCAACACCAATAGATAGAGCATCAAAAAATATGGAAACTGCAATTGGAACGGACTGATTTGGAGATCGGATGAAGAAGTTATGGCAGTTTGAAGTTCGGCCAGTCACAAATAAGGAAAGAGAATCTTTCCAAACCAAACATGCACCCGCGCCGCACCGTAGCCGCGCCGCCGATGCGCTGTCGTGCTCTGATTGGCTGATCAGAGTATCTATAATTTCCGCCGTCAGATCTAAGAAGAAAAGGCGGGATTTGATTACGACCTTTGGATTCGAATAACTAGCGTCAGACATGATCGGATAAGCTCTAGACCGCTGGATTACAATCCATCTGCCGCTAAGCCGTATGCGCGTATTACCGTATCAGGCTTATTCTTTATGCTTCTCACTACATTATATAAAGTTGCATCCGACCAATCAAATCACACGTGGGAGAATCTTACGTGTCCGATGCATATATACATTAGCCCGCGTTAATCTGATCCATCCATTTAGAATCTCGACTACGTGGCTTCATTTGGGCGGCCGATCTCACATCTTCACCCTTTTTCTTGATGAAATTACCCCTTAACAACTTGTGAAATGCCGAAATTGCCACTGAACAATTTGTGAAATGACTTTTTCGAGCGATCCGACAGAAACTGTGATATCTCTCTCATCCGACGTCGGAATTGAGTGATTCAAGTTGCGTTGGAAAGATAACTCGATGCTCTACATCTTTCCACTGTCGGATTTTCATGAACCTGCTGCGGGACCCACCAAAAATAGGCCCAAAGTTAAAACTCTGTCAAACCTTGGAATTTGAACCCGAAACTTTGTGTGCATGCATGCCAAGTGCTGTGGGCTGCCGTGTTGGCATGTCACCTTGCCACCACACCTGTGGGTCCCACTCACATTTTTCTCTCTCCTCTTTCTCTCTCTTCTGATTCTCTCTCTTCTTTCTCTCTCTTGAATTTCTCTCTTCAATGCCACAACACCAGAAACATGAGAAACATGAACATGATCAGAAAAGCTTCAGGAACACTATCGCATCATCAAAAACTCGGCCACATCACAGAGAAGGTATGTCACATCACCAGTGGGGTCCACAGACACTCTCTCTCATCAAATTTGATGTAGAATACCATTTAACTCGCTGCAAGCTATTTGAGACACATGTTAAACACTGTAGAACATACATGCGAGGTTGCTCCATCTTTGCCATTGCACTGATACTCTCTCTCCTATACTATCATTCTCTCCTACACTGACACTCTCTCTCCTAATTTCTTTGACTGTATGCTCACAAACACTGTCACATCAGTCAAGTTGCCAACAATGACAACATAAAGTCCAACAATCTCCCCCTTTGGAAATGTTGGCAACTCACTCTGCACATAAGATCTTTCTCCCCCTTTGACAACAAATACAAAGGGATATGCCACATAGAAGTGCCCACCGCATCTTTCCAATTCTATGGGCCCAAAAAAAATAATAAACCATTATATCAACATATAAAAACATCACAGGACTCCCCCTGAGTCCAACATAAGAAGAAGAATAATAACTAGCATATACCATTCAATATGTAGATACCAAAGGACTCCCCCTAAGTCCATCATAGGGAGCAAAAAGGATATAACAAATACACATCGCTCCCCCTATCACTGGTGCAAAGAAGGCCACACTCTGACACTGTCATTGATGACTGTAGTAATTGTTTCTAATAATATATTAATGCAAAGAAGTATTTCTAACTGCCATACTCTGATTGACATAACATTGCTCATCTGATGTTTGCTCCACCAAGATGCAATAATACAAGGAATTATACCATTCACCTGATGATTCCAAGCACTTACACTCTTCTGCAATCAACAGAGTCTGTCTGGGGGCAAGAATGAACATGTAGTAAGCTCCCCCTTTCCATGTGCACCTCAGTGCACCTAGTGCCTAGGAGGTGTGTTCCCTCTCACACCCAACTTGGGTGGTGTAGGGGTGGTAAGTGTTTCTATGTGCCTTTTTCTCCACACTACATGACCATTCACCTTGGCTCTTTGTTTGGGCTTCTCCACAGACACTCTTTTCTGACAATGCCTGTCAACTAGCTCAGCCACAGTCCTCTGTCTCTGTCTAACCACACCAATTGAAGACTCTCTACTGTCTTCTTTCTCCATACACTGTACAAAGCCATATGAGACTGATCATTGAACTGAGACCATACCTTGGCCTGTTTTCTGAATTGGCTTCTTGAACCTCTTCTTTTTCTAGTTCTAGAAAGCTGATAATCTCTCTCTCTGCATGAGCAAGGTGGGGGGTGAACACTGCCTTGCATCGCTTGGCCCAATGCCCAAGTATATGGCATCTAAGGCACTCAACTGGCCTCATCTGGGGTGATGTGGATGTCTTCCTCCCATAATTACTAACACAAAATTTGGATGTGCTATTTGCACTCCTATGCCCATATCCATTGCACCTGTGACAATATCCATGAAAATATGACTGTCTCGCAAGGAAATGTCTGTGCCAACTAGGTGTGGGTCCATGCCTCATGGTGTGTACTACCTGTCTCTGCGGGAAAACCTGCTGCCTGTGCCTTTGATGACTGGACCTACTGAATCTACTCTGCTCAACTGGTCTCTGCTGATTAATTCTATCAATCCTGTCACTCTGCATAGTGCCTGTCTTCCCTGTTTGAGCTCTTTGCTGATAAACACCTCTACACTGTGCCTGGTGTAATGAAGGTCTTGCATCACTATGCCTCTGCTCTCTCTGCTGGGGAATACCTCTACATTGTGCCTGGTGTGCTGGAGGTATTACATCACTCTGCCTCTGCACTCTCTTCCTCTGTCTCTTACTTTGGGTCTTTATCTGTGATCTGCTTGAGCTTTGTTTCTGTGGCCTACTAGATGTCTCAACATGCTCTGTAGTAGAATCAAAATTGATGGTGGATGGACTTTGACAATTTTCACTCTGAGTTGTACATCTGGTGATCTCCTCAACCACTGGTGGGATGCAACTCTGGCTCATCTGCACCTCTATCAACTGAGCTCTCAACGTAGTGATCTCCCTCTCAAGATCTCTACACATCTCATCTCTGCTGATGACTTGAGCCTCTAAAGCTGTAATGACAAAGCTGGAGTCTTTTACTTGTGTCTTCAAAATTGAAATAGTCTTATTTGTACTATGAAGGTCACAAGATACAACTGTGAGTCTCTCTCTCTCAAGTCTCAAGTCATCTTGAGCTGCTCTCAACTCTCTAGTCAAGTCAATCTCTGGAACAAGATCCTCTAATCGGACAATAGAGCACTCATCTGAACTTCCATTATCTACCTCTGAAGTGGAATCAATGTCTAGTGATGCATGAGCTTTAAAGACAGACTCATCTCCATATAAACTCTGTATTCTATCCCATAATGCGATTGCTGTCTCGCATCCACTAACTCGGACTTTCACACAATCTCCCAATCCATCCTTGATTGCATTCTTAGCTGTAAACTCATACATGGCATCCACCTTCCCAGTACAAACTGCTTGCCACACATCAAAGCCAAGAGAGCCCAAATACATTTCCATCATTCTCTTCTAGAACACATATTCTGTTCCATCAAACAGTGGGGGCTTGTTAAAACCTTCACCTAGTGTCATAACTGTCCTCTGATCACTCAGCTACTGATTAAGCTATCACTGAGCCTGGTTCTCTGATACCAATTGATGAACTTGATGATATGACACTGAGAGGGGGGGTGAATTAGTGTCTGAAACTTTTTCCTGACTATTTACTGCTGCCCAGAGTTGATGGAGATATATTCTTTTACACACATTCAAGCGTATGCAAATCTACCTCGCTACCACTCAGTGGCCAGGTCTACCAGATTTACACACCCATCAAACAATGCTTTCGAATGGCCAACAATCTCTCTAAAGTTTCACACTGCTCTCAGGTACTTTCCAACAGTCTTCTATGTTGATAGAGATCGATTCATAGAGCACACCTTGCTCATAGGCTTCAAATCTCTTCCACATAACCCATAATCACCATAAATATAAAAATAAAAGTTCTACTGACCTCTCATAGGGATTTAACACTCCATTGATGCACAGAGAAGAGGTAGTTGGTGATTCATCACTCCCACATGCACGAAACCCAAGAAAAACCTTTTGTTGAGCTTTAAAACCCTATTTTCGATATTTCTCAGCCCTAATTTGACTCCCAACGGTTCCCAATAGATAGAGCATCAAAAAATATGGAAACTGCAACTGAAACAGACTGATTTGGAGCTCGGATGAAGAAGTTATGGCAGTTTGAAGTTCGACCAGTCACAAATAAGGAAAAAGAATCTTTCCAAACCAAACATGCACCCGCGCCGCACCGTAGCCGCGCCGCCGATGTGCTGTCGTGCTCTGATTGGCTGATCAGAGTATCTATAATTTCTGTCGTCAGATCTAAGAAGAAAAGGTGGGTTTGATTACGACCTTTGGATTTGAATAACTAGCGTCAGGCATGATCGGATAAGCTCTAGACCGCTGGATTAGAATCCATCTGTCGCTAAGCCGTATGCACGTATTACTGTATCAGGCTTATTCTCTATGCTTCTCACTACATTATATAAAGTTACATCCGACCAATCAAATCACACGCGGGAGAATCTTACGCGTCCGATGCATATATACATTAGCCCGCATTAATCTGATCCATCCATTTAGAATCTGGACTACGTGGCTTCATTTGGGCGGCCGATCTCGCATCTTCACCCTTTTTCTTGATGAAATTATCCCTTAATAACTTATGAAATGCCGAAATTGCCCCTGAACAACTTGTGAAATGACTTTTTCGAGCGATCCGACAGAAACTGCGATATCTCTCTCATCCGACGTCGGAATTGAGTGATTCAAGTTGCGTTGGAAAGATAACTCGATGCTCTACATCTTTCGACTGTCGGATTTTCATGAACCTGCTGCGGGACCCACCAAAAATAGGCCCAAAGTTAAAACTTTGTCAAACCTTGGAATTTGAATCCGAAACTTTGCGTGCATGCATGCCAAGTGCCGTGGGCTGTCGTGTTGGCATGTCACCTTGCCACCACACATGTGGGTCCCACTAACATTTTTCTCTCTCCTCTTTCTCTCTCTTCTGATTCTCTCTCTTCTTTCTCTCTCTTGAATTTCTCTCTTCAATGCCACAACACCAGAAACATGAGAAACATGAACATGATCAGAAAAACTTTAGGAACACTGTCGTATCATCAGAAACTCGGCCACATCACAGAGAAGCTATGCCACATCACCAGTGGGGTCCACAGACACTCTCTCTCATCAAACTTGATGTAGAATACCATTTAACTCGCTGCAAGCCATCTGAGACACATATAGAACACTGTAGAACATACATGCGAGGTTGCTCCATCTTTACCATTGCACTGACACTCTCTCTCCTGCACTAACATTCTCTCTCCTACACTGACACTCTCTCTCCTGATTTCTTTGATTGTATGCTCACAAACACTGTCACATCAGCCAAGTTGCCAACAATGACAATATAAAGTCCAACATTATCTGGGTGGTCTACTAGTAAACCCATTCTCATAAATAAAATGAAGACAGTAATTGAGTAATTGATTGGGAGAGGGTTTCCCGCCAGGACTCAAATCGACTCTTGTCATGCAGTCGTGCTAGTTGTAATCGCACGACTAGCCTTACTCAGCATACATTCCTATGTGTTAGTATACGCGCAAGGTGAAGGCCAGTCTTGCAATCACAGCTGACACCCCTCTGACGACAGGAGAGGATTTCTATCGTTCCCACAAGGTCTAGGGTAATCTCGAACACCAGATCAAATGATCAATGAGGTGTAGCAAATGAAATCATTAATATGGGGTTCACATAGTCAGGGAGGGGAATACCTCAAAAAGGAGAAAGAATGTAGAAATGGAACGCTAGTCCAGCTGCCCAATATCGTGGGGATCTTTTTCCTTGCATCATAATAGTTTAAAAGTTGAAATGATTAGAGAAGTATACCTAAAATAATGAATGCTCTTCTATATGTGGTCGAGCATGTGCACAAGCTGCATTCAATGAACTCATGTAGGCATAATTGACCATTCGAACTACCCAAAACACCCAAACCCCCTATATAATGAACCAATAGGAAGAATCTCCAGTGAATGAATCCCTTCCTCTTTAATTAAATACCCTCTTATGTATTGACATACTTGCTCGTGTATGCCTAATAATTACCCTCTTATGTATTGACATACTTGCTTGTGTATGCCTAATAATTCTCCAACAATGGTTATACATTTTCCCAATTTTTCAAAGACACACACACACACACACACACACACACACACACACACACACACACATATATATATATATATATATATATATATATATATATATATATATATATATATATATATATATATATATATATATATATACACATAGCCGGTTAAAATTATGGAACTTTGCTTTGGAATCAACATACATTAAGATGTTCATTGATCAGGGTTGACAAGAAGTATGACTTGGGAATTAATGTGCACAAAAACTATCCACCAATGGGTGGTTGACAAGTGGCAAGCGATGTGTCAGAAAACAAGTGAAAGGTATTATGATCCTTAGGGAACCAAGAGAGTGATTTCAGTTTTTCTCAAACCCTACCCTATAAATAGTCTTACTATTCATTCATTATTTCTACTTTCGACTCACACATTTTATTGTTGTTCAGGTTTCTAATGTTAGTATTGAAGTGCACCCATCAGACCACGGTCCAATCCACCCTATTATTTGGTTTACATCTTCTAGTAGGCAGGTCTCTTGAGAAAGATCAGTTCAGATTTTGACGAAAATTAACAAGAACGAAAGGTAAATAAGATCGTGTAGCTGACGCATTTAATTGGTATAAAACTTACTTAAATTGTGGTAACTTTTTTTAGCATGCATTGTCATCATTTTATTTTCGATTGATTTAGTGCATACTAACTAATTTAGAAATAATATCTTTACCTAAAAAAAATGGAAATAATATATATGTTTACTATTAATTGGGCTAGGCTCGAGATTGAACCATTTATTAATCGATTAGGGTCAAATTTGGTTTTAACCAGTGCAGGCTACAAACTGACATCCCTACAAATATCATCCAATTATTTGCACTCATTTTATGTATGCCATAAGTGTGCATTATCCCATAATCTTAAAATTTTAACTCAACTTTATCATTTGACAATTTTTGATTGGACTGAAAATTTACGTCTGAACAAAGAATTAGAGACTTTAGGGTCTAACTACAAAATTTAGGCCCATTCAATCATCCACGAGTAAATATTTGGACCTTTCAAATAAGATTTTATGCTTTTTCAATATATTTTTAACAAATAGAAATTATTCGCATCTCCCTGAACTTAACCATAATTTAAAGCCTCATACTAAAGTTTCAAACAATTATAACCATTTCCCCTTATTTGAAAAAATCATTACAATCAGTCCTAATTTATTTATTCATTTATGTTTGTTGATGACGTCACCTCAACCTTGATGTTGTAATGAAGAAGCTGCCCTTATGGGAGGAGCGAAGTTATTTTCTTGCTCTTACACCCAAACGCAGCAACGTTTGGATGTCTCATCAGCAAGTAACCTTGAGCCCCATGGATCCTTAACTGGATACTATACTGGCAAAAAATCGTATTGAAACCGTACCTCACTAGGTACAGTAATGGTTCGAGTTTTCATTCTGTATAAAACAGTAAGGGATTTTTTTTCTTGTACTGTACAAGTGAACATATCACATGCATCAAATGATAAAAAAGGATGAAATTTTTTGTTTTTCGGATAATCTTTCTGTCACCAACGATTGTGCTATTGAAGCAACACCATCGCTTTTCTATCCCTTGGGATAGTGATATGGCACAGATAGGACAAGGGTTAAGATTGTAAATAAACATCGCTATGGGAAGGAATTAAAATTCATAAAATTAAGTAGGGATATGAAAGTAATTTGTGCATAACAAATAGTGCGTCAGGAGGGAGAAGGTCATAATTATGAAGTCCATTCAACTAATGATCAGTAAAAACTTTTCAATAGTGGGACCTACATAATTATGACGACCAGCATGCGACCTCTCCAGCCAAATAGCCCCTCTTACTGAGCCCCTCCAGGATCCAAATCGTCTCCTGCGGCAGGAGATTCCTGCCGCCGATCCAAGGGCCGGGGTTCGGTCTGGCCGCCTGCCAATACATTGGGGGGTGGGCCGGCTGAAATCCGACCCTTGGCAGGCGGCAGGAGAGGATTTGGTTGCGCCCCTCCAACCGTCTGATCTCAGGTTGGAGGCGCTATTTGGTTGGAGAAGATCCCAAGTCCTCATTTTGTCTCTCTTTCTTATGGTCTCCCTCTCTTATGGTCTTGGATCCAAATCCTCTCCTGCCGCAGGTGGGAACTATAGCTGATCCAGGGGTTGGAATTCAGCCGGAATACATCGGTATGTGTGTCGATTGAAATCCAACCCTTAGCAATCCGCAGGTCAGCAGGAGAGGATTTCTATCTACTATGGTCTGGTCTTACATATCCTCTCCTTAATTTCTCAGAATCCGAACCCTTTACTGCACATACTCACCAGAAATCACCGAACCCTTCGTTGCAAATACTCACTAGAAATCACTTACCAAACTCACCGAAAATCAACGAACCGATCGCTGTAAATACTCACTGGAAATCACTCAACAAAAAGCAAAGATAGAATTCTCTACTCTTCCATAATCATTCGAAACATGGCCAAGACACAAGAGGTAAAATAATTTCAAACAAGAACCGCACATAATCAAAGATAGAACCAATCTACTATATTCTGAAAACAGACTTATCAAACACACAGAGGATGAATTCTCTACTCTTCAATGCGACCATAAGAGCTAGGGGAGAGAGATAGAAGGATTTTTTTTTTCCTTCAGTTTTTCTCTCTTTTTAATGCAGAAGACAGGAAATTTCTGATTAAACAATTCCATTTTCCAATCTTGGGTTCTGATTAAACAATTCCTTTTTCTGATCTTAGGTTCTGTTTAAACATACTTTGAAAGATAGTATTGCCCATGCAAAGCCTCGAAATATCCTTTGCACCTTCCAAAGTGATATCTTGTTTTCTCCTCTTGCGTGCTCGGAGTTGTAGGAAAATATATTAAGTTTGCATCGATTTGATTCTACATATATGATGGGTTCAGGCTGCTTCTTTTTCTTTTCCTTTTTTTTTGTTATAAGAGAATACGGAAGCCAATTTGATAGGGCGAACAAAGATTAGGTTCTTGTTTTCGCAGTCTGCCGAGAGATCAAACATGACAAGAAAGTGAACCTCACTACCATTTTCTGAAGCATCAGGCGAACAAGGGTTTCAGAAACTCCAAACCCAAAACAAGGCAGTCCAGCAAACAAACAAGGGTTTTAGAAATCTGAAAAGGAACAATCACTCACATAAGGGTCGTTTGCGTGAGCCAAGGAAGACTGGCTATCATCGGCACTGCAGGTCTCATGTTAGTAAAAGATGGAACGAGTTCAACGACTTTGATATTCAGATCATATTGACGGCTATAAAATAATCTTTCATTTCATTTTAGTCTTAGACACATGTGTTAGGATTGGGAACGCAAACATGAAGAAAATACAAGAATTAACGTGGTTCAAGAAAATACAAAAATTAACGTAGATCAGTATTCTATAGTAGGATATCTATGTCCATCGGATAAAAGAGAAATTATTTATTTCCAAGAAACTTCTACAGCTTTCTACCTGACAGACTTATCTCATCTGTCAGTCTTACAACGCCTTCAGCTCTCAATTGTCAGAGGAGAATCATTTGACAGTCCTTACACCCTTATTTATGTTTTCCCACATAGAGACAATATATAGGGAAACCTACAAATCATAATCCCACCACAATTATAAGTTTATCCTTGTACATGTAATAGACTCATACCTTAATACAAATACTACCTTTATAATTACGTGGACCCCACAGAATACAAGACACCAACTCAACAAATCTCCACTTGGCTTGGATTCTGCAAACTACCTTGAAGAAAATCCGTTGATGTTGATTTTGAAAATTTGTCTCTGCCAAGCAGCTACACCCAAACCAGCATACCCCACACCCCGTCCAAATGTCCCCTACAACTCACCGCCATAAGATGTGATGTGACTTTATCTTTCCCACTGCTCTAGAATCACCGAAAAGATCACCGTCATACACAGTCTTCTTGCAACTCTAGTTGCATTTGGAACCCAAGTCCCTCACCTCTACACCTCCAATGAACCTTGAGATCTGACTCCTCATCCCAGCCCTCTGCAACTCCAATTGCACCTGAAACCCGAGTCTCTCACCTCTGCATCTCCAATGCAGACCTAGAGATCCGACTCCTTGTCACAGCCCGTCAGTCATCCTTTATTCCTTAGTGCTGCATAAACTGGTCATTATGCTCACCGTGCCAGGATTCAAATCCGTTGTCAGATCCAACACCCGATCCGACCAGATCCACGAACAACTACCATCACCCCATCAATCCGATCAGAGTCTCCTAGACGTCGCTGAGCATCCACTTGACTACCACCAAGACCCACATGCGATATCGCCTGGTGTAGTCGCTCCACCACTATTCGAGGCCTACTAGATTCCTTTGCAGATCTACTACCATACCGAACTGAACCATATTAGGTAACCCCTACAAGTCTAGCACTGAATATGCCTCAATCATTTTCAGAAATAACAACTTTGGATACTACTATCTCTCTCCTTTTTTTTTTTTTTTTTAAATCACTTTCAACCATTAAAAAAACAACCTTTTTTCTTTTTCTCTCAAAGTAATCGTGGAAATAAAAAAAAATTAAAAACAAAAAACCACCCAAAAGTGTAATGATTACACTTTCCTTTTCGGATTTACATCGTCTCCTCCCAATGGTTCTAGGAGGACAGTGGCAATCTATATCGGATGGTTGCCACGTGGCTCTCGGTGAATCCGAGACCCATGTCTGAGCCGACACCCTCTGTCGGCTTGGCTTGTCGGCTGGGTGTCGGCTCGGATGTGGGTCTCGGATTCACCGAGAGCCACGTGGCAACTATCTGAGATAGGTTGTCACTGTCCTCCCAAACCACTGGAAGGAGACGATGCGGATCCTTCCTTTTCTCCCTTTTCTATTTTTTCATGGGGAACCCAACGTCTTCCCCGTATCCGTTACCTGCTTCAAAAGATGCAGAACCTTTTTCATGGAGAATCCAACGTCCTCCCCGTATCCGCCACCTGCTTCAAAAGATGCAGAACCTGAAGGTTCTCCCATATAATGGAGAAATGTGGGCCAGACCTCCATTGGCACCCCCTTCTTCTCCCAACAGGAATAGACTAGAACTTATTAGAAATAGGTCCTTACTCCAGATTGGATCTGTCGCCTGCGGGAAGATCACCACCTCTATCGTCAACGAAGCTTTGGGTTCAGATGATCGCACAAGCGATAACAGATCCTGACCCCCCCAACAGAAGAACTTCTGCTAAATTCCGACGTCACTTCCTTCTTCGATCCAGCTCCCTGAGTCAACAGAAAACCTCTGAAAATCGCTGCCCATGCATGCGCAACCTTTCGCAAACTTCTTCGACGAGCTCTCGCAGAATCAATCCCTGACTGTAGCGCCCCATCTGCAGCGCCCCATCTGCAGTTTCATTATCTGCAGTCAATAATGCCGAGATCCCCCTCGATCCGACCATATGATACTCCGATCTGCGGAAACAGATCCTTAGCATCACTAAGCCTTGACTGTTCCTTTGCAGATCCTAGGTTCAACACAACCAATCTGTTGCGCTGCAGATACATCTGGTGCACCATACCAGATCCCTCGGTCATGGCCACTTTCATCGACATCACCGAAGCCGTACCAAAGATCTCCCTTACCTGACGAGAAGACTCGTCCACCATCGAGATCAGACATGTGAACCTCTCTGGATGATCCTAACCCGAACTGCAAACCTCCTGAGTCCTCATCACCCTGAATCCCCGAGACCCTGAACCTGGCTACCTCAATGGATCGCTAACCCGCTGCAGCAAAACAGTCGTCGCAGACAACGATCTTTTTTTTTTTTTTTCTTTTTTCTTCTTCTTCTTCATATTTTCCACTTACCTTTCCCCTTCCTTCAAATCATTGATCAATCTGTCGAACTTGGCTCTGATACCATTTGTTAGGATCGGGAACGCAAACAAGAAGAAAACATAAGAATTAACATGGTTTAGCACCCCATCGTGGGATGCTCTACGTCCACCAGAGAAAAGAGAAATTATTTATTCCCAAGAAACTTCTACAACTCTCTACCTGACAGGCTTATCTCATTTATCAGTCTTACAACGCCTTCAATTCTTCACTGTCAGAGGAGAATCCTCTGACAGCCTTTACAGTCTTACTTAGGTTTTCCCACACAAAGACAATATATAGGGAAACCTATAAATCATAATCCCACTACAATTATAAGTTTATCTCCGTATATGTCATAGACTCATACCCTAATACAAATACTATCCTTATAATTACGTGGACCCAACAACATGTCATCTAACAATTGTGACTATGACCTCGGATACGATGCTATTAACCTTATCAGTTATATTCAATTTCCATTAATGTTCCCATAAGTGAAATGGCTAAAAAGTTTCATAGGTTAAATGTGGATTATCAAAAAGTCTTATAGGTTAAATGTGGATTATCTATAATACCATGTATAAGCGAATGGGGACCATTTCCACTGCTTAAAGAATTAATGGCACTAATCCTGGTGCCACTGAACACGTAGGTGAGAAAAGAGTTTTGACTGTCTTGGTATATACGCATATTACCCAAAAAAAAAAAATTAGAATACGCATATGATATGGTATGACACATTGACACGTAAGGCGTGAGTGACGCAAAGCCCATACGCCAAATAAAGCAACCAAAGATTTTAGTAATAAACATTTAATCCCACATCGGAAGGAAGGCGGATCAAGGAAGAGGAAGATATAAATTGGATCCAGATTCCAGGATGCTTTACAAATTTAAAAAAATAAATTCTCCTGGAAGAGGTCGCAAAACAGTAGCTTGTGGGATTTCATTAGTCGCTCATGAGACGTTATTTTTACTTATTTTACACGCGTTTTAAACGTGTTTTACCGTATTTTATACGCATTTTAATCCAGACTCAAACAGTTGGCAAGGACAATTCGAACAAGTTAAGACAACTGATCAAGATTGGACCCGAATCAGTCAGCAGATCCCTTGTCTGATTCCGAGTATTTGAACCCTGAGTTCGATCCATTGATTGGCACAGTTAAAGAATATACCCATAAAAATTCATGCATTACTATGGAGATATACAATTTGAAGAGTCCAGATCAACTGCTAGTTTCTGGTATGCTCTTTAGATGAGAAGTGTCCTACGGAGTTAACGGATACTAACTCCCGTTAGCTAATATAATTCTAATTTTATTTTTTATTTTTTATTTTTTTTCTCTCATTGCTTCCTATTAATAAGGTAAGTTAACTAAAATAGTAGATAATCGTATTTTAATGGTGAGCAGACTAAATTAATTATTTTTTATTTGAAAAATAAAATCTTCCTTAATTAAAAATCAGATTGGAATGTCGAAGAAACTTCTTGATTATCTAATGTTATGGAACCATTGGGGAAATAGCATCAATCCAAGTTTCCTGATGAAGAATATGATGTCCCTTCTCTTTGTCATGATTTTCCCAATGGGTTGGCAAGTTCCTCCTAGGTTTTAGTATAAAAAAATGAAATCAAAATGAAAGGGAAAATTGATGAGGAAGAAGATTTGCAGTTGACATGGAAGATGTTTCTGTTCCTTATTACGTTTCATGATTTTGAAATCTCTCAATCTCTTTTTGATTTAATGTTTGTGGATGAGAGAAAAAAATGAAATTAAAACAGAGTTATATTAGTTAACGAAAGTTAACACCGGTTAATTCCAAATGACACTTGTTGTCTAAAGAGCATTACTCTTCTAGTACATGCAGCTGATCCGGACTCAATTTGAAGATCAATGTTAAATACATCAATTGAATATTAGATCAAAAAATACATTACATTCATTATATACATACATATATACAGTAAGAATTAAATAAATACAAAAATATAATGAAAAAAACAATCTACAGAAAACAAAAAAAAAATTTTGTGGTAATGATTAATTTTACAATTAATTAGCTTAATTTTTTCCGACGTGGGACGCTCATACCCTGTGCATCTTCATGCATGATTCGTAGAACTTCCGCCGGAGGATCATGTCGCCAAATGCGAGGTTTATCAGATTGATGCCCCATCTGGGCAAGCTTATCAGCAGCCCTATTGCCTTCCCTGTAAATGTGGGTCATTATGCAGTTGTTCAACTCTGGTATGATCAGGTTTATATGTCTCACATTCTTCTGAACTTCATCTGATCTGAAGCTTTTTCTTTGGGTGATAATGTCTATCAATGACTTAGCATCACCTTCCAGCCATACATCATACCATCCATTCTCCAGAACCAACTCTAACCCACGTCGAAGTGCTTCTAGTTCAGCTTCCATGCTTGTTGTTTTCCCAATTGATTCAGCATAACCTAACAGAAATTCAGCTTTATGATTTCTAAAAACACCTCCAATGCTCCCCATTCCTGTTTTAGATTTGGAACCATCGAAATTCAGTTTTGTCCAACCAATATCTGGTTTTCTCCATTTCACTGGAATGTAGGCTTCCTTGTGCAACTTCCTCAAACAAAGAGCAACTGGGATCTGATTTAGTAGCCTTTGGCTTCTCAAAATATTAGAAAAATTAGCAATCATCTTTACCAGATGATGTTGGCTGTTCTCTTCTGTTCTAGTATTTCAGTTTCTTTACAAATTATGCAACAGAAGAAGGAAGAAATTAAGGACCCATTCTAGTAAAACCCATGAGCATCTTGTTAGTTTTATCTATACAAAAAAAATCAGAAAAAGCAAAAAGGAAATAATTTTGAAACTCAAATAGAATTCAAATATAACAGTTACCTTTGAGGAAAGAAAAACTTAAATCATAGGTTTATAGGGGATGGATGTATATACAAGATGAAGGGGATTTTCCAGGAGAAATCTTCAAGTAAAACCTGCAACCAGGTCTCTGGGAAATGATGGTTTGAGAGAATACTTTCTCTTAAATAAAACCAAATCCATTGCTTAAAATTGAAAAGATGGAGTGGAATGAAAGCAAGGTTGATTAATAGTTTGCACGGCAAGTGCACCAAAAAAAAAAGATAAGGCTGGGAATCTCTTTGGAGTTTGAGAAATGATGGGTGTCTGAGGAAGGAACTTTATATTTACAGAGAAGGGTGTGAAATGAAAGATTTGATGGAGAAGAGAGAGAGATCGGTTTGACGAATTTCAAAGATAAGGTTGACTCTGTCCCGTTCAAGAGTAACTGAAAGATTTTGAGATGGGAATATACAGTTAAGGTGTAAAGAAAGAAAACTAACTCAAACCGTTGCTTTTCTGATCTCAAAAAAGACTTCTCAGTTTCAAACTCTCGATTGCCTACCGTTAGCCTAAATATTGAGGGTTCGTGTGTTTTTGGCAGTTGGAGGGCTAAAACTGGACTACTTCTTAGAGATCTTCCTGTTACTACCACTTTGGGGACTGGGATCCTCCTGTAGTGAGCTGTAGTGAGGATCTCATCCACTCAAAATGGATCGATATATATCTCGATACACTTTGATTGTCTTAAGAAATATGTTGATCCATTTTGAGTGGATAGGATCCTCACTACACGGGTGTCCTCACTACGGAGGAACTTTTTCCCCACTTTTGTGCTCACTTTGAGTTTGGATCACCTGCATGTAAATGCTTTTCATGGGATCCCAGCATCATTGATGTGGCGTGGGACCTACTTCTAGAATGTGGGACCCACTAGATATAAATAGTGATAGGATCCTATGAAGGATACAATTTCATGCAAGTGAACTATTCTCAGTCTCTTTGTGGTTTTAATTTTTAAAATGGAAGCAATTAAACCGGTAGCGGAAGTGAAACAAAAGTAATTGGTATCGGGTATCTGTCTATCTGATATCAATGCACCCTCCTTTTTTTATTTTTTTAATCTTATTGTGACATGTGTCAACCAACAATAGGATCGATCGGTTGGCATGCGTTGATCATCTACGCTTAAAAAAATAATAAAATATTTTTAATATGAATTTATTGATCTATTAATGTTCCGATCCTAACAAAAAAAAAATGAAAGTAGGTATAGACTAGACTGATCCTGGCTGATACCAATCGATCTAGATCGGGATCAGATCAGTATCGACTGCTATCATTACCGTGTTCAATTCCAATTACTAGAACCCCGATTCCAATGGCTTCTAACTCACACCTTCTTCTTCTTCCCCATTAGTTGTCTTATATCACTATTTATTAAGCCAAAGATTTGAATACTTGTTCATCGTTTTATATATATATATATATATATATATATATATATATATATATATATATTTGGCTGTTATAGGCTATGTATCAATTGGTATCTGGTTCAGTTCAGACCAATACCGTGATCAATACCAATTATTAAATTCTTAATTATATCACTACTTTATTTATGTTTTTGGATAAGTGTTTTTGTTTCATTAATTGACAGTTTCTAGAGCTCATATTAGCAGCTTGATAACTTTGGAAGTCAAAGATGGTGGACACTAATTATTAATCTATGTTAGGAAGAAAAGAAAATTATTTTTTTTTTCTTTTTGAAAAAGAAGAGAAAAAAAACGTATAAAATAATCATTGGATTCGTCATTGCTTTTATCTTATTATATTTTCATTTATTTTATATTCTTTTCTTACCTTTCAAACATAGCCTAGCAGCAACCACACCCTTAACATGACGAATTTTCCTTCCTTCGTACAAGAAAGGGATTTGCCTCCTTTGTGCAATAATGGTATAAATGGTAACGATTATGTCAGCTATTATAAAGATCTTTGTACTACATATACACCAGATGGTGATATATCACAGTAATTATTCTTTGTTACATTAATCCATTTTTTAAAGAGAATCTTATTGTAATTAAAACAGGGTGAAAAAGAAATTAATTGTAAACTTTCATATACTTTTTTTCTCTTCAACTGAAGTACAATCCTATCATTTCATACATATGATTTAAACATGCGGAACAATGACTGTTCTAGAGAATAATATAATGTAAAGATATTTTCAAATTATTTTGAAAATCCCTTCTTATCACTGCCTTACATAAATTTTGGAAATAAAATAAGAGGCAACCAAAATATTATATGGTCCAAAATACACCTATAAAAGTGTGATTCAGGCACCCGGTTGTAATCAAAGTGGTCAACTAAGAAACATTTTTTTCTTGGGTGCAAAGAAGTGTAATCTTTAGAGGCATGCTTCAAACATTTTATATATATATATATATATATATATATATATATATATATATAGAGAGAGAGAGAGAGAGAGAGAGAGAGAGAGGTACTTCTTGTTTTAGCTTTCTTTTGATTGCTATTGTTTCCTTTCTAAAAATCCTTTAAGTTATGGGTATAAAGGGTTTTCAAAACTATTTAAAAATAACTTATCATCATATCATTATCAAAAGCTACTAGTATCTTGCATGCTTTTCAAGTATAGATGTGAAATGATATATAAAAGATTGCCCTCAATTGTGTTATACACCAATACTAAGAAGGGAAAAAATAAACATAAGGTTACAAATAATTTGAAATGGTGTCAAAAAGAAAATCCCTTTTAAATAAAAAATTCCAGAGATCATTTTGATAAGCTTACCAAAGTGGTCCGTCCTGAATTTGTAACAAGCATGGTTTAATGATGTAGCGGTTTTATCTAATAAATAGTATATTTTTTAGATTAGCGATATATCAAAATTTAGAGTTTAATTTAATCAAATATCCTTCTGTGTATTTATAGGCATCACCATGTGTGGGAGGATAGCTGGATTCCTACCTTCCCATCTCATAAAATACTGTCGGCTAAAACAACACATGGATCTAATCTTATGGTGTCGGATCTGATTAATCCACTGACCCATACTTGGAAAATGGATGTTTTATCTTTGTTATTTTCTGCATCAGAAATTCAAGCTATATTGCAAATACCAATTCCTTATTCTCAAACTGAGGACAGACTTATTTGGTATGGTACAAAGAATGGGCTTTTTTCGGTTAAGAGCGCCTATAATATGCTTGCTGTTTCATTTCTTCATGACTTTCGTCATTTCATGAAGATAACTTCCAGGCATCTTCCTCAGTTATTCCTTCATGGAGACAACTTCCTCATCGAGTATGGACTTTGATCTGGAAGTGCCAAACGCCATATGAAATTCGTCATTTCATGTGGCGTTGTTGTGTAAATGCGCTTGCATCTTCTGAAAATTTACATCACAAGAATCTACCTGTGGATCGTATTTGTAGACGCTGTAGTAATCAGATTGAAACATCTGACTATATTTTACTACAGTGTCCTTTTGTTCGTGCTATTTGGCTTGGTACCGGTATGGCACTAAAGGTGCCTGATTCTAGTATTACACGTTTGTTCAATGGCTTTTAATATTAGCTAATATTGCGACTATTTCTCGGACTGTAGGTAAACAGGTTCTCTCCTTTGCAAGTTTTTTATCTTGGCATATATGGCTGGAGCGAAACAATTTGTATTTTCAAAGCACTTCAACTTCCCCAAAGGATGTTATATGGAAGGCTGAAAAAGCATTTGCCGAATATCAAGCATCAAGAGGTACCGTGTCAATTTCTGGTTCCTATCAAGCTGAGGCTTCTTCCATGGTGTTGTAGCCTCTGGGTAGTGGCCGGGTTTCTTTGCTGACAAATGCAGCTTTTCACAGGGAGACTCATCATGTAAGATTTTTTAGATCATCTTTGGATTTTTCTCATGGGATTTCTCATGAACCTTAACAAACACACCACATAGATTATTAGAATACAATGGGTATTGAAAAGAGTTGATAAGACACATACCTCTTGCTGTAGATTGATTTTCGACCGTTTTCTTTGCTTTGAATGCTTAGATCAGAATCTTCCACAACCTGTCGGGATCCCTTGACCTTCTCTCTGCGTATGGGAACAGGATAAGAAAATAACACCGTGGCTATGGGGACTCTAACCATTGATATTTATAATACCACCCTTAACTCTGGACCAGTCCCACAGTGGACCAGGTTGGTCCATTTTTAATCATACTTAAATCGATTTACCTGTAACTAGACTCCCACTGAACCAATTAATCTTATAATTAATTTAGCCCATAAAATATCTTACAATCTCCCACTTGTGCTATATTAATTATAAATTCACCATTGATCCAATATGGCCATGGAATCTAATTACACCAAAACCATCATTTACTTTGATCTAGTCATCAAGCCTACCAATGTCGAACAATAGCGGAAAGTACTCCTACACATCCGGTGTACCTCCTTCTGTCAGTCACATGCAGAGGTCTACTTAATGACATAAATCACTTTGAGATGAATACTTGAGTCCAATGATCGAATTACCACGATTCCGTTACCTTAAAATTCTTATAGGTCAACGCACTTTGATATTATCCAACTTTATATAGGCAAACCGTCTCCAATTTGAACTAATATCATACTTTGGATTAACGCCTTCTTTGGCTAAATACCGCCTTACAATTTTTGACATGTCTTAAATAATCAAGAATACATACAAGCAATAAATGCTCACCAATAATCCTGTCCATTAAACCACAGACAGAATAATCAATTACAGATAAACCATCAATTATCAGATCTCCCACTAATCAAACAGATCTAAACACTCCCACTCACTAAGAGAATCTAAAGACTCCCACAGACAAAACCTTTTCAACTATTCTAAGAAAATCTTTTTAATCTGTCTCTACATTGCCCTAGAGATCAACTATGACTGCTACAACTAGTCAAACCTAAGATTGCACAGTCAAACATGAAAAACAATTCACCACATCACATAACAAATACGATCAACATTACATGCAGTCATTTATCTTACAACATCATAAGCATAATTTCTTTTCATTTAATTGAAAAGAAAAACTTTATATTCCAATATTTCAAATAACATCATTACATTTTTAATATGGGAACAATATGTTAAGTCAAACAATATACACAAAACAAAATAAAATCAAGAACAGAAAAAACATTTGAATGTAAAAGAAACTTTACAATATTCAAGCCAACAGTCTTCAAGACCCTCCTACCCCAAATACCTTGGGAGTCCTAGAATCGTTATTCTTTTCTAAATATGTTTATCTGGCTTAACAATATTTAGTCAAACCACCTATCTTTGGTCAATCTACCCATCTTTGAGTAATCGACCTTGGAGTTACCCAACAATAATCTTATCACTAACTATTTCTCCCCTTTGGTAATGTAAGCCACCTAGATCTGAATATATTTTCTAGCAAGAAATGAAATATTTAATATATCAATTACATTGGTCTCATTGTCCTTGAGCTTTTTAGTGATAGTTGATAGCTCCAAAAAAATATTTTCTCACATTATCATTTTCAACATAATTGGTACTAGAGAGCTAGGTAAATAAACTATCTTCCGACCCCTCTCTAAAACATTACTCTTATCCTTTGAATTTTTCTTAGATAATCCCTTCGCAATATTTCTCATCTTACTACTGCTACACATAACCTCAATAATAGAATACCATTCACAACTTATGTAAATTACTATGAAAGATACATCTAGGTCAAACGATCCTAGACTAGTTTCTAACATTTTCATAATAAATTTTATTCTTTGTCCCAGGAAGAGTGGGAAAGAAACTATCAAAACATATGGTACATTCACTGAGACAGACATCCTAGGAGACATAAACCATCATCATTATATGTCCAAACACAAATGTCTTGCAATAGATAAATTATACAAGACTCATATAAACACATGTAATATATATTTATTTATACTTTGTCTCAAATAAAAAGAAATAGACATCAAAATCCTCTTGGGACAACCATACTTAGATGAAATCATCAATGCATGAGATTAAATACATATCAACCAATAGAAATTTGATATATACACCATTTACTTACACTAACCATATCAACCATTCATGCAAATAAATATCTTTTTTTCAAGAGTTAACCAACTACACATTCTCTTTTGGATAAACATGTAGTGGTCTTCTCAGTTTCTGTGCAATGACTGCAAAAGAATAATGATTCTCGAAAATCCAACCACATTTGGATTAATGAGACCCCCTAAAGTCAAAACTCTTTCAATTTATGTGCATGAACATACCTTCATCTTTGACAATGCCACCTTTAGGTTAACACTGTCTTTCTTAGCTGCTTTTCACACCATGGAGAACAGTGTATTAAAATATATCATTTATTGTATATGTAAATGTATAAATTTGGGATTTGAGGACCACCATGTTGGAACTGAGTGTATCACTTTGGTGGATTCCATCCAATCTTCACATGACACCTACAAACATTAATTTGATCAAAACTTGACAATGCCACCTTTGGGTGTACATCGCCCTTACACAAGCAATTACAAATACATAAACTTTGAATTTGAAGACATTATAATGAAACTAGGTGTACCACTTTGGTGGGTTCCACCTAATTCCACAGTGATATCCATAAATCCTACTTTGCAGCACCTTGTAGATCAATAAATAAAATATCATGCAGACATAATATTTTACAAGTATCTGGTACAAAAATAACTGATAAACAAACAGAAAACTACAAATCGGACTAATTTGAGAATCCTTTTAATCAAAAATAAATTCTTCAAATCACCAAACTGTGTCAAACTATGTACCAAACTGTAGAGCATCAAAATACGAACCCAACGCAAAAAACCACGTCAAAATTCGATGCTCCTAGCTCCCACAATCGCCGATCAAAATTGGCTTATGTATTCTTGCATCCTAAAGCGTTTCTGGGCGGTTCAGCCTGGGTCGGTTCGGCCTGACCGGGCTCGGTTATGGGTGGACCGAACCCACAAAATAAAATATTTTTTTAAAATACTTTGGTCCAGGCCAAACCAAATGTTCTGGTCTTTTAAACCAAACCGTAAACCACCGACCGTCAGCCCAACCATCCCGTATCCGGGTTCTCGGACCCACCTTTCCAGGTCGATGGTTCGGGTTTTCTGGTCATCGGGTCGGATTTTCGGGTCTCTTTGGGCCCAGGTTCGGTCCTGGACTAGCCCAGATCGGCTCGGTCCAGTACCTTCCGGGTCATCGGGTTCTGTCCTGGACTAACCAGGTTGGTCTATTTTTAATCATACTTAAACCGATTTACCTGTAACTAGACTCTCACTGAACCAACTAATCTTATAATTAATTTAGCTCATAAAATATCTTACATCTTTGCTGACAAATGCAGTTTTTCACAGTGAGACTCATCATGGAGGTATGAGTTATATTATTCGGGACTCTCAAGGTATTTTTCAACTTGCTATTTCTCAGCCAACGATGTTCTCTCAATTTTGGTAGACGAGGCTCTCACTATTAGGACAGCATTGGAGGATGCTATTTAGTGGGGGTATTGATTGATTCAAGTAGAATCCAACTGTTTGGGGGTGGTTAATCTTTTAAATGGAGTCTCAAATGATGGGGAGCCTTTTGTAATGCCAATTGTTTAAAATCACTGGTGGATTGTAGTTTATTTGTTTATACCAAGGAAGGCCTATGTTATAGTTCATTCCTTGGCAAGATGGGCAACGTCTGTTCCAGGTAGAGTCGTGTGGCCCTTATCATCTCTGTGGCTTATTCGGTTATGTAACCCTGTTGCCATGGCTATGCCTGTTTAGTTAATTAATAGATCTTTCTATTAAGGAAAAAAAAAATTACATTTGAATAAGCAGCATAAGGTTTAACTATTTATAGATTTTAGCCCATCCAATCACCCACGTGGCAAATATTTGTTCCATTCTGATAAGTTTTTACTTTTGTGAAATATATTTAAAAAAAATGAAAACCACATAAATAGATGCATTTTGCTCCTACATCATTCGAATTCAAATCATCTCCTCCTAGGGGTTTGGGAAGAGATTCGGCTCTTAGCAGTCGATGCTTGATACGTCAATGTCGGCTGGATCCGAGCCCTCCATCCAAACTGGTGCATAAGCCAACACCCCCTGTCGGTTCACCTTATCGCCTCGGATGGAGGGCTCAGATCCAGCCGATACCCACATATTGGGCATCGATTGCTAGGAGCCAAGTCTCCTCCCGAACCCCTGGGGGAGGAGAAGATTTGGACCCACACCATTCTAGAGGCATTGAAATGTTCACTACAATTGAATTCTAAAAGTAAAGTCCATCAAAACCCAAAAGAGGCAAACACACGCACACACAAAAAAGGGTTAAATTGTCAAAACACGTAGGATTTTCTAAGATTTTTTATGTTCTGCAACCCATATTTAGTTAAAATAAAAACGATAAAAAAATAAAAAAATAAAAATAGGATGGAACGGGTTTTAAATGTAACAAAACAAGAATGGTACAGTAAAAAAAAGGTCAAACATTCCATGCAACGACAAAAAAACTAAAATGGGCAGTACGGGTTTTAAACGTATCAGATATAATACGGTTAGGCGAAAAAAAAGGGCAATATACTCCCATAATTAATTGAAGAATTATACCTAAATCATGGAAATAGATGACATTATGATGCGTTTAGCCATAAAACAGTGCGATTTATCATCTTCAGTCAAGTAATTAATTGATGTTTTATGTTTGTCCCAAGAGTCCAAGTATGATATATATATATATATATATATATATATATATATATATATATATATATATATATATATATATATATATATATATATATATATATATAGAGAGAGAGAGAGAGAGAGAGAGAGAGAGAGAGAGAGAGAGAGAGTCTACATTTCTTATGACCTATTGCCCACAGCCCATAGTCCATCCTAACAAATAATAAAGTAATCAGTTTAGAAACAATTATGAGGAAATGACAACTTTTAATCTCACATCGGTTTCATGTAGAAGGCAATAAGAATATTATACAATATGAGATTAATCAACTTATTACTTATTGAAGATAAAGGTTAAAGTACGAATACAATACAATACGCATATTAAACACATTTTATACGACAAGACTTCGAGTATACAATTTACAACCCTAAGATGATATCTCCACTTCAATCTTTACTGCTCTACTTCTCTCAAATTTGCGTGATTCGTTTCTTTGTGTTTTTTTTCCCCTCGTTTGGAAAATCTCGGAATTGGGTGCAATAAAGAAAGTGGAGTTAAAATCGTTCCAGAAATTGAGGCTATTAGATTATTTTAAATTTTTTGCACTCTAAAAATCCAATCATTCAACGATCACTTACAAGTTACAACAATATAATCAAACTCGAAATTTCGGAAGAGAAGAGAATATAGTGAAATAGTGTTGGTTTATTTAAACCCATAAGTGATGGTTTCAAATTTCAAACCTTAATTTTGGAAGGAAATTTTCAAATTGTTTCGTCTTTATCTTGGGGGGATTTGAGGTAGCTTTAATCCTACAAGGGATAAAAGAAAAGAGAGATGTATAGGTAATGGGGGACGTATACCATCTTGAGCCGTGCGATGCAGTGTGGATCACTGGGATACATTTTTAGTATTAACCTTTTGGTATAAGGGTGTGTCTACATATTTAATACATAGAGTTGTGTCTTATATCTTTTTAGTATACAGTCAATAACATATATTCTTATAAAGGCATGAATGATACTTTTTCGTAATCAGAGAGGCACTATTGGGAGATCACATCTAGATCATCCATTTAGTGGACACAACCCCCAGATCATACCTACAGGAATTAGTACTATTCCTCTATAAATAGGAGGAGGTTGCATGGTTCAAATTACATTGAATTCTCTCTCTCTCTCTCTCTCTCTCTCTCTCTCTCTCTCTCTCTCTCCTATTGTTTCCAATTCTGTTTTAATTGATACCCATCTCTTTTATAGAGTGTTGATTACAGTCGTCAGTTTTTTTTTTGATGAAAATCAGTTTTTGAGTGCACATAACTAGAGGAGTATAAAAGTTGTTTCACCTTGGGGATTGATTCATAGGAACCCTTGCATTATTAGGGGTGAATACAATCTTAAGGACAGTGACCGATGACATGACTCAGCCCTATCCTTGTTGCATTTGTTTTGGTCCTCTAAATCGATATGTCACTTATATTACATGTACAATTGATTGTTTGTATTCTCTTTGATTGTTAGCAATATTAAAGCATTTTTATTTACACCATTATATTTGTCTCAAACTTTTTAAACCTAAATACCCCAAAATTTTTTTTATTGAACCTTCCATTTTCTACAAATAGAAACTGCAACAAGATTCCAAGCAAAGATGCAAACATTTCAAGTATCTAAATTTAGCTTTTATTGATCAAATAAATGTGAAGCGTCATATCATTCGTTGCAGCGGGGAGTTACTCTGATTTGCAGACATGTCAGGAGGGAGGAAAGAAATCCTCTCCCGCGGCAGGAGGTTCCTACCGCTGATCCAAGGGCTGGGGATCAGTCGGCTCGCCTACCAATACATGGGGAGGTGGGCCGGCTGAAATCCCGCCCTTGGCAGGCGGCAGGTGGACGGGAGAGGATTTTTTTGCCAGGAGGGAGAGGGAAAGCGAGAGAATAGAGACTGTGTGGATTTGAAGGATGAAGGAAACGTTGAAATGGAAAGTCTTTTTCACGGGTGAAATTTAAAAACAATTAAAAAAAATGTAGAATAGTTCACCAGCATGTATTTGTATCTTTTTTGGGATTCCATCACCAATGACTAGACCATGTATGCATTTCATTAAGGGAAAAAGACAGTTGCCGTCCTTATAGTATGTCTAAAAGGCATTTGACAAATGCCTCCCCTAGAAACACTAAAATACAAATGGACTCATGTGGTTAGGAATATTCCATTAAATCTTGACGGTGGGAGGCCAATTTTTTTTTAATAACTAAATTAACCCTTTACAAGGGTTTACCAAAAAAAGAAAAAAAAATTAATCCTAACTTCTCCTCCATTAACTCGCCGCAATAGTATGTGAAGGTAAATGCTTCTTACATAGAACATTGACGACCCTCTCGCTGTCAAGATCTACGATATCCCTTCTGGGGGATGGGAAACTTGTCAACTGATGCCGGACCTGCTTAAGGACTGCACACCTGCATTTGACTCCCTGCCACTGCTGCCACCGACTGTAGACTCTACGGATCCTCATCCTCTCCTCCCAGTGGTCTGGGAGGATAGTGGCAATCTATCCCGGATGGTTGCCACGTGGCTCTCGGTGAATTCGAGACCCACGTCCGAGCTGACACCCAGCTGACAAGCCAAACTGACAGAGGGTGTCGGCTCGGACGTGGGTCTCGGATTCACTGAAACCCACGTGGCAACCATCCGGGATAGGTTGTCATTGTCCTCCCAGAACCACTGGGAGGAGACGATGTAAATCCAGACTCTACTTGCTGGAGAAGAAATCTCGTCTGATCTGTTCCTTCGATGCGGAGACCAAGACGTGGGGACCCATCTTTGATCAGTGATCTGAACCTAAACTCAGACCCCAACAAAATCGATGCAGCTGATCTAGTGTTTAAATCCACCATTGGATTCGTCGATGACCGGCTGGTCGTGGTGTGACTGATCGGGGAAACTGGGGATTTGCAAGGCTTAGGGCTCTGGGAAGTGGATCAAGACACCTACAAGTGTAAGTCTATCGGAGAGATGCTGCCGGAGATGATGGAGAGGGTGAGAGAAGCAAACTAGCAGCTCTCAACATTGCGTGTATCAATGGAAGGTGGTTACATCTACATATGAGGGTAAATGCTTCTCCTCCATTAACTCGCCGCAACAGTATGTGAGGGTAAATGTTTCTCCTCCATTCTTCAGGTAGCATTAATTCTCCTTCAAAGAATGCATCCATAGAACCCAGAGTCGCACCATCAGCCACGAACGGGATGAATTTCTCACCTTTTAGTGTCATGCTATCGCTTGCCAAAAATATAGCTGCAGCACAGCGACCGGCTCCGAACCCTCCCCTGCATGTAGACCTTGACCAATCAGAAGCAGCTCAACCTCAGCACCACAGCCATGATCATCTTCCTCCATCGAACTAGGTTGCATCTCTAATCTCTGGCCTACAAGCATAATAGGGTGTGAATTTGGGAATTAATTAAAGAGAATATAAAATTTTCATAAAATTATTACGGTATCCCTTTACCGTAATGGATTCTCGTGCATTCCTAAAGTTCTTTGACAGTATCCCTTCGCCGCCATGATCTAAGCGTCACGAAGGCCGATTTGCCACTGAGTCGTGAAACGGCAATGCCTACGTTGGTTGGAGCACCCCCTGGTGCTTAGGCCCCGTTTGATAACACTCCAGCTCCCATGGAGCTACTTCTGGTCCAGAGTCATTTTCCACTTCTTCTCCAGAGTCAGGATTTTTGAAGTAGAATGGTGTCTGATAACGCTGCTCCAAAATCAAAAGACTATGCTTCCAGAATGCTGTTTGGTGGTGGTGGTGTTGGTGGCAGTTGGGGGAGGAGGTGGTGGTAGTGATGGTGGTGCTAGTGGGTGGCGGCGGCGATGGTGCTGGTGGGTGGTGGTGGTGGTAGAGGCAGGGGTGGTGGCTGTGGGGATGGGTGGTGGTAGTGGTTGGCGGTGGCGGTGGCGGTGGAAGTGGCGGTGGCGGTGGGTGGCGGCAGTGGTGGTAAGTGGTGGTGGCGGTGGTGGTAGTAGGTGGTGGGTGGTGGTGGTGGCGGCGGTAGTGGAAGGTGGTGGGTGGTGGCGGCGACGTCGATGGTAAGTGGTGGGTGGTGGTGGTGGCGGAGGCGGTGGTGGTGGGTGAAGGGTGGTGGTAGTGGTGGTAGGTAAAGGGTGGTGGTGGTGGCGGCGGCTGTGGGTGGTGGTGGGGATGGTGGCGGTGGAGGGGTGGTGGTGATGATGGCAGTGCCAGTGGTGGTGGTGATAGCAGTCTGTAATGGTAATAGCTCCGGAGTAAGAGAAGTAAGTTTTTTTAGCTCTAATTTTTTAACTCCCATAGACATTTTTGGAGCGGTTCACTCCATTGGAGTCAAAACTTGAACCGCGTTTATCAATCGTCATTCTACTCCGGATTAGCTCCGGAGCTAAGAAGTAAGGAGCTGGAGTGTTATCAAACGGGGCCTTAAGAAGCCTGACACTTCTGAGAGAGAGAGTCCAGAGACTGTTGGGACTCGCCTACGTTGTCTTCATCTACGTCTCAATCAACTATCTTCTTTCTTAGGGTCACACTTAAAATGTTGGAGAGAGGGATACACCATGAGAGAGACAAAGCCAACGAAGAAGAAGAAGAAGGATTTTCAGGGACAAAGTAAAAGAAGGTTTTTCTCTGATTGGTTCATAAAATGTTCAGTGGTAGATTGGTTCATAGAAAAATTCATTTTAACACTGTTAAAAAAAAGGGAACGTTTGTCTTTTTCAGAAACGTTTAGGGGCATTTATCTTTTAGACATATTATAGGGGAGGCAACTGTCTTTTTCCCTTTCACTAAACCAAAATCCAAATAGTTTTTCCTAAAACAAATGTTAAGCCTGAATTACGTTAGTCCCCAATTCCCACTGATCAAATTCTCAAGTTCCTTACACTAGTTGCATCTTGAACAAGGATAATATTATGAAGAGATACAGAAGCAAAAGAACACAGCAAGAACAATTAATAGCACAACCATATTTTCATTGAAAGCATTCTGGTGTACATATTCCACAATCACATTTTCTTCGACCAAAGAAGGTTGCAGAGGGTACCTTCTAAGGTCACAAATCATTAAACTATCCCCATGGGGATTTTGTTGGAGCCTATTGCCTCTGTACAATGTCGTTAATATAAAACCAAAGGATGTTTCTACATTTTGGTGTCACCGTTGAGAGCCTGAGAAAATCGTTGTCGTTGGTGTTTTGGATCGGCACTGACACTCACCTGTACGACAATCCCGACGACATCAATATCGCTCCCTTACTTGATAGTTGTTACAACTCAGAGATTTGTGAAGCTTTGAAGTGATTGCTAGCTCTTATTGCTCAGGGCTTTGACGTGTCCAGGTTCTTTACCCAGGGAACTGATTATGTTCCAATCTTGTTTTCCCAAGTAACGAAATTCATATGTGAACTTAACGTGATTGCAGGGGCAGAGAGAGGGAGAGAGAGTTGCGGGGCAAGGACAAAGAGCCGGAGAGAATGAGGTTGAGGGTGAACCTTTCAAAATGTACCGAACCGGAGAAGAAGGGAAAGGAATTTTTTTATTAAAAGGATAAAATGGTTAAGTTAACATGTTGATGGAGGATAGTTTTGCTATTAAAGCATTTAAGATGATGACACGGCCATCACTTTATGGAGAGGGTTTGTTTAACCATGTTTCAAAAAGTGGGGAGTGTTAGTTGCAAGAAAAGGTAGACGTATTAAGCTAAACTATTAGAGGTGTGGGGGGAAATTTTCCCTAATATCTATGAAGTTTAACATTATTTTTTGAAAACTCGATATTATTAGAGGGTCAGCCAGCTTGACAATATAAAGAGATATAAAACATTGAAAAATTTTCTTCTACCACTCAAAAACTATGTTGAAAACCATCTATCATTCATAGGTTTTTGGAATCCCCCACTTAATTGATTGATTGAATAGACTAAAAATAGTGTTAGACATTTCTACCCTTCGTCTTTGAAATTGAGAGACATTAAAATTACTCATTCGAACTTATAACAAAGACAATCCAAATGCCCAAAACCCTAGAACTATGGAGACGAAGAGGAAGAAACAAGGGATCCTCCATTCTAACTGTTTCCTACATCGGAGTTCAGATGTCTGCAAATTTTTCTTTTTGTTTCTCTACAGATACTTCAGATCTAGTTTCTCTGAAGATACTTGATTAATCACTTGCATAGTCCCCACCACTAGATCATTCGGAGCCGTTGGTGATGGTGGCAACCTCATCTGGGGAAGGCAGCTCCATCATTGCTGCTCGAGAAGTCACCGATGGCTAGTGTTCTAGCCGTGAAAAGGGAGATTCTTCGACAGAGCTCCTCATTTTTAAGTTCTAGCCTACACTCCTTACAATTCTCTCCCTCTGCTTCCAATTTCAGATTCAGAAAAAATACATCCCCACTACCTTTCACAACGCAAATATCCTCTCCTCTCTCTCTCTCTTTCCAAATATCTATTAATCTCTATCAGCCAGAGCGTAAATTTTGGATCTTTTCTACTTTAACTGATTTAGGTTTTGGGGTTTTTGTTGCTCTGTTTTTTCTTCAAGTCTCGTCGTGTTCACTTGAAGTTGGTGTTGTGCCTGATAACAGGAAATTCATGGTGGACATATTGAACTCGTTCGAAAAGCATGTGGCTGATAATGGGAAATTGACTCACCTTGCTTTTGGTCTTTTTTGATAATGGAAAAACGATAGCAGAGGAGTCATTGCGACTGACGGTTTCAATATAAATTACATTCAGTGAGTGTTTATGCCAATGACATAACTTTGAAAATAGAATATACAATTGTGGGCTTTTTGGTCCTTTTAGACCTTTTTAAAGAATTTAAAATAAAAAATTATGGAATGCTTTTGTTTTTCCTATCTAGTGAGGACTGTAGTTGGCATAAGTTCGTCTGGAACCGAAAAGAAGGCCCGCAGCCATAGGCTAATCCATAGCCTCAGGCCAGCCCGCAAGGGACAGCCTGCAGCTGCACGGGCAGCAGCAGTTGCTGCAGGGCCAATAGCAGTTGTTGTAGATCTGTGGGGCTTCGCTGGTTTATGGTGATGGCATTTTTTCTTTGGTAGCGGTGGCGCCGTGTTGCTTTCCGTTTTCCAAAGGGGAGTGCCGAAAGATTCGGCACGATTCAGAGCCGTTGGGACCGCCGTATCCTTTTGAAATACATTCGGTTAAGAATGATGGCAATCTTTTGAAAATATAATATATTGTTGTGGGTTCTTTGGTCTTTTTAGCCCATTTTAAAGAATTAAAAAAATATGTTAGCCATAAAAGGAGATCAACATACCTCCTGCTAGTCCTGGTCCGATGAATATCGAATCCGCCACTGCGAAAGTGTTCAAAATATTCGATACCATTTCTGTCAAGTTTCTTGTAATGCCTTCGTCAATGTGTTTAGGGACTGCTTTCTGGTTTCTCAGTCTCTCTTCAAGATTTACAAATGGATGGATTAACGTAATAATGTTTGGAAACTAGAGTCCCTCTCTTATATGCCTCCTTGTAACTGTCTCCCATCAAGACAGTTACAGGTGATGGCGGATCCCACTTTACACACGTGTCAGACTGACATGGCAATAGGGCCACATCAGTCCAACATTCTCCCACTTGGTCCATATTGTCACAAGTCAAGTGAGTGTAATGTATTGCTTTCGTTGTACGGCCGTACATGAACTTAAGTTCCTTAATATTCAAGATGAAAATTTCAATTCATGAATCATGGTGGTACATGTCCAGTATGTCGGTCACTTCCGTCCATGTATTACAATGAATTATCATTTTCACGATGAATCCTAATGTGGGTAATCCTAAAATTTCAGTGAATTAATCCCATGATCAATTCAAAATCAACCCCAAGGTCAATTCGAGGGTACAATTCTTAATGCCCTTTGGACTCAATGGGCGTCTATCATTTTCGAGAAATTAATAGAGCTTACATTATAAATAACAGAAAAACAATTAGGTTCGGAAAACATCAACTTAAGGTTGCAACATTTCAAATAAACATCAGATACTAAAACAACGTAAGCTCATACATCCCACATGTTTTACAAAGACATTAGGTGGGAGCCCCTTAGTAAAAGGGTCAGCTATCATCTCTGAGGTACCAATATGTTCTATAGAAACACGATGATCTCGAACATCCTCTTTGACAACAATTAATCTCAATGTGTCTATATTGACTCACAGAGCATGTGTTGTTAGAGAACTTAACTGCCGAGGTGTTGCCACAGTAAATCCGTATTGGTCTTTCAATAGAAGGAATAACTTGGAGGTCTGTAACAAAATGACGTAACCACGACGCGTGAGAGACTGCCTCATAGCATGCCACTACTTCTGCCTCCATCGTAGAAGATGCAGTCTTTGGTTGTTTCACACTTTTTCAGGATACTGCTCCTCCAGCTAACATAAAGATGTATCCTGAAGTGGATCTCTTGTATCACCACATCCAGCATAGTCCAAATCTGAATATCCGACTAAGTCCAAATTTTCAACATGTCGATATGTCAACATATAATCTTTGGTACCCTGGAGGTATCTGAATACCTTCTTTGCCGCCGTCCAATGCGACACACCAGGATTTTGCTAAATCTTCATAAAACTCTCACTGCGAAAGCGATGTCTGGCCTTGTGCAAACTTGTGCGTACATCAAACTGGCAACTGCTGACGGATATGGGACACTATGCATTTGTTGTTGTTCTAGAACTATCTTAGGACATTGATCCAAGCTTAATTTGTCACCTTTGATCACTGGTGCTACACTAGGTTTACAGTTCTTCATGCAGAAGCGTTCCAATATTTTCTCGATATATCCTTTCTGGGACAATCCTAAGATCTTATTAGATCGGTCCCGATGAATTTCTATGCCTAAGCTTCACCCATACCTTCATATCGAAATTAGACGCCAAGAACTGTTTTGTCTGGTGCAATAGACTATGATCACTAGAAGCCAAGAGTATGTCATCCACATATAGTACCAAGATGATGAAACGGCTTCCCTCTTTCTTAAGATAGATACATTGATCAACATGATTCTCTACAAAACCAAAAGAAGTAATCGTGTTATCAAATTTAAGGTACCATTGTCGAGAAGCATGTTTCAATCCATATATGGATTTCTTGAGCTTACAGACTAAATGTCATTCATTGTCATTTGAGAATCCTTCTGGCTGCCTCATGTATCCCTCCTCTGAAAGGTCACCATTTAGGAATGTCGTTTTGACATCCATTTGATGTAGCTCGAGGTCAAAATGGGCTACAAGAGCCATAACGATCCTAAAGGATTCTTTTTTGGAAACTGGTGAAAATGTCTCTTTATAATCAATATCTTCCTTTTGATTAAACCCTTTCGCTACAAGTTGGGCTTTATATCTTTCGATGTTACCAGTGGAATCTCTTTTGGTTTTAAAAAACCAACTGCATCCCACAGGAGATGCTCCACTAGGTAATTCGACAAGATCCCAAACTTGGTTCTTATACATAGAATCCATCTCATCCTTCATGGCGTTAAGCCATAGAATGGAATCATTACAGTTCATGGCTTGTGAAAATGATGTTAGATCTTGATTAATCCCATCACCACCATCACTATTTTGGAGGTAAACTTGATAATCAGAAGATATTGCCGGTTTTCTGACTCTCGAGGATCTTCTTAACACTGTTTGATCATCAACCTCATTTTGAACTTGAGAAGGTTGAGTAACAGGTTCTGTAACAACTTCGTTGTTATGAGGCATTGGTTCAACATGCACCTGTTCATTCAGTACCGGTTCAGTAGATGATGATCCTCTATATATAACAATTGGAGGAATATATCCTCTAAATTCTCGTGTGGGACTAGGAACTTGGAACAGATTGTTATCAAACTGAATGTTTCAGATGTCTTAACTCCCATTGTTGTTGCCATCTTCTAGAAATTTGGCATTTTTAGATTCTACAATTGAGGTTGTAAGTGAGGGACAAAAGAACCTATAGCCCTTAGATCTCTCAAGATAACCAATAAAGTATTCACTGACTGTTCTATGATCTAACTTCCTTTCATGCGGGTTATATACCCTGACCTCAGCTGGACAATTCCATATACGTGTATGTCTTAAATTGGGTTTTCATCCTCTCCAAAGATCATAAGGTGTCTTTGGAATTGCTTTTGATGGTACCCTATTGAGGATATACACTGCAGTCTTAAGGGCTTCACTCCACAAACTTAACGGAAGTTTAGAATTACTTATCATACTTTTGACCATTTTCATAAGTGTCCGATTCCTTTTTTCAGCAACGCCATTTTGGTCAAGAGACCTAGGCATGGTATATTGCGGGACTATACCTTGCTCTATAAGGTAACAGGCAAATGGTCCTAGATTATGTCCAGATTCCTATATCTTCCATAATATTCCCCACCTCTATCTGATCGAACAATCTTAATGATTTTTCCAGTTTGTTTCTCAACTTCAGCTCTGTAGATCTTGAAAACATTAAGTGTTTCATCTTTATGATCTATGAGATAGAGATACATGTATCTAGTATGATCATCTATGAATGAGCTAAAGTATCTTTGACCGTTCATACAAGGTGTAGAAAATAGACCACATATATCTGTGTGTATGATTTCAAGTGTCTCAGAACTACGTCGAACACCTTTATTAAACTTTTTGGTCTGCTTGCCCTTTATGCAGTCCACACAAATCCCAAAATCTGAGAAGTCTAGGGTTTCTAGGACTCCTTCACTCACCAACCTTTTGAGTTTATTTATAGAAATATGACCTAACCTCTGGTGCCAAAGTTTGGATGAATTCTCATTCACAATAAACCTTTTATTGCTAATAGTATCAGAAAAAGTAAGTAAATTACTTTCAAATATATGATCTAAATGTATTAAATATAATCCATCCACAAGAAAACTAGAACCGAACAAAATATTGTTTCGGTACCATCAAAATTAAACACAAAACCTAAATGTGTTAATCTTGAAACATATATCAAGTTCTTGGAAAAAGACGGAATATAAAAGCAATTATTTAAATCCAACACAGCTCCAGATTGCAAGATGAGTATGTAAACTCCAACATCCTCTACTTGAGATTGCACCCGATTTTTTGAGTAGATGCTCTTCTCATTTTTCTTCGGTGGCCTTGTTTGTAGAAACCCCTGCAAGGTATTGGCAACATGGATTGTTGATCCAGAATCAATCCACCCATTATTGTGATGAGTATTTATCAAATTAGACTCAAAACAAACAAATGACATACCTTTGTTTTCCAGCCAGGCTTTGAACTTGGCACAGTCCTTCTTATAGTGTCCCTTCTTTCTGCAGAAGAAACACTTGGGTTCCTTAGGTTTGCTCTCTTTCTTCATAAGCTTCTTACCCTTCTTTTTCAACCAAGGCTTGGTTGACTTGCTAGACTGTCCACGCTCCTTGAAAGTCAAATTGGCACTCTCAGCTTTCGATTCTCTCTTTAAGCATCCCTCTTCTTGTACGCGTCTGGTCAGGAGTTCATTTGTAGACCATTTTCTGTCTTGCGCATTGAAGGTGACCTTAAAGGTCTCAAATTTTGTAGTGAGAGTATTAAGAATATGATGCACAAGGTAGACTTCTGCAAGGTCTATCTCGTAGTCTTTCAGCTGAGCTGCAATGTCTCTTGCCTTCATGATGTGATCCCGTACATCCTTGCTTTCACTGTACTTTATAACTCCAAGCTTTGCTATCAGAGTGCTCACTGTAGAACTGTCAGTGCTGACATACTGTTCCTTAATAGCATCAAGATATTCCCTTGCAGTAGGCTTGTCGGGAATAGACCTTCTGATTGTCCTACTCATATTGGCCTTAATGAGCCTCAAACTCATATTGTTGCTCCTCTACCATTTTACATAGTAGTCTCTCTGATCTGGTGTGCTTTCATCAGTGGGATCTTCAGGTTTTTCCTCATTGATAGCCAAATCAAGGTTCATACAACCTAGGGTTAGTTCGAGCAACTCGAGCCATTCAACATAGTTTTTCCCATTCAATATAGGGAGCCTCATTTGATTGTCCAATACAACTGCAATCAAAACAATAACTTAATAAGTGACATGCTCACTAACTCAATAATGAAAAAACTAATGCTTAGTCATAAACAAAATGTGACTTGCTACAACTTATCTTTGGGCAAAAGCTGTAACTTATCACAAGTTGTTACTTAGATGCTGATATCAAGTCATAATGATAACGTCAGCAGCAAACCAAAACTCCTCATAGTCTACCTTTGGGCAAAGACTATGATTTGTGAGGTCTACTTCTTAATTAATAAGACTGAAACACATTACAATTAAGCCAAAAGAAATCTCGTACCTTTGGGCCATAAGAATTCCTTCTGTCTGAATGTTTTGCATTTCATCTTATTCCAACTCATACTGAAAATTGACTACTTCCCTTTGGGGACAAGTGCCAAAATCCATGCACAAGTTTACATTACAAATGATGCCAAAGAAATTTATTCAATAAACTGCCTCTTATACTGAGCATAATGGACTTCTCAAAATTGTAGTAACAATTTAGTCCCTCAATGCCAAGTTTTGCAAATAAATTTGCATTACATACCCATATCCTTAGTGTGTCACATGAAACTTTGGTGTGACACATGCGTTTCATAGTTTTATAATATTGAAATGCAGCAATAGACAATAATATAATCAAAAGCACTTAAGAATAATCAAAACAACAATTAGAATTAACCAAATAGCGCTTAATACATTCTGTTATAGATACAGTGACGTTCTACCTATAAATGTCACTAACAAAAATTGGACCCTTAGCGACGTTCAGAACATACTGTCACAACAGAAACAGTCACTATTCAAGACCTTTTGCGACGTTTAGAGAAAACTGTCACAATATGCAGTCACTGTTCATGACCTTTAACGACGTCCTGAACAGACTGTCACAAAAAATACAGTCACTTATAAAGTAACATCCGGTCTGTAACTAAGCAATGGTGATAGATAATAAAAAGCAGTATAAAAAATGTTAAATAACACCATAAACAAAATATTTAAACTTTACAAAACGGGATTGGGTCAAGTTGGGGTGAACCAAAAGAAACCAAGTCCAATCGGTTCAACACAGACCGATTCAGGAGGGTTCCGGGTCAAAAAATGACACGGGTCAGAATCCGGGTAAAATCCACAAATCTCGGATCAACCACATAGGTAAAAGGATCGGGTTAAGGATCAACCTGGATGGGTTTCCCACTCGGTTCCCTTAGGTGGTTTTGGTTCAAACCAGAATGACATTTGGTCTGAGTCATAAACTAAAATGACCAAAATCGATTGCCATTAACCCGGATAACAAGAATATATATATATATATATATATATTAAACAAAATACACTGACATCATGATCCGAGGAACAATGAAAAACTGATCGGCGAGGCATGCGACCCTTGCTCTGATACCACATATTAGCCATAAAAGGAGATCAACATACCTCTTGCTGGTTCTGGTCCGACGAATATCGAATCAGCCACTGCGAAAGTGTTCGAAGTATTCGATGCCATTGCCGTCAAGTTTCTTGTAATGTCTTCATCAATGTGTTTAGGGACTGCTTTCTGGTTTCTCAATCTCTCTTCAGGATTTACGTTTGGATGGATTAACGTAATAATGTCTGGAAACCAGAGTCCCTCTCTTATATGTCTCCTTGTAACTATCTCACATCAAGACAGTTACAGGTGATGACGGGTCCCACTTTGCATACGTGTCAAACTGACATGGCAATAGAACCACATCAATCCAACATCTGTATCTCTTTCTCTGGTTCAAGGAAGCTAATGTTGGGTTTAAGGGTATCAACAGGCCAATCTGGGCCGGTTTCGGTCCGGATTGAATCGATGTCGGGTTTTATAAGCCCAGCCCAAAACATGTCCATTAAGAGTTCGGGCTGGGTTGAGCTGCGCTGGACACAATAACTATCGGGCTGGTCCGGTGTCGGTTTGTTATCGGGCTGGGTTTATTGAGGTGATTTCGGACTGATTCGGTCCGGACCTGGCTTATCAAGCTTATTAGGCCTATTTTATATGTAAGATATATAGCATATTTTATTATTTCTATCTATAAAATTAGCATCATTCCTTCTATATGCATGTAATTCAGTAAATTGTAACAATTAACATACCATTTTCAACTATAGATTCATATAATCTTTCGGATCAAGAAGTGAACTATAACAATGTAATATAATGCATCAAAATTTAAAACCATTAAAATTAAGAAACTGGGCCCGGATGGACCTTACCGGTGTTCGGATTAGGTATTATTAGTTCGGGCTAGTTCGGGCTTCTTAACAGGCTAGTCTAGTCTGATTTCGATTTGGGCTGAAATGGTATCGGGCTTTACAAGCCAAGACCGAAACTTGTCTATTAAGGTTCAGCCCGGGCTGGGTTTGGATTATATCGGGCCGGCTCGGTCCGTGCTACCAGGCCGGGCCCATTTTTGACACCCTTAGTTGCGTTCCTAAAGAAATACCCTGCTAATGATTTATCCGATTTCTCCTTCTACAAATCCTCTACTTCTTCTACACCGAACTGAGAAGACGAGAAATATCAAGAAAACAAAAAGGGAGAAATGAAGAGATGATTGGAATGGAAAAAAAATAATAAAACAAAGAACACTAACTCAAAACTGAACAAAAAGAAAGAACTAAAATTTATTGGCTGTACTCTATTTCAACTATCATTGGTACTATGTTTCAACATCATTGGTGGAGCATTCTTGAAGTTTTTGTGGATCACAAAAACCAATCATGGAAAAGTGTCTTGGCTAAGCATTAATCAGTCCTTGCGAGGGAGAGAGGGCACCATTTACAGTTAACCTTCTTCTTCAGTCATGAACGCCTTCTTCCTCTTCTTCGTTGGCCCAGGAACCTTGCCGTCTCCTTCTCACCTCAACCTCGTATCTCCGCCTCGTGGAACCCCTAAGGGAGCACAAATATACGCAAATCACCGGTGAATCTGTCTTGAACGTTCAAATCAGATAAAGAAGCATTAATCTAATTTTCCTGGACCGATCTTACCCTTCAAGAACCTTATGTGCAGAGTCTGCAGACAAACCCCGCGTACATGATTTAGGGGTGGGGTAAAATATAAATATAAGGGTAAAATAGTCTTTCAATATTACAATAAGGGTATTATTGTCTCAAAAATTTTAATTTGTGATGACGTCATCATCTAATGGGACTCTACTCTCTAATGATGGGGTGGGTCTCTTTGATTAACTATGTCAAAAGTTTAAATGGTAAATGATGATTATGAAAACCTATGGGTGGTAGATGATTTTCAACATAATTTTTGACTGGTAGATAAAAAAAATTTTCTAAAACATTTAATAAAAAACGAAATGAATTAAAATGGCTACAGACATAAATATGGAATCTGAACTGTCCAATCCATTTGATAAAGGGTTTTCCAAGGCGGCAAAGAATTGATCCTCTGGCACCATATCGATCAAAGTGAAAAAAAATGGTTTTTTCAGATCCCACAAAGGAAAAAAGAATGTTAATATGGGATCCATATTATTAAATTAAGATAATACGAAAAAAAATGTAATCCACAATGTGGTCATAGAGATCTTCTTCCCAATCCATACTTAAAGACTCCAACTCAAATCGATCATTCTCTAAACTAGCCCAAGACCCAATCTATTTGACGAAGGATTGACAACACATGCCACGTTCTTACTAAATCATTAACCAATAAAAAATGATTATGAAATATGTTAAATAATCTCTTACGTGGCAACCAATTAAACCAATGATTTAAAATTAATAATGTAACACAGTGTACTGTTAACACAGTGAATTGACATAGCAATTTACGAATTGTGGCCCACCCATTTATAAAATGGGTAGGGTTTAGCCATGCCCAAAATCACTCCAATTCATTTATAATATTCAGTGTTATATCTAAAAAAAAAATTATGTTTCATGGTGTATACAATAAAAGGCCAAAAAAAGAAAAGAAAAAAAAGAGATTACAAGGGATCCAAATCAATCTTCAATTTTTCACAAGATTCTGATGTCATTATTACTCTCCTTATTCTATGAATTTTTTTAATTACTTGTTTTTATTGTTCTCCCAACTAGGAATGATGTGTGAAAAGATAAACTCTTCAAAAGTAGGTTTTTTTTTTTTTTTTTTTTTTTTTTTAATATTAATTAGAAATCAAATCCAAAATGCAGACAACATTCCAAATGTCCTAATTAAAAGTCAATAATTTCGACTCAAACAAGATTCTTAAGGGATGGAAAAAAGGAAAATTCGTAAAATGTTACACGTAAATAATATATAGAAAATGTTATATATAAAATTTTATGATTGAGGTAATGGGTTCAAGCTTATCCACCAGATCCAAAACCCAATTAATGCATTTATATATGAAAACAATGACAATATATATATATATATATATATATAACACAAGCTTAATAATTAGATATTTTTATCTTTGCTTAATAATGTCATTGAGTCATATCTAGAACAGAGTCAACTAAGCCATATGTAGGTGTATAAATATATATATATAACACAAGCTTAATAATTAGATATTTTTATCTTTGCTTAATAATGTCATCGAGTCATATCTAGAACAGAGTCAACTAAGCCATATGCCTTTTGGTAGGTGTATAAATATATATTTATTTGGTAGGTGTATAAATATATGTTTATTCATGTTACATTTTTTGCTCTGCCGTTCCCAACGTCACCAAAAGTTTGCCTTTACAAGATGGGCCTGGGCTCTGCTTTGCCAAGATGGGCGAGGCTGGGGTTGGACTGGACTGGGTAAGTAACATCTTATGGTAAGGTCCAGCCTACTTGACTTCCAAATGAGACCCTTGCCATAACCTTGCACAGGAGATTCAAGCAGATCAACGCATTGTTGAAGCAAAGGTCAGGAGAAGGTCTCAGATTCAAGTCTCTTCTCTTACATCCTTTTCCCATCTCTGTAATGTAACTTCAGAGTTGGAAAAAAAAAATTAAAAAAGCATTGTGCAAACCCGATTCAGCCATCAGAATATTGCACATTTGTATTGAAAAGATTGAATTTCTCTTCATCCATGGGTTTTGGTGATTGAATGGAACTCTTGAAACAATGGAAAATGTATTTTAAACAATGATTCAATAGGGGGAGTAATAATGAGATCTTAGTAGTGGAATCATCTCGTATAGATGGTGATAAAATCTCTTTTCGAGAATTCTTATAAACACCTCCCTTGAAGTAAGAATGGCAAGCAATGTAACTTCTTGAAGGAAAAAAAATTTTGTTCAGTGGAGTTTCCTTAAATTGTGAAACCAACTTAAAAGTCATTTGACAAATTTGTTCCATTCTGTATGTACTCCTTTACATGAGAAACCAAGAATACAGATTTCCAACATGTGGCATCTCTCATACAAAATAAGCCATAGATGAAAGAGTTTTTAACTTTTAATCACCCAATAACAAATTCTTTAACTGTGGCCTGTGGATCCATAACTTGGTGGAAACATCTCATCACACATAGCTTAGCTACCTCATAGCAATGGAATAATGGTTCATTCTTAACAAGTGCAGAATCCATTGGTCATACCCAGCCATCTTCAAATATCTTTATATCTGCCTCTTAGATTTCTAAGCCTACAACCTACCAAATCTTTTTAAATGGCATCCAAATGATTGCACTTTTTTTTTTTTTGGAAAGTTAATAACTTGTAAAATGATGGCACATTGATAAAAATGTCAACTACTAATCACAAAAATAGTTAGCATTTGGTGATTTAATGTGGTTTTAAACTGTAGATCAATGGGAAATGGAAGTAGTTAACATGATTGATCTTTCCAATGCTTGCCCTTTACTTAGATTGAAACATTCAAATACATACAATAGAAAACAGCAATAAGAAAAGCGAAACTGGCAGTATACTTGTCGTCGAAGCCAACTACATCCTTCAAAATACTAAGGGATACAACTCCCATTTCATTGTTGGTTCCAGGGAAACTATCTCTACTGATTTGGAGAGAGAGAGGGGAGACTTCCTTCTTTGAGAGAAGATGCTCAAATTCATGGCTTAAAAATACATAGATTCTCACCAACCTTTGCCTATGAGCCACAACCAATCAAGTGTTACCCCTGCAAATATGCCTCCAAGAAGAAATAATACAAGCAAATTCCCCAATGCATTTTGCTCCGGTCCCTACAAAACCAGAATCTCATAAATAATCTCATAAATTTCTACACAAATTAAGAATCATTTTGACTTGTTTCCTCCTCTTTTCTTTGTAAACAAGTTGTTTTTTAACATGAACTTGTCAATGTTATATATAGGGTAACTAACCTTGTAACCTTTGGGTGCTGCAGTTAGGACACAAACAGTGAGGTAACCATTGGTCAATCCTAATAAGGATGTCAACATGAGCATCCAGCCTTGATCTCCATATTTGGCTGTAAAGTAGAATGCTGGAATAAATAAGAAACGTGAAAGAATCGCAATCAGTAAACCCATTCGTGACTTCATCATTAGGCCTTTTATGAGGGGGACGTATCTTCCAACCAGATCCCACACATTATACATTGCAATCAGAACAACTGCATACCTAAAAAAACATAAGCAATTAATGAGTTGTATGGAAAAAATAAAGAAAACCTTATGTTTAATAAGAAACTCTCCTTGGTCTACCATGTATTATGTTTAGACTGGTTTATACTTATGGATCAGTGGTTAAGATAATATATAGTATGTTTTTACCTTTCACAAATAAAATTATAAGTAGAGATAAAGCTGATCTAGTTTCATAAATAAATTGTAACATGATGCAGATGATAAAAATTGTTTGATTTCTTGAATCTAATAAACTGTCATTGAGTGAAAGGTAGTTCCCTGTATCAATAAACCTTAATGCTTAATGGTTAATGGTCTAGTCTGAGCCATATTCTTAAGTCATGGTGGCTACAACACCATTCAGACATACTATTCCCCTGAAATATACTTAAATCTAATAAGAGAATAAAAATGGTGTCAATGTGAAACTATTCTCTCATAATCTCACAGTGCCGGATTTCGGAGTTCAGCAATAAGAATTAAGAAGATTGGATAAAAAAAATGAGACTCCAGGAAAATAAATGATCAAGAAGTTACCATGAACCCAATTTATGAGAGCCAGTATCTTCAGATAAGAATCCCGGGAAAATTGACAATGTCAGCACATATATCAAAAAGAGGTCAAGTGCATAATCTATATTCTGAAAAATCAACTCTTTGTTTGTCAAACGTTGTTGTAGTTTCGGATCTTCTTCATCCTGTTAGAATTCCAAAACCATATCAGCATATTGACAACCTTACAAGATTATTATGCCTTATGCAATATACACGAAGATAGGGGTATACTTGGCTTGGTTGTGTTTGAAGGCCACCAGCAGCAAGGTCAGCTGAAACAGTTTTTGATCCTTCTAAGGCTGCCTTTGAACGATAATACTTCACGATTGACAATTTGGGGAAGGAGAAAGCATAAAGAAGAACACATAGCAACTCGATAAATGACGTGATGCCAAAGAAAAGTACTGCAGTGAATAGTGATGTAAAAACGTTCATTAATAATCTTTCACTAAGTTCATTTATACAATTTCCGCTATAAGACATAGGAGAAGGTATTCATATCAAGATGTAACATAAAATGAAACTAAACCATTATTTTGGGGGAACTTAAATCACAAGAGTTACCAGTTATGTGTATCGTTTGTGGTCAAAGACATAAAGCGTCAGCACTGAATGAACTCTTCCAGAAGAAACTAAAGTATAAAAGCATCACTACAAAACCTAGACTACCCAACTTAGAAATGGATTAACAGCTTATTATTATATTATAAGGAAATCAAGAGATATATCAATATGCCACAGATTAGAATCACGAAATAGAAGTATATTTTCAGACAACTAAATTATTCATGGTACTTAATCCAGGGCAGATGATACAACCCAGCTTAACAGTTTATAAGAAAACCCCAAACAGGGATCTCAATAAGAAAATGTCAGTTGAATAGACCTACATATACTGATGACTTTGTCAAAAATTTATAAAGCATTATATAGACTCTACAAGCATAACAGGCAATGTCTTTTTCTTGAGAAAAAGGCACACACTACTATCAATAAACAGAGCAGTAGCATATCCCCAAGAAATATAAAAACTAAATTGAATAGATAGTGGTCATTTCTTCACTTTATGAAATGTGTAAAAATTTATCAGAAACAAAGTACAGGTTGCACCCAAAATAAAGTTCAGTGAGTGATCAATGCTAATTTAAAATAGAAAAATGATGGGAAAGTTAGCAACACCTATTCAACAGATTCAAAACTAATCTTCCTTGAGTTATTAGAACTCAAAAAGTATAAATATAATAATGATTATTAGTACAAGTATTCTTAGTTTTGCTCTTCAAAGAAATTTCCACCTACTCTTACCTCGTTTGTGTTTTATAGAATGAATTAATTCTTGTAACATCAATAAATATGTAATGGTTGATCAAAATGTTTATCTTTAAGAATAAGAGATAAGCTACATACAAGCTCCTTTGCGAAGACCATCCCGGGAACTCGAGAAGGCAGCTTTTGTAATTAGCCTCAAACCAGAGGTTAGAGCCCCTGATGCAGCCAGGCCAGCAAGGAAAGACTGCATTATTTACAAAGATAGAAGATTCAAGATTTAGCAATGTGCTTCAATAAGTTCCAAAAAAAGCTTTAAAAAAAAAAGGGAAAAACCAAAAGTCTAGCCACCTACTTGGATCATCTCAGGAGTCATAAAAGAGAGATCTCCAACCATTCCACCTTGAACAAAGGCGTCTGCGACTCCAAAGGAACCACTAATTACACATAGAACAATATAATGTCCAATTCCCCCCTTCCCAGATGTAGCTAGATCCAACTATCACAAAATCAGAAGAAAAAAGAATAGGATGAATCAGAAGAGCCTGGAAAAATGAAAAGGGAAAAAGATGGATCATACTTGAACTATCAAAACCAGCTCTTACAATTCAACAATATGTTGGGCGAAGCCATAAAAATTAAAGGAAGTACTTACAACTAGAACTGCAAGGGAACTAATGAAGAAAAGGGTATATCCAAATAAGTTTCGTTTTCTTGTATTGAGCTTTGCTTCATTGTATGTAAGTATTGAAATCATCCCAAATGCGAAAGGTTGGTACACGAGTGTGAGTACCCTTGAAGGGTGGTATTTCTGCACATGGAAAGAAAAGCAGAAGGCAATAAGTTTATTAAATACACAACTTTAAGAACATACAACCACATAATTTTTAGAATAAGTATGCCCTGTAAGATAAATGAAGCAACATTTTCTCCTCCTTCCCTTGTATTTGAACATTATCTGAATGATCAACTCACAAAACTACCCATTGACATCTTTCTTTATGTTCAACAGGCATAAGTACTAGACCTCAATAACAGAAACAGAACTTTGGGAATTGATTCTCTTTATGTTTAGTTGGTCATACAACAAATAGACCCAGATATCATTTGCAACATCCTTCCTAACATCCTTCCTGGTTTGATTTGGGATTTCTTGGGGATTGAGTGACACCAGAGGCACCAAAACCCCAAAACACAATTGAGGATTTACTCAGTTGGGTCAAGCTTGATTGGAGATTCTTTTATAGTTAAAGGTGGGTTTTTTAACCTTTGAACCAAATTATAACATGATCCTCCAGATCATTGACATACTTGGTTAGTCACAGTTACCATAAATTTCTATTTTCTTTTCCAAGTAATGATTAAGTCCCCTAAAGTGCACAGACAACTAGGGAAGTCATGGAAGCCACTTTAGGTGGCTATATGAAAAACACCCATGGCAAAGACATGACCATAAGATCAGGTTATGTAGCCAAAGCATATACCATGAAGAGAATATAGTGAGAAGAGGACGAATATATACCGGAAACAACATAACATAATAATCTTCTATCGTCAACATACTATTCCATGAGAGAAGGCTCCCAATTCCAAGAATAAAGCAATGTAGCACTGCAGAATATTTTCCCTAATAATCAGAGAAAATTAGTATTAGAAATATCAAATTTCTTTCATAGAACAAAGGATGGATTAAAATTTAAACTCATGTACCTTAAGCTTGGCTGGATCACTTCCACCAGGTATAGGCATAGTTGGTCCCCTTTGATAGCCCCTATAAACAATGCCTAAATCCACATTAGCCCACTTAATAGTAGAAATCTTTATCAACTCCTACAAAGCACCCATCCTACTCTATAAAGGACATGAAACCATGCTTCAATATTCTCAATAAAACAGAGGTAAAAGTATACGAGAAGAATCCATTAATGTCATGGTGATGAGGCTTCTAGAAAACCCAAATTAATAAAATAAAAAATAAAAAAAAGATGTGTAGATACCCTGTGGAATGTAGTCTATATGAAACAACCCAATTCATCAAATTAGGAGTTCAAGCCAAGGAATCCATTACCACAAATAAGCTATATAAACATGACAGACACCTTTAATATTATGAAATGAACACACCATAACTAATCTAAAACAGAAGCCTACTATACTTTTACTGCAACAAAAAAATCCAAAAGAGAATATTTGCTCAAATGAAAGACAAATTTACAACTAAAGTGAAAAATCTGAAATTATGCAGAAAAATTGAGCAAAAAATACGAAATAATTCAATTCACAAGATCAACTCAATCAACTCCAATTGTAAAGAAAAGGGGAGAACTGTTTCAAATTAAAATAAACTCACAGCTGTAGTATAGTATAACAAGAACAGAGGAATATCAGATTTACAAAGCAACCACCAACTGAGATACAAGAACATCTGCATCTTTATAGGAGAAGGGAGTAACAATGGTAAAAAGGGAGGGCGAATCAAACCTTATCCGAGAAAGTAAAAGAGAGAAAATGGAGAAACGATGAGCAGACTTTTCAAAAGTTGAGAATAGGAGAAGGGAGTAACAATGGTAAAAAGGGAGGGCGAATCAAACCTTATCCGAGAAAGTAAGAGAGGAAATGGAGAAACGACGAGCAGACTTTTCAAAAGTTGAGAATCCTTTGGCGTATGGAAAGCAGATTCTTTGCCTTGCCAGAATCTGAATATCCCAAAGGGTTGTCTGAGACTGACTATGAGTTCGTCTTGTTGAATTTAAAGTGTTCTTCTTCCTCCATTGGCCCACACGGGTTGACAATCACTGATCTGGAAAAAAAAAGATTCCCACATTGATAGCTGGAACCAGAACAAGAGTTACAGAAAGGAATAGATCGAAAGATAATTATAAAGAAATAAATGGTTAAAAAAAAAATACTGAATTCTTGCTCATAGATTAGAATTCAAATTAAAAAAAAGATTAATTACTATACCTCCCCGGTACTTGATCTATATTTATTCAAATTCCTCTATGCCAGTTTTTTTTTTTTTCAGATTCCTCAGTAAAAACTTCCACATCCCTTTCTCCCTCATTAATTCAAAATCCCTAAAATAACCCTGATCCTGCATCTCCCCTTCCCTCTTCTCCCCTGCATCTCCCCTGGCCCTTCACCCCCTCCACCACACCATGGCCCATCTCCACCCTGGCCCCACCTCTGCCTTCCCTGACCTTTGCGTCTCCCCATTCCCCAACCAACCCCTGCTCGCATCTCCCTCCTCCTGACCCCGCCTCCTGCAACTCTGCAAAGCCTGTGGCATGTTCACGAATTTCACTTTCGTATCTCTGTGATCTAATGCATACGTAAAACCCTCAAATCAGTTGGTTAGCTGGGGCTTTCTGAGCATATTGGATCCTTCGATGTTAAATGCCATGGTTGAAATTTTGGGCTCTATAGGAGTGGTTGATTTGTGGTTTGGGTTGCGTAAAGATTTGACTGACGTCGCTTGTAGAGAGAGTTTGACTGAATGTTCTGCAATAATAACTCCATGAATTCATGATTTGATCTGCATTTAAACAAACAAAAATTTAAGAAAATAGATGCGGGCCCAGGGAGGGCGGGGATGAGAAAGTAGAGGGGAGATGCGTCGGCAGTGGAAGGCAGACAGTGGGTTGGTGGCTGAGCGGATGGCGTGGGCAATGGAGAAAACCGGGAGGGAGCTGCAAAAGTGAATAGAGGTTTAGGGGTAATTTAGATATTTTAAATTATCAGTGAAAGAAAGAAGTGTGGAAGATTACTTTTCCGGGGGAGTTTTAGAGAATAAGTTTATAGTTAGGAGTTTGAGTAAATACGAAAAGTACGAGAAAGTAATAATAATTGCCTCTAAAACAAACGTGATGTAATAGGGTACTGCCAACCATTTTGGATTACTATTACTCAATCCGGCTCGGCTCTTTCCTCGCGGTCACATTTAATGTTTTAAGGAAAAAGAAAAAAAAATCACATTTAATGAAATTTTTTATAACCACTATATGTAATGGAAAAAAAAATTCAAGGATATGGTCCTTATCTAATAAGACTATTTCTATCACATTAACTAGGAGTCTTTCTTTGTCACATGGGTTTTGCCAATTAAGAATGTCAAGGGGTCGGTTTTGATTCGAGTTAAATCAGTGTTGGATTTTATAGAGCCTAATCCAAACATGTTCATTAAGAGTTTCGGGTTATGAGAGTTACACTGTGCAAATTAACTAACGGATTAATTCGATTTTGGGTTGTTATCTAACTTAACTTATCGGGTTGGTTTGGATTGAAAATCCATTAAGAAATCCGTTAAGGAGGGTCAAGGGGCCGGTTTTGATTCTAGTAAAATCGGTGTCAAGTTTTATAGAGCCTAATCGAAACTTGTTTATTAAGAGTCTCGGGCTATGTGGTTTACAATATGCACATTAACTAACGTATCGGTCCGGTGTTAGGTTGTTATCGAACTTAGCTTATCAGGTTGGTTCTAATTGATTAGAATTGAAAGTGCTTTCAATTAGGAAACCTATTAAGACCATTAGGAGGCTAAGTAGTGAAGTTAAGTTTAATATTTGATCTAAATTGGTTTGATTCGGACCATTATTAAGTTTAGATTCATCGGTTGACTTTTTCGGACTGGTTTCTAACTAATCCAGACAAGACCGGGACGGTTGGGATATGTCATACTTCAACCCAAAACATATACAAAAACAATTCGATCCGGATAGATTTTGGATTAATTTGGATCGGTTTAGTTCAGATTATTGGTTCGATCCTAAAATTAACACCAATGATTTTGAAATTTTTTTTATAATCTCCCACCACCCCCTCCCTTAAAAAAACAAAAAAAACAAAATGAATTATGTCTAAAGTATCTCTTTCTTAAGAAAAGGTTCATAACACTATTTGAATTTCTATAATCATTCCATATTTATTTTTATAAAAAAAAATTCATTCCATATTTATTTTTATCAAAAATATTATTCCATATTCATTTTTATCAAAAAAAAAAAATCAATTCCATATTTATTTTTTATCAAAAATATCATTCCATATTTATTACAATTATAAAAAAAAATTTCACCCCTCCTTTCCAACCAACAAAATCAAAGTTCGTAATTCTTATTCAATGATAAGAAATATCTGGCTTCTGTCCGCATCTCACCGAACGTCCACACTCTATTGGTCTCACAGTAGAAAAGCTGATGGCGCAAGAATCAAGATCTTTTAATCCCCCAAAATTCTGGATTTCCTTGTATAGATGGAAAGGCTACGTTTGGATATTTGTAAAAGGATAGACGAAGAGAAAATTTTCCACGTTTTTCAAAAGCTTGCAGTCTGATAACTTTTAACATGAAACAAACGTGATTTAAAATTAAATTTTACGAAAACAATGGCAGAAGCAAGTGGGCCTAGATGGATCCATATCCTCTCCTCCCAGAGGTTTGGGAGGAGGGGTGACACCCCGGTTAGATAGCTAACACCTAGGGTTAGGGTGAATCTGAATTTTTCATCCGATAAGACAAGAGGGTGTCGACTGAAAATAAAAAATTCAAATTCACCCGAACTTCAAGTATCGATTATGCAACGAAAATGTCTTCCCTCCTCCCGAACCTTTGGGAAGAGAAGATTTGAATACAACCCACATGGATTAACCAACGACGGAGACAGTAGGTCAGTTGTCAAACATATCGGTTAAATAAATAAATACATTTTTCTTAATTTTATATATTAATACGGTATTCTTTCCTTTTCACTGGAAAACAAACACCACCTAATACCTCAAATTTTATACTTGAAAAAAGAAATTAATAACTGTTGATAAAGTATGAACGCAATTATATAATAATAGTCTTTTACCAAATAAAAAAAAATTATATGATAATAGCCTTGGGGGAATACATACTAACAACGTGGGATCCGCATCCTCTCCTACCAGTGTCTCTGGGAGGACAGTGGCAACCTGTCTTGGATGGCCGCCACATGGTTTTCGGTGAATCCGAGACCCACGTCTAAGCCGACACCCAGCCGACAAGTCAAGCCGACAGGGGGTGTCGGCTCAGACGTGAGTCTCGGATTCACCCAAGAGCCACGTGGCGGCCATCCAAGATAGATTGCCGCGTCCTCCCAGAACCACTGGGAGGAGACGATGTGAATCCAACAACGTGCATGCACAAGAACGACGCTCCTTTTTACACTTTTGGCTGTCATGCCACCCATTTTTTTATCCCAACCCACGTCACATCACATGTGATATTTATCAAAATAAAAAATAAAAAAATCACATGTGGAATTATGACTATAAAATTCAAAAAATTCAACTACTATCTAAAATAGTTTGAAACATCACTTAGTATCCATAACTTTCAAAAAACATCAATTATCACCTAAACTTTTACTATCGTTAATCAAATAAATCCACTACATTAAATGAATACAATTAGTTGTTGATGTCATCTATAATCTTTTCTAAAATTGACAATAATACCTTTAAAGAAATGTTAAAAAATGATTTTACCCTCCTTCACTAAATTCACCATACAACCCCAATGACAGTATGAAATCCCGACTCGAAAGGAAGAAAGGAAGAAACCCTTTCTTTTTCGACTGTGTTCGACTGTGTTCGCACACCATCTTCGCCTATGACGACGCAAGCCTTCTTCTTCGTCAACGATGATGCAACGCCTGTTGTAAACTCCCGACGACGACGACAGGTTGGAGCCGGATTTGAAGGTGTTGTTCTTCGACAAAGAATGGAGCTGGATTTGAAGGTGTTGTGTTCTTTTGCAAGTTCTTTGCTTTACAAACCCTCAGTAATTAATCTAACTACTGAAAAGCCACTCAAGAAGAAAAAAAAAAAATATGCGTATTACTAGGTAAGTATCGATTAGGTCGACTGCTAGCTTCTGGCAGCTTTGCAAAGGTCTATTGCCCTCAATCTCTCGCCGTTTCTGAGTTCTCCATCTTTATTCTTTATCAAGGATCTGTGCTTTGTGTTCAATTGAAGAACTCTGTTTGTTGTTCGTTAAAATATTGAGGAAGGAAGGAGGAATAAAGAGAGAAGGATGAAGGAAAAAAATCATATCTAGACACTATTCTTACCAATTAGCCAGTGGTCGAAGAATCGATTCAGTCCCTTAGAATCGTAGATCAACAATGGAAGTTCGCAGGAAAAATTTTGTAGATTTGAAGGAGAGACGATTGAAGGGGTCATTGGGCTGTTTAAAAAATGAAAATGAGAAGGATTATATTAATAATTTTACTAGCTTTTAAAAATTTTCAATTAATAACATAAAGGGTAAAAATGTCTAATGCTGATTTCCATCAGCTCTATTAGTTACTTGAGTGTAGTTGATGTTTTTTTTGCAAAGTATGGGTGGTATGTGATGTTTCAAAACTATTTTAAGTAGTAGCTGATTTTTTTTTTCAATTACATATAAAAATTATGTTGACTGACACGTGATTTAAGTGTGTATCATGTTATTAATGATGTTTCCCGAACCAGCCTGTTGACACCCTTATACACAATGCAATCCACCTAATCCAAACCTCTTAATGAACATGTTTCGATCAAGTGTTATAAAACTTGACAGCGATTTGACCAGGATCAACCCATTTGACACTCCTAGCTAAATGAATTGTTATATTCATGTGGAAGAGGGTTTCCCACTCCATTAGTGCGGCAAAGGCAACCTCCCACGCCATCTCACATAATAGAAAATGATTTTGTTGATAAAAAGAACCAACATGATTAGGAAGAAAAGAACGACGACACATGATTCACATAATCATAATATTATGGGAGGACATGAGCCAAGAAAAAAAAATACCCTCACTATCATTGTTTGAATATTTTTTTTTTTTTTGCCAATTCATAATTAGGCTTAAACGAGCGCATGACCCCATCTAGATGATGAGGGAGAGTGGGAGTTGATGGCACCTTACCGAGTAAATCATTAGCCAATTAAAAATGATTATGAATCATATTTAATAAACTTTTACCTCGTAAACACTTAAACTAATGAGTTAAAATAATGTGACACTGTATTTGACTTTTAGATGGAACCCAACACAAACCCATGTAACATGGCGAATTTATATTGCTATATCTCAATTGTGGCCCATCCATTTATAAAATGGTAGGGTTCTGCAATGCCCAAACCAATCAAAATCCATTTATAATATTCGATATTATATCCCAAAAAGATATATCACATGTTATATAGTCTAAGGGTGCAAATTTGGCCTAGTTGACCTGAATTTGCCCTAAGATCAAATAGGGTTTGGGTTGTGATACTCTAACCCTGAGGGCAGGTTAGAGTTGAGAATTTTTGGCCTTGAACTAAGGCCGGACCAGAGTTGGGGTCTTATGCTGAACACAACCATTTATTCTTTTTCTTCTTCTTCTTTCTTCTACTTCTTCCCCATCATGTTGATTTGTCTTCTTTATTCTTTTCTTTTTTTTTCCACGGCTTGACCAGCCTCTACGGCCTCGTTTGATAACACTCCAGTTCCTTACTTCTTAACTCCGGAGCTAATCCAGAAGTAGAATGACGATTGATAAACACGGTTCAAGTTTTGACTCCCACGAAGTGAACAGCTCCAAAAACGTCTATGAGATCTAAAAGACTAGAGCTAAGAAAACTTACTTCTTTGCTCCGGAGCTATTACCACTACCGACTGCCATCACCACTATCACTAGCACTGCCATCCCCACCACCACCCCTCCACCGCCACCATCCCCACCACCACCCCTCCACCGCCACCATCCCCACCACCACCCACAGCCGCCACCACCACCACCATTCTCCACCCACCACCACTACCACCAACCTTCACCCACCACCACCGCCACCACTCATCCCCACCGCCACCACCACCACCCACCACCACCATCACCACTACCACCACCCCCTCAATCGTTACCAACACCACCACCACCAAATAGTATTCTGGAAGCATAGTCTTTTAATTTTGAAACAGTATTATCAAACGCTATTCTATTCCAAAAATCCTGACTCTGGAGAAGAAGTGGAAAACGATTCTGGACCAGAAGTAACTCCATGGGAACTGAAATATTATCAAACGGGGCCTACATCTTCCTTTCTCCTCCCCATATTTTTTATCCCAATCTGACCCTAAGACCAGTTAAGATTGAATTTTTTAAAACCATGAATTAGGGTTAGGCCGGACCTGGCCCCAACAAAGGAAACTCAAAAGTTGGACTGAGTTTTTGAAAATCCCACTCCAACCTAATTTTGTTGAAACCTTAATGTATACTATACAAGGCAAGAAAAAAAAAATCCTGCAGATTTTAGTGGATCTGAATCAATTTTCAACTTTTCATAAATTTCTTTTAGAGGAAGTGTTTTTACCACTACGTTGACCGACAATAGAGATCTCATTATTACTTGTCTATTATGTATGTTCGTATTATCAATCCGACTATCAAAATTGATGTGTGAAATGATACGCTTTATACGGAGGGGAGAGAGAAACTAGCTAGGTTTGTTTTACATATGAAAATCTTCCATTAAAGCAAAGAGCAAGACTACATTGTCCAATGACTCCAACCTGACCACCAAATTATCCAAGACGAGACTAACAAAAAGAGTTGGGAATAATTCTCACTTGGTAACCATCTTATATCTTTGGAGACCGTCTATTAGGTGTGGGTTTCATAGTTGGTCCACATAAGGATGTTAAATGATTTATAATTGATTTAATGGTGTGGTGTGGTATATAGAAAGGTAAAATCAAAATTGAATTAATTAATTAAATGGTGTCAAAATTAAAACCAAAATCGATTGGTAATCGATTTCGATTTATTGATTTTTAAATGGTTTTTCATTAGTCGGTTTTACTTTACGGTTTATAGACGGTTTAATGCATCATTTTTTAATCGATTTTTCATTATAAAAAAAAAAATACATCCTACACTTCCCTTATTGATGGAGATATTGTTGACCACATATTTCATTTACACTACTACGAACAAAAATGGCATCTAGTTCATTAAGGATAAATTATGTAATATAAATAAAGCACTCCAAGTCCAAGTAGTAATTTAAAGAAAAAATTTCATCTACACCCCATCAATCTCAAAGATTGCTAACATCATCTACACCCACAAGATTGCAAAAACATCACCTAGGTCCATTTAACTGATGGAAATCACTAAAATTGTTGAAATACAGTTTTACTCTTTATATTATAAATTAAAAAATTAAAAAATTATGTTGATTTACTATTTTGACCTTTAAATCAAATGTATATTTTCTCTCTCTCTCTGCCTCCCTCTAAATCACTCTCTCTCTACATCCCTCCAATGGAATCGTATGTTGATTTCAGATCGATTTTCAACCCTTTCTCCATCATCGATTACATTGCCAAGATCTGGATATACCCTTTCTTTCCAGCCCAACCATTTCCCTCCTCACTACGAATCAAATTGCAGAAAAATTGAAAAGAGAGAAAGTTGCAGAGAAATGTGTGTGTGTGTGTGTGAGAGAGAGAGAGAGAGAGAGAGAGAGAGTTGCAGAAAAATTGAAGATAAAAAAGAAGAAACAAGTTGAAAAAATTTAACAACAGAAAAATTCTAAATATATCCCAGTTTTAATTAAAAACTACTTATACGATCATCAGATACAATTCCAGGGTTATTAAAAAAATATTACTATAATAATAAAGAAAACGAGAGAGTGTTCTTGAATCTTGACCGAAAAGGGTTTCTAGTTTTCCTTTTAATCTAAGCGGAGGAGAAAAATTGATAGGAGAAAGCGACGAGAGGATTTTCAGACCTGAGTGGGGAAAGAGCAAGGGAGGAAGACAACTTGCAGGTCTTCATTTTATAAAAAATTAAAAAGGGAAAGGAGTATGAATGATGGTGTTCTATCATTTCTCTGATTCAATTTTATTGCGGTGATCGTATTCTACTTGTTTCTTCAATTCGATTTTCGACAATGATCCGAATTTCATCGACGATCGATCTTGTTTCCGACGACAATAGATCTTGATCTTCCTTAGTTCTTGGCGAATTCATTGATGGCAGCATTTTTGTACAAGAGTTTCCAACAGAAATCTGCAATTTTGTATCATTTCAATGACGAATTCCATGGCGGTGAGGAAAGTTGATATTTCTGCGATCATTTCTGGGAAAGCTTCAGCGTTTCGATTTACGTAGCATCGATTCTGTTTCGACAGCAACACTTTCATTCTTCCTATTCAGATCTAAGGTAGAAAATGAGGAAAACTTTAGATGCTAGGTACTGGTGTCACATGTGCTCTCAAATAGTGAATCCTGCCATGGAAGTTGAAATCAAATGCCCATTCTATGAGAGCAGTTTCGTGGAAGAAGGGGATAGCACTTGGAGACAGCAAATCTCTAAAACACTTCCTTCCTTTCACCCAATTTTTTTTTCCTTTTTCTCTCTGCAAGAGTGTGAGTTCTCCTCTGCTGGTTTGCTGAGATTTGATCTTCTTTTGGTGTGAGTTTTCTACTCAATTGTTCCTAGTTTCGGTTCAATCTTGCTGCAATGGTGTGCGTTTCTTTGATTCTTCTTGATTTGTCCAGATTTGAGTTTCTTGTGTTTAGATCTAAGTTTTTTGTTGTTCTAATGGTAGTCATCGATCAAGATTGAAGAAGAAGAGGTAGGAAGAAGAAAGAGATATAAAGAAGAAGAAAAAGGGTAAAATGGTATTTTACTTTAATTCTAAGGGCAATATTGTCCATAAAAAATTCCATTTTAGCTGACATCAGCAACTAACGGGAATTAACTGACGGAGTGGACTTCTTTGATTACCACAGCAAAAGTTTTGGGTAGTAGATGAGGTTTTTACATCTTTGTGGGTGTAGATGATGTTAATAATCTTTGATGGGATCTAGATGAAATTTTTTCTAATTTAAAACAGTAGTTCATGTAAGTTGCAAACTATTTAACAGATGCTAATTGTTTAGCATGATCTTACTGTCAATAGGCTGCGTTTATTTGATGAATGTGAGGAACAGCATTAAAAGACGATATAGAGAGAATCTTCACACGACCATACCCATGGTTTCTGACTTTTACTCACATGTAGGTAATAGTATGAGTGCATGAGTCATGAGGAAGATGACTAGAAAGATGTGAGGAAACAAGGAATAATTCATATTATATTATTATAGTATTATTGCATAGTGCATGCCTTCCCACTTCCGGACCTCTAGCAGTGTTGCAGAGGGGAGCAACTAAACAAGGCACTAAGGTAGCATTAGCCTATTGCTGTGAAGACAGACACACTGTAGATCGATTAGCAGGGGAGCAGCATAGACAAGGTGGGAAGCGGCAAGGCCATTAACGTAGTTCGTCTTCGCCGTCACTGTACACTAGTGTAGAGAGAGAGAGAGAGAGAGAGAGATTGTTTAACAATTAACACCTTTTGTATCCCGTTTAGAATAATTAAGGATTAATTTATTTTAGAATTAGAGATAACTATTATACATTTAAACGATTCATTTTGACATGGTTTAATCGGTGCATAATAGGTTTGAAATCGCAGTTTAAATGGTTTCAAATCAAACTGATTAAGTAAACAATCTAGAAATCTAAAATAAAACCAAACATTTTATTAAACGGTCTCTTAATTTCGATGTAAACGGTCTGGCCCTGTTTTGATAAATAGTTCTGATCCAAAAATTACACTTTCATAGGCCGCACCTAAGAACTGTTCCCAAGAATATAAGTGATTTTTTCTTTTTTTCTTTTTTTTTTTTTTTTAATGATAACAGAATATAAGTGATTGATTACGTGAGAATGTGCACCCTAACGTAAAGACCCTCAAAGTCTAAAAGCCTGATGATTAATTATAGCCGTATCAAAAAGAAAAATCAATATTAGATGCCAAATCCAAAATATCTAAAACGACCTAATGTCTGAACCAGAAGTCAATAATGGAAAATGAGCCGTGGAAGAAACCAGTGTCAAATTATAATCTAACAAAGATTATTTTAAATCATATAAATTAAGTCAAATATTATCATTGCAAGCCATTACCAACAGTTTGGATCAATACAGCATTGCACTGGATTGTCCTAGATTCATTTTTATATGACTTATTTCCAATAAATTAATACTTCATACACTAATAAGAACATTTAATTTACAATGTTAAAGGATATATGAATACAGAAACCAAATATCTGTTCTAAACCTACCCAAAAAAATACAAAAAAAAAAATACAAAAATTTAAACATTAAGGTTTTCTTTGGTCTAATCTATATTAATATTTATGAATTATTTATAATAAATCATTTATGAGAATAAATTATGAATTATAAATAATAACCATTTGGTATCACTAGACATAAAAAAGTAATAATAGATTATTACAATAATGATAAATATCTTTTTAATCTATTCATAGATCTTAGATTATATTAATTTATTTTAAATATAAATAAGTATCATATATCATATCAAATATCTTACCAAAAAAAAATCATATCGAATAGTTACATATGTTACAATGTATTATATAATTAATTTTATAATACATACCAACGTGAGTTTAAGTTAATGTGTCAAAATCAATGTGCAAATCACCCACCAACAACCTTTTTTTTTTTTTTTGGTGGTATGATAGATATTTATTCAACACGACGTGTAAAGCACATGGATAACATAGTATAATGATTCTAGATCCAAGAATCGGATAAAGACTAAACTGTCGTACACGTCACTTACAGAGTTTTCTTGACAAGAGAGTGAATAATAGTGTTTTGTTATCTGTTGGGTATAATTTTATAAATACCACCGACTAATAAAAGTGCAACACATGGACGTCCTTAGAGCTCCCAAACTATTGGGGGCACAATTGTCTTTTCACCAAAAGATCACTTTTAGAGGTATATCCGACATTACCAGTTTGTGCCAAGGGCAAAACTGCCCATCTGAATTTGGCATTGTACTTCAATGGTGCGTGGGACCCACCACTAACATTTATCTCACCAATCTTTATAAATAGCTTCAAGAATCAAGCTCACTAAACAACTTCATTACCAATATTTTTATTGTTTCATCTATCGCATTGACACTTCAGCCTCAAAATCCCTCTCTTGCCCCCCCATTTTATATTATTTACGTCCGTTCTCATTGTCTGTCTACTAGATTATTGACTTAAACATTGAAGCAGCCTTAGGGCTCCAAACCCAACCTCCTTTCGCCATGTCTTGTTGTTTGCATATCTACTTAGCATTCAAGGACCTCGGCATGTAACTAAACTGCACCACTACCTAAGATTACCTATTTGTTAATCATGTTGTATTATGTTAAAATTCTATTTGTTGAATTTCCCTCAATTCTAACGTAATTTTGTGTCACATTTATATTGGGTTGTGAGCAGGGCGAGTCTTGGTGTGACGGTAAATTTGTCATATTGCAACCTGGTGATCAAGGGTTTGAATTTTGAAAACAATCTCTCCACATTGTGGGGGTTAAGCTGCGTATATTTTGCCCTTTCCAAACCCTACAGTAGCGAGAACCTCGTACATTGAAATGCCCTTTTATATTGGGTTGTGGGCCATGTTGTACTTTGCTACCAGATTATGGTTGAGTTAATGGGTTCAAGATGGTCCAACGGACCCAAATCCCAGTTAATACACAAGTATTAATGCATACATATTTGAAAACTATAATTATAATTTATTTTTGGGCAAGCAATTAGGTGTGTAAATATACGTTGATTCATGTTACAATTTGGGCTCTCCTGACCCAATCTGGCCTAAAGTTGGGCTTTTCAATCCAGGCCTAGGCTCTACTAGGTCAAGAGGACAAGTCTAGGTTGGTTTGGGCCAATGTTATGGCAAAAAACATTGAATGGTACTGTATGTTTAAATCGACTAACAAATTAAACGAGATGGTAAAAAATACAATCCATTTTTTAAGAATGATAAAAAAAAAAAAAAAAAAAACTGAAGGTACAGGATTTAAATGGTAAAATTCGAACAATGTGGGACCAAAAAAATACACACAAACAAAATTGAACATGTTTTACATAAATACATGCACCCAAAGTCCAAAACAGTTATTAATAGTTGGTTAAGTCACTAAAGATTTAATTATTTTCAATGAAAAAGAGAGGTTGAGAGTTAAGACCACCGATTCACTAATACTATCCTTTTTAGCCATCTAATACGCATTGCTTTTGAAAATTCCAACTATCATATATTGAGTTTTTAAAAGCTCTAATGCCATTTTCCCCACTTTTAGATGAACACCAAAATAGAAATAAACAGTCTGGACCTGAGGCCTATATGCCTAGGGGGCCTTTATGTTTAAGTTAATAGATACATTTTTTTGAATTTCAGTATTCCTACTACAGTTGGACAAGAACTTTTTGTTTACTAATTTAAAGATTTGAGAAAAGATACAGTGTTATATAAAGGCAACTATGGGTTGAGTTTCATGCTCATGGGAGTTGCTTGCCACTTTATTTGGGAGACTTAATGGGCCATTTCTCTTAAAGAATAATTAAATAAAAAGTTCAAATATATATGTGATTTATGTCACTTGTTCAGAGTCTTCTGATTGATTTTTTTTAAAATAAAAAATATGGGATGGCGGCGTTTAATACACGTATGTATGGTGACCTATGCCGTATGCTGTTTTTTTTCTATATGGTTTAATACAATATGTATTACACGTATTATATGGCAAAAATATATTACGAAAAAAATAGATTGTATAATATGCTTATTAACTAACCATGGTCTGGACTGGATATTAAGATCTTGTGGCAAGGTCTAGCCTTCTTGACTGTCTTATTGAAATGATCGAGTTTTCCTTCATCCATGAGTTTTTGGTGATTGGATGGAACTTCTATAACAACGGAAAAATATTTTAAACAATAAAATAGAGTAATAATGAGATCTCAATGGTTTGATCATCTTCACCCACAGTAAGGAATAATTTTCCCTTGAGAACTTTTATGAAGGGCAAGCAATTCCTGAAATTCGAATGTCTCTAGGGCGATGCAATTTTATTTTAAATCTATTTTTCTCATGGGCTGGGCCTGGTTGGGGGCTGAGTCACATCCCTAGCCAGGACTTGGATCCTCACCTGTCGTCCAGCTGTGCCAGCCGTCCATCAGTTGGACTGGAATGCTTGACATGCATTCCCCAACTCAAGGGAAAGATACCGATCCTGTATTATTTTAGTGGAAGAGAGTTTTTCTTCACCAAATTGGTTCTGGAGATTATATAGGGGAAATCAGAATCCAACAAGAGCTGAGAATATTAATAGCACATCAAGAGGGCTCAGCCAAAAAAAAAAAAAAAAAAAAAAAGAACAAAAGAAGAAGAAGAAGAAGAGGAAAAGAGGAAATTTGGCCTCTAAGAGAGAAAAATCAATACAAATTTATACCGGTATATATTTGGCACGCGAAGGAAAGCCAGGAATTTTGAATCTGAAATTTCGATATCAACTACCCGGTCCTATGTTGGTAATGATCTACGGTCAAGGGTTAATCGCCGAGGAAAATCTGGATCAATCTTGAGTTCTTTGCTTTGGGGCAAAAGGTCAAGGCTCATCCGTTCCTCGGGAATCAAATGACAATTTTTATTTATTTATCTCCTTCCCGGTCAAAATGATTGATCCTGGTCAAAATTCTTGATCGGCCGAGCTCTCGTTCTCTATCTGGCCGGGCTATAAGTGCTTTGCTGGTACGATTTCAATATTTGGTACCTATCGACTAGTTTGGTCCATAATACTGGTACTGTACTATGTCAATTTCGATTCAATTTTTCCATACCGTTACTATTTCGATTCTAATTCAATTTAATACAACAATTTAGTATGATTTCGTTTTTAAAATAAGATATACCAATATCCAATTGACACCCTTAATTGAAGCTGCCTGTGTACCCTTCTGATCGATTCCCAAACTTTCGGCAGAATCAGAATCAAAATCCGAATCTTTTTTTGGATTCACTTGAACCAAGACCAAAGCACCCATGCAAGTGGGTGAGGGGCCGCTATTGATTAAAGATGGAAATGTTTTGGCCTATACTGCTATACATTTGCATGTCCACCGAATTATCCAGGTGGATGCTTTTATATACCGGCAAGCCAATAGGCATTAGCTCAGCCATGGCCCATAATACGTTCGCCAGCTGGAAATCAAATTGGCTCGTCTTATTACCCCATCACCATATTTGACATTTAAGCTTTTGGATTCTTCTCAAATCCTGCAGATTCCATTGAACCAACAAGGATAACAGTATAAAGCTACTCCTCTTGTTCTAATCCCATGCAGTAATCCATTAATCATGGAGCCACTGTTTACCTACCTTTTAGAGAGATAGAGAGAGAGAGAGAAAGATGATATTACTTACAAGTCATAATCTACCTACCTTTCTATTAATCAAAGAGCCATTATTTCTAATATCCATTTCCATGAAAGGTACTCCATTCATAGGAATCTGTCAAAGTCATATCAGCGGGGATTGATGGATTAGGGTATATTTGCCGTGATCACAGGGGTATATGTTTGTTCGTTATCTCTGAATCTTCCTCTTTTGCTTATCCATAATTGGAGAAGTCTTGGCTATTCAAGTGATTCTATTGGCAGTGATTAATGGAGGGTTGGAACGGTTGATTTTGAAATCCGATAAGCAACATGTGGTGGATTTTCTTCTCGACAAACCTGTGACTGTATTGTTTCAGTACAAACGGATCCTTGAGGATATTATCCATGTATCTTGAACCTTATTTTGAAAATTGTATTTTCAGTTTTGTGTCTAAGAAATTGCTGACTCCTTTTTAGGAGGATTCTGTAGTTGGCGTGTATCGTCGTGTCAAATTTTGATCATTGGATTCAAGATAATTGTATTCTGTATTCCTTGAGGGACATATAAATAAATTTCTTTCTTACCAAAATAAAAATAAAAATGTCCGGACACAAAACTGTCAACCCATCATAATCAAGCTATGCCCAAACAAGGCCGGTTCCTCTACGTTTATGTTTATTCTTTGTGGGATTCTTCACCGTCCATGGGGTGTGGGATCCACCTTTATGGGATCTACTTGATATGGATGGTGATGGAATCCCACAGAAAATACCAATACATACATACAGGTAATCTATGCTGATGCCTAGACAGACTTTGAACATATCAATGAGAAGAATTGATTTAGGTAAAACCATATATAGCACCTCCACCTCTAAGGGTATGCTAAGATATCGATCCAGTTTTGAATGATTTTTTTTTCTTTGAGTTTTATACACATTGATTCAGTCCCATTTTGAACCAATATGAAGTTTGGTCTATAAAACCAAAATCGTAACCGATAATTAACTATCAGTCCAGTCCGTTTCGGTACCTTATCAATTTCTCTTAATGGTCTTGTATCGATCCCTTATCAGTTTATATATTTTTCAGTTCAATCTCGGTTTTTCATATATTAAAAAAAAGGAAAATTGACACATACCACCCCTGTACTTTAACCCGATTCCAGTTACCTTAATAGTTTGCTGAACCAGACGAGTTACCCCTTGGTTCAATCATTTGTAAACAGAGAGGGTAAAATTATAATTTTACCCTCTCTAACACCATTACAACTTATTCCAAAAGACCAAAATAACCTCAGCAGTTTGTTATTAAGAAGGGAAAGACTCATCCATCAAAGACGTCTGGTCTTTAGAGTCGGGGAGAAGAAATCCATCGCAATAGCGGAGCAGAGGTAGGTTTCCTTTTATTCTTCTTCTTCCATGCTTAATCGGAAGTCATAGATGTCAAAACTCTGGGTTATTGCCGCCATTGTATTTTTTGTTTATGTTCTTCTTCATCCTTCTTCATCCTTGCTTTGTCAATCGCCATTACCTTCACATTAATCCCCTACATCTTCCCATCTTTAACCCATCATCTGCTAGCAGGATTTGCTTGTGGGATTCTGAGCAACAATTCTAGGGTTCGTAGTCATATCCTAAACTCTTTACTCGTAAAACCTTGTGTATTTCACCATAAACACTAAACCCCCAAACCTTAAAAACAACCAAAAATTTGGTGGACTAGAACATTTACTCCATTGCAATCCATCGCTATAGCAAAGACATCTAAACTAGGTCACCAAATTTTTTTTTTTTTTTTTACTGTGGTTGAAAAGGAGATATAATTCTTAACATCTACAAAAAAGGTTCAATGTATCAGATGTGATATCAGCCAATGTTAGTAGGATACTGACACATCAAGAGGGCCAAGTTTCTTTACTCAATTAATAAGAAAGTAATCTGATCTCAAATTGGAACAGAGAAATCAGGCTCAAATCTGAGTAAGGTCTTTCTCGCTTATTTAAGTAACAACAACCAAACAACCGTTACTGCCTTACTGGAAAACGTTACTACCTTACTGGAAAACGTTTAGGAATGACAGACTTGCAAGTTTAAGAAAAATGATATGAAAGCCAAACAGATGGATCAACCAAACAAACGTCATTTCCTAATTTTGCAATCAAAATTGTTTGAATTTTATACTATTAACTTGTTTCCTTTCATTTGTAGGTAAGATAGATGGCTTCACTGAGTTCTACCTCCATCAACTCAAGGCCCTTTAGGTTTCAAAACATTAATTGTATATGTGGCCTAAGAGCAGCTGTCAAGATTTCAGAGTCCGAACAGAATAAGAATATACTATACTATTGTTGTCCGAACAAACATTGCAAGTTTTTCCATTGGTGTTCTCCTATGGAAGAAGAAGTGACAAATGAACGAATCATGGTGGACAATGACAACGAATTACAAAGTTTTAAGAATGATAGCTGCTCTCTGAAGACAATTGTGAAGAAATTAGAGAACTTGGAGAAATTCATTGTAGATTTGAAGACAATGTGCCAATTAACATTTGCTTTCTGCATTGTAGTGTTTATTGTAGTCATTGTAAAAGTCTAATTGCCCAACATGTTTGGCTGAACAATTTTTTTTGTTAATGGAAGACTTGAATGTAATATGTCTTTTCTGTTAACTGAAAAATTAATCTTGTTTCAAATTTGTGAAAAAAATCATTGTTCCAGCTTTGGTGATTGAGTCACTTACATTTTAGGTTTCTTCGGTATACTCTTATCTAAATCAGAAGTCCTCACAACAAGGAAAATGTGGGACAAAATTCAGAAAGATTGCCACAAGGCCTCACTTACATTTAAGTTTCTTAGGTTCCAAGTTTAGGGAGATTGCCATTTTGCCTCATTTTCATTCCCATATCCTCACAACAAGGAACCTGTGGGACAGCATTATATCCTTATAACCTGTTAAGAAAATAGACAGTTATGCAAAATTTCTTACTTGTTTGATTTGAATTTTAATTCACATTTCAAAAACTAACACTTAAGCAAATATAACACTTAAGCATATATAACATGTATCTGTTATAAAAAGTAGGTAATCTGAAACACAATGTATTTGTTACAGGTACAGTAATCCTAAAAACATTCATCCAAAGTAGTTTTACAATCATCTAAGAATAGTTTTACAATCATCCAACCAAACCATAAATAAACATTCACAAATATAATTTTACAATCATGCAGAAATATAACCAACACAGTCATCCATAAACATAATCCGAAACCATAAAAATTCATCTAAATATAGTTTTACAGTCATCCATAAACATAATCCAACACAGTCATCCATAAACATAATCTGAAACCATAAAAATTTATCCAAAAAGTCACTTTTACAGTCATCCAAGGGTAATCATCCAATTCTTCCATCATTGGTTCTAGTTCTTTTCCTATTTTGTTTTGCCTTTTCTGCTTTTTTCTCCTTCAGTCTGGCTTCAATGTTGCTAGTAGTTGGGGTAGCAGAATTTTGAGATATTGTTGGCATGGGTGAAGGAGAGATGCCATCCACTTTGTTAGCCATTCTTTTTTTCTACATAAAACAAAAAAAATAGAAGGTAAGTAATAATAAGACAATTTCACCCCAAACAGTAGAGATAGTAATAATACTTTGACTCCTTGGCCCTGTTTCTTCATTTTCTGTTTCCCTCTAACAGGTGTCTTTTGACAAGTTCTTTTATTGTGACCTATTTCTTTGTAGTTCACACATTTGATAGTTCCTGATCTCCTCATAAAATCAGAATGTACCACTTCCCCAGTGTCTCTTCTTCTTTTTTTACAGGGTCTCCCAGATAACCTTCTCAATGGTTGAGCTTTTACAACATCAACACCTTCCTCTACTTTCAATACTGTTAGATCTGGCAATGAGTGGATTAATTCACCATATGCTTGCATATATCTGTAAGTGATGTTATATTCACTGCAATAGTCTTTAATGTTTCTTCTTTTCAATACCATGGTAGCTATTGCATACTTGTATGGGAGGCCAGAACTTTTTCAATATCCACACCCACAAGACATAGCATCCAACTTGACAGTGTGTCTGCTCCTCTCATCCATCACCTCAAACTCATCCACCCCACACTGAATAGTTCTACAACTTCTAGAATTATTCTTTTTCAAATCCAGCTTAGTTTTGATCTTGGATGTAAATTTTCCCATTAAGCTACAACTTATTTCATATTTTTTGCATTAATCTACTCATTAGCTTGATCCGAATATGGTCCAACAATGGAATAATGGCTTTGCTCTAATGGGACCAATCCATTGGTTGAAAGACTCAGACATATTGTTTGTAATGTGATCAATCTTTACTCTGTAATCAAATGCATGTCTGACCCATAGAGATTCATCTAATCTATTCAACCACTGGTATGCCTCATTGTTAAGAGCCCTCAATTTTTCCATTGCTGTTTGGAAGTCAAGCAGATTTGTAGACTTATGGACTGTCCAAAACTGTCTCCTTAATAGGACACCAGGAAATTTGTTTTTAAAGTTATTGTAGAGATGCTTACAACAATGTCTTTGGCTTCCTTGTGGAAAAATATTCCCAATTGCATCTCAGAGACCCTACAAAACAATAAGGGAAAGGAGCAAATTGATTAGACATAGTCTTGTAGAAAAAAAATAATGAAACTATAACAAACATGTGATTGAGTGTAATGTACCTTCTTCTTATTTGACTTAAATGTCAGAGGACCATTACCATGGGTTTGTGAAATTCTAAGCTTTAAACATTCAAGAAACCAGAGCCAATTATCTTTATTCTCACATTCCACCACTGAAAATGCTATTGGAAACAACTCATTGTTCCCATCCACTGCAATAGCCGATAACAGCACTCCTCCAAACATGAATTTCAAATGACATCCATCAAGATCAATCAATGGTCTGCATCTTTTAAGAAATTCAGTCTGACATGCTTTCAAACATACAAATATCCTTTTAAAAACAGAGGGATCACTCATATCTATCCTCTCATAGTATTGCAGTTTGAATATTGTACCGGGATTATGCTCCATTAATAACGTATCATAACTAGGCAATAGAGAAGAAGATTGTTCAAATGATCCTTCATTTTACTGTTTGACAATCAAGCGTTCTCTATACAGTTGCTTGTCATGTGGAACAATCCTGTACCTTGCAATTAGAGCTGCTTTCATGCTCTCATTTTTCAAGTCAAGATCGGCCTTAAGGCCGATCTGTAAATTTTTTGGTAATCCAACTTGATGTAGCACAACTGTTTTTTACAACCTTACCACATGAATGCTTAGAATTGAAGGTCTTCACCATGAAAGTTGTTCCATCACTGTATGTGGAAACATGTATTCTCCAATTACAACTCTCTTCAATACAAACTGCAATTACTCTTGTTTTTTCATTTTTTGCTCTTAAAATCTCAATACCTTCTTCAATCACATAATCTTTAAGAGCAGCACGAAAAGCATGTACATCTGTAAAAATTAAACCAACTCTCATCTTACTTTTTTTCAGTTTGATTTATGTTATGCTCCACCCAACAATCAATTTCATCTGGTGAGTCATCAGACTTGCAATCTAATAATTTGCCATCACTGTCTACAACCCCACCCATATCTTCATCACCCTTTAAATCGTTCTCACTGTTAGTGCTATCATTATCTTCTACTTCAATATCATCTTTATCCCATTCAAAATCCATAGAATCATCATCCATTTAGAATCCATAGAATCATCATCCCCCATTTCCTCATCTCCTACATCCTCATCTCTTATTGCCTCATCTCTTACTGTCTCATCTCCTATTGCCACATCACCTACTTGCTCATCAACAGACTGATCATCAGTGTCACAATCTTCATCACTACTTATATTGACTGATTGTATATTTGCCATACTGGAGGAAGCACTAGGTGTAAGTTCCCTTCTCCTTTGCACATAATCTTTGTCACATCCATGAATGATCACGGAAGAATTACTAATATTCCCAATGTTATTACTCACCCCAGTAATAGTAAATCTTTGTACAATCGGAGTAGATACATTCTTCTTACAAAGAGTCTTCTTTGTAATAGTCTTCTTACAAAGAGTATTCTTAGATACATTCTTCTTATTGTTCAAACTGTTCTTCTCAGCCAAAGTTTGACTTGACCTTTACATGAATGACTTGTGGTACTTATTGACTGTATAATCTATGAAAAATTCTTTACTGACTTCAACTCCAAATACAAAGCACTGTATAGGTTGATCCTCATTCTCGTACTCACGAAACATATGCAGTACATCACTGTCAGATCTTAAGACAAGTTCTTTAACATCATCTGGTAGAAAAAACTTAACTGAAAAATTTACTGTCTTTCCATCTGGTACATCTTTCAACACCATAGAGTATGCATCATACACCATATCAATGTATCCATACCTCTCCGGATCAACAGTCTTGTCATCAGAATAGATTCCATAAACGTAAATCAAAGTAATTAGATCACCCATAACTTATACTGTGAACGAAAAACAAGCTTCAGTTAGAAAAAAAAATACCCCTTCAAGGTTAGCAATTATCAAACCCAAAGCATACATTAGAATATAAGGAATTTAAATTGATAACACAAACATGCACACATAAATGTCAACTAAATTGATGATATTTAGAAACTGAGCTCATGGTTTCAATCAGGTGCTAAAGCAACAGTAATTAATCATACACTTTAGTACAGATACTAAAGAAAAGAGATGGTCCAACCACCTATCAGTGTATGCTGTAGCTAGTGATGAGACAATTATTTTCTTCAGAACATTAATAGCTTGTGGCTTCTGAGGTTGTAATTCATTCAGTCTTGCTTCACAGGTGGTTGTTGTTTGTGAACCTCTACTCAAAATTAATAATGGAAGTTACCAATGATGAACGCAAATATAGGCTTTGTTGGACGTTACCAATGATGAACGCAAATAGAGGCTTTGTTTCATTTTTCTAGCTGTAATAAGTTCAATGAGTTTATTTTGAAGAGGCAAAAGTATCTAATGTAGAATGCTTATGTCTGGATACCTTGCAGTTAGACAAGAAAAATTGTACAGTATGTAAAAGAACCTCTGCTAGACATTGTACAATCATTACATGAAAATTTTACTTTAACCAACATATAATAAAGAAAACACTGATGTTAATTCCTAAACTGTGGCAAAACTTAAAGGACCCGTGTAGTAATAATAGGGTATTGAAGAATAATAGATTCTGAACACCTCTGCAAAGTCAGATCTGAAATATCAGTTCACTAAATAGAATTTTGAAAATTTCTGTTTTGAACTAGGAAACTCAAAATCGATAAGAAAGATGGAACTGTTAAAAGCAGTTTTTGAAATCACGATTTAAGGAGATTAAAAAGAACTGAATTGATTATTAGCAAGAGAAGGCTAGCAGATCATGGATTAATCAAGCAACAAAAAATAGGAAAGTTAAAACATGAGCGGGTACTAAAGAAAGTTCTAAAACTGATGTGATTTTAATAGAAGAAAAAGAAAAGAAAAGAAAAAAAAAAAAAACCTTAAACGACAGTAATCAAGGAAGCACTTCCCAATCAATCCCCGTTGTAATATGGATAATATGACTTAAACTTGAGAACGTAACAAAAAACAATATAAATTGGTAAAGGGAAACAGTAGGAAAACAAAAAAAATTGCAAACCCTAGATTAACCACAACAAATTTTCAAATCCCAGCTAACCAATCATTTATGCATATTAACCATCAAAAATTCGAAAATCCTAGCTTGACGAATGAAAAGTAATGAGGTTTCAAACCTGATTAGAATGAAAGATAAGGCATTGAAACCGGACAGACTTTTTCGAACACAATGCCACCCTTCTCTGTGCTGCAGTCGATGTCTTCTCTGTGAAACCAGTTCTGAGCTACACTCAACGTCTTCTCAGTCGTCATCTTACTCTTTCAATCGACCTCTTTCTCTTTTAATCGACCTCTTCGCTTTTTTCCTTCGTCTTCTCTTTCAGTCAGGAGCAATGAGATTGAAGAGAGATGAATGATTGAAGAATGAGATTTCGTCTTCTCGTTCGGTCTTCTCTGTTTCAGCAGGGAGCAAAAATCGAATGAAGAACAATTGGGAGATTGAAGAAAAGGCAAAGTAAAGGTAAAAGTAAAAAAGGTATGTCAAACTTTTCAACTCACCCTAAAGGGTATTTTGGTCCTATTTAAGAGAATAAATAGGTTAAAATTTAAGCCTGGATTGGTTCGTGAATGTGATGTAAGTTAAAAGGTGGTATTCGTCTGGTTCAGCAAACTATTAAGGTAACTGGAATTGGATTAAAATACGGGGGTGATATATGTCAATTTCCCTTAAAAAAATATGTTATAAAAAGTATCAGTTTTGATCGCTTTTTTTTCCTGGTTTTGAATACATTCAATCGGTTTCGGATTTCCACGGGTTGTTAAAAACCAAAACTAATACCAAATTGATAAGAGTTGGATTGGATCAACTTATCTTTTCTGTAGGTTTGGTCATGTAGTTGGTTTTTTTGGTTCAACCTCGATTGTGGCACCTCTATCATGGTGTTAGTAATCGTTATTGGATACAATATCATTTTGATCCAATTAAAAATATCATTTTTGTTAAAGTCCTGTTGTGTGGGCTTAATCAATTACCTAACCAGTTGTTAAGTAGAAGTTTAATTAATGGTTTGATCGATTCAGGTCTGGTTCGTCACTGATTAGAGACTACCAACCCGGTTTACTGTGGGAATGATTTTGGGTTAGGGATAGTATTATAAATACTATGGTTAAAATCCCCGTAGCCATTTATTATTATCTCTCTAATACTCTCAAACGCACAGAAAAAAAAAAAAAGAGATCCCCAGAGACTATGGAAGACTTTAATCAAGGCTTTAAAAATTGAGTTAAAACCCAAAGGAAAACCCCAACTTGCATTAAAAAATTCTAACAATTTTTGGATACCTATTTAATTTACCATTGGATCTAGTTTTTTTTTTTTTCCTTTATTAATAAAAATTGAAGAATTTTTTTTTCAAGAGGCCACTTATTAGACACTTAGGTACTAATTGATTGATCAACCAGAGTAGTACCATCCATTTTTTTTTATGGTTCTCTAATCAATGTTGAGTCCCAATCTTTCACATATTTTTTTTTGGTAAACAATCTTTCGCATTCAATCAATCATACTTTAATAACACTTTAAAACATAAAAAATATCTAATCAATGTTGAGTCCCAATCTTTCACATATTTCTTTTTTGGTAAACAGTCTTTCACATTCAATCAATCATACTTTAATAATACTGTCTTAAAACATAAAAAATATAGTATTAATAATTAATAACACTGTCTTAAAACATAAAAACATATAAATATAAATAATTTTTTTTCTTCAAAGACAAGGACAAATTACAGTAATATCAAAAGAGTTAACCAACTAATAGGGTCGTGCAATGTCATATATACAAGAAAATACAGACACACACACGGCCTAACATTTCCTTTGGCAAGAATAAGGACAACGCATGTCAATATCAAAAGAATTAACCAACTGATAAATATATGGTCCATTTGGGAAGGTCTTTTTTTACAATATTAATATTTAGCACATGGTAAGTTTGAACGAACCCAAATTTATTGGATAGAAATCTTGTCTTGCGGCAGGACAGCCTGCTAAGGGTTGGATTTCATTCAGTGTACATACCGATGTATTGGTATACGCACTAAATAAACCCCAGCCCTTGGATCTTGACTGAAATCATCCTGCCGCACAAGACGATTTGAATCCAAATTTATTATACAAATAAATTACATGATCTTGTGCTCACATATCAAGTTTCAGCTCACTATGAGATCTTGTTTGTCCAATTGTTGGAATGATCATATCACCAATCCATACAGGACAATTTGGTGGGCTATGGGCTGCCAAGGAATATCTTATCATGTGGGTTTTACATAGAACCACCCTCGTGATAAGGATTCACTCACTAGGATTTAGGTTAAAAAAAGCTATTTGAATGAGTGACCAATAAGCCCAGGGGTGGGCCCAGGAGTCCGGTGACCGACCGAACCTAGGGCCCCACCCAGCCGACCATTGAAAGACCAAGACAACTCACTAGTTTCGCCCCCCTACAAAGATATAAACACGATTCCAGAATCCCGCCGGAAACTCAAATCGTCTATTCTCTCTTTCCTTTTCAGTTTTCACAAGATGGAAAGAAAAATCTTCGCATATTCATAACAGAGGAGGCGATCACAAAGACTCGTAAGTCTCAAGCTTTGCTTAATTATTCCTATGATGATCTGATGAGTCTAAATTGTGCTGAATTGCTGATTCTTTCACTGATCTTCCTCCGATTCTTTATTCAGTTTATGATTTGCAGGATTTGCTTAATATGATGAGTGGAACCAGATTTCTTATTTGAATATTCTTTGATTCCTCTCTTTGTCTTTGTTTCTGCTTCTTTTTTTTTCATTCTCTGGCCAGGAAGTAAAGCAAAGACACATCATGTCATCTCGAATGGTTCTTCGTAAATTCCAAATACTTGGAGTGTGCTGCAGCTTTTCATGTTCAAAACAATAGGTTTGCGTCATTGAAGATCCTCAGAATAATCCTTCTCCTTGAGAAATTTCTAAAGCTTTTAGATCTAATTTGTGCCTTTTTCACAGCTTTTGCTTTTTCCTGAACTCTGAAATATATCTGACCCTTACTACTGAAGCTCTTCGTATGGTAACCAATTGTTTTCAATCTTCAGATTATCACAGCCTGGCCTTTGCAAATCTGTTCATTTACATGTGATTTTACTTGTAAACTCCAGGTGGATGCTGCTTTCTGACGGTACAGATAAATTTGGGATGAAACCATTTCATCTCTCTCACAAACTTTAATTTCATGATAATGTTAAACTGCCCGCCAGTTTGATTGCAAGGAAAATCAATAATCAATCTATCTATAAATTTTTTAAATTTCTAATATTTTTTAATTTTACTTTTAAATGCAAATTATTTTTTTAAAATCTAATAACTAAATATCCAATGATTTGGAGAATAACAATTACAAATCTTTCTTTTTCAAGTTTGAAAACTTAACTTTCTTTCCTTTTAATTTCCCTACAACCATACGGAACCTTTACATTGTTGTTGGCCTCAATACAGTCGTGGTTTGCACGGTAAATGTGATGTTGAATGGATTTGGCTTGTCTCCAATTGTGCAATCGGTTCAATAGCTGATCCAACGATTGGGTTCATTCCGCGGGCATTACCAATACAATGTAGAGTGAACACGAGTCATTGATTTATGGCTGGAGGGACTTCACAACTAGAGACGAACTCCTACCGTATCAAATGCGTAATTTGGTAATTGGAGGAACACAACTTCATAACAAAGATAGGATAAAAATTTTATAAATAAGGAAATGTGGAGAATAGTTATTTTGTATCTTTTTTGGATCTCTTCACCGTTCATATCCAATGGGCTTCACATTCAAGACGTGAGTCTCACACCACATCCACAAATACATGTACATACTGATGATCGGAACTCAGAAATATTTAACTGAAGTGTCAATCTCCTTGACACAGGAATCGGTGTCATGGAGATTATCCCAGGATTCACATCGTCTCCTCCCAGTGCTTTTGAAAGGACGCGACAACCCAATTTGGATGGACGACACGTAGTTCTCGGGTGAATCTGAGACCCACGTTCCAATTGACAGCCCCTGTCGACTTTGCTTGTCGACTCTAACGTGAATCTCCAATTCACCAAGAGTCACATATTAGCCATCGGGATATGATTGCCACTGTCTTCAGAGAAACAGTGGAAGGAGAGAATGTGGATCCCATTATCCCATTTTTTATTTTTTTTGGGTAAGATATCCGGTCATTAATAACATCTAAATTTGTAATCCAAAGTTTCAAACTAAAGATCTTTCTGTATTATAAATTAACCATTTTTTTTTGGGTATGGTATCCATCTTGACCATCTTCTCTCTTTGTACATGCGTGACAGGTAGAGACCACACCCTGAGATGACGTCAGACCACCCAACCAAGTTTGATCCCGGCACGGCGGACTCAGTGACTTCGTCCCCGCTATCGGACCACGACCTGCATGCAGATGTCAGGTTCATGTGCAGTTTCGGCGGTCAGATCCTTCCACGCCCCCACGATAACCAGCTCCGATACGTCGGAGGGGACACACGTATCGTAGCAGTTCACCGTAATACCAGATTCTCAGCCCTCCTCGAAAGACTTTCCAAGTTCTCCAACTCCACCGAAATCTCCATCAAATACCAGCTTCCCAACGAAGACCTCGACGCTTTAATCACCGTCTCCACCGACGAAGATGTGGAGAACATGATGGAAGAATACGATCGCCTCACCCAGGCCTCTAATTCTAAGACAGCTCGTCTTCGGCTCTTCCTCTTCCCTATTAACAGTTCCAGCGCCAGCAGCCTTAGCTCCATCATCGACGGCCAATCTAAACGCATCCGCGAGCACTGGTTCCTCGACGCGCTCAATGGTAGTGGCGGCCGCTCCGAAGTTTCCGTTTCCTTGGAGCGCGGCCGCTCCGAAGTTTCCTCTAATTTCTCTGAACTCCCCGATTATCTCTTTGGTTTCGATAACTCAGATGAGCCTCGCGAGCCCAAACCAAAAACCAGGCCAAATTTGGCCGATTCCGATCCCGGTTCGCCGACCCCAGCAGCTTCGTCTCCCTACTGCTCAACCTCATCGGTCAAGACAAAATTAGAGGATCCAATTCGTATGAGCGATTCAAAGGAAAGCCAAATCGATGGTTTCAAGGAGACAGGTGAGCAGCTGGTTTCGCGACATACTGGGTACATGGATAACACTACATGGCAGCCGCAGTACTACCCTGCCAGTAACTTTCCTGGTCCGGCGGTCCAACCAGTGCATGTCTACTACATGCCCGGTCCGATGCCGCCAGCTAAAGTTCCGGCAGCAGCAATTCCGATGCCGGCGACTTATGTTCAGAGATTTCCGATGAGGTTCGCACAACCGGTTCATGGTGTGGAAGCTTATGAATACCCAACAGCGGGAGTGGTTCCCGAAGTGTTGAACCAGCAGCAGGCATATTACGCTGCGAGGAATTCCGGTTGATTCCGTCTAATCCTGCTGCCGCTGCGGTGGAGTTGCAGGCGAATGGCACTGAGACGAAGATCGTAAGCGTTTTGCAACTGCAATGATATTTGCAGACGTGGGTCCCTTTGATAAGTAATGGTGGGGTGGTAAAACTTGTAAGTTTATGTTTTGACTGTAGGAGAAATTTGTAATTGCAGATTGTTATTCTCTTTGCTGTTTTTCTCTTTCTCTTTGTAAATTCTTCTCAATCAGAATTTGGGTTTTCGTTCTTTCATTGTCAGAAATCGATCATATTGCGGGAATTGTTCACGGAATTTTAGCTGTTTTCCTTCCCCCATTAAAATAGTTAGGTGCGGATCGGATCGGTCCCCGGCGGATCCCATGCTGTACCGTGTTGGCAAGACCTGAGGGGTAATTTTTGGGACCAATTCCAGGCCGATACGGATCCGGATCCCCTGTCCAAGCACTAAAGTGACTAAAACCCTGAGTTAGGGGTTCTTGCGTTGCAAGTGCAATTTTAAAAGGGCTGGTTTTCGGATTGAGCTCGAGAGGCTTGTCTGAAAACAGTCTTTTAAACGGGATTCAAATCGTCTCCTGTCTTCCGATCGTGCTATCATGGCTAGTCTTCACTTGGCGCATTTGTTATCGAAGTTCCGCCCTCACCAACAATGACACAACACATGTTAGAAGAATCCTAGAAGGAAGGCTACGGGCCAGGTCAGTATAGGTCCGCCCAGGGCGGAGACACAAAAGAAAGGATATCATGATCCATGCCGAGCTGTCAGGATATGGATGGGCGAGATTATTTGCGCTAAATAAGTTTATACAAGGAAAACTTATCTACAGATCTTCCTCAATAAGGAAGAATCCAACTTGGATAAGAAAAGTTCATACATTCCGAAGATCCAAAAGTTAACTTCCACAGATAGATATGAAGAGCCAAGGTCCAACGGTTCATCCCGATAGATATATTTGGGAACTCAGTTGACCTCTCGCAGGAGGCGATGATCGTACCTTGCAAACCGATCTTTTACCGTAACTGGTAACTCTTACCCAATTGGACCGACTACTCCATGCCTATAAGCCAAGGATCGGCAAAGGTAAATGGATCCACAATTTTATACTCTAAGCCTACTCTGCTACTTTGCTAAAAGCAAACTGTCTGTCCCACCATTACGAAGGAACAATCATACATCGTGCTTGTTCCACGGATTAACTTAAGCATCGGAATGATCTAAGGGTTATCCAACCCGACCATCACCCTTGTCTTCTTGTTTCATGATATGCAGATCTTAGAGGGCTAAAGGCTACCCAGTTCACATAGCAGTAACATTCAAAATGAAAACCATCCCTTAGGTATGCGAAGTAGAAAAAATGAGACAGGATAATGGATAATTAACATTTGCTGATTTTGTTGTGGTTTTAAACTATAGACCAATGGGAAATGGAAGTAGTTAATATAATTGATCTTTCCAATGCTTGACCTTTACTTTACTAGATCGAAACATTCAAATACATTCAACACAAAAAAGCAATAAGGAGAGTGAAATTTCACCACAACATCTAGTCCCTCAAAATATTAAAAGAATACAGGTCCCATTTCAATGTTCCTACCAGGGAAACTATTCCTCTTGATTTTGGGGAAAAAAATACTTCCTCTTTGAGAGAAGATACTCCAATTCATGGTTTAAAAATGTATACGCTCACCAACCTTTGCCTATGAACCACAACCAATCGAGTGTTACCCCTACAATTACGCTTCCAAAAAGAAAAAATATAAGCAAATTCCCCAGGGCATTTTGCTCTGGTCCCTACAAAACCACAATCTCATAAGTTTCTACACAAGTAAAGAGTCATTTTAACTTGTTTCTATTCTTTTTTCTTTGTAAACAGGTTATTTTTAAAAAAAAATTCATCTACACCTCATCAAAGATTGTTAACATCATCTACACCCACAAGAATGCAGAAACATCACCTAGGTCCCCAAATTTTGGCTGTGGTAATCAAAGAAGTTCACTCCATCAGTTGATTCCCGTTAAATACTGACGTCAGCTGAAATAAAATTTTCGATGGACAATACTACCCTTAGAGTAAAGAGAAGGGAAAATGAAAAATGGGGTTCTCGAGAGAAAGGAATCGACGACAACCATTAGTCAGAGTCCCTGCAATCAACTTGAAGATGGCCGATATCCCAACCGACGAGTACTCATGGAGGAAGTACTTAAACCAATTAAAGGATCCCCACATCCAAGGTTTGTAAAATCTTCTGCTCAAATCACTCTTTCGTCCTCTGTTTTAGTGTTCCTTTTGAGTTCTGGTGGCATTTGATACCTGAAATATAAATCTTAGATCTCTAATTTATTATGATTAGTATCCTGTTCTTTCGTCTTCTTCCCCATTTGTGGCTGTTTGCTGGTGTTCTTATTCTGGTTGGTTGCTTATGGGATTTCTCAGGGGTTACTACAAGTGCAGTACCGTGAGTGATAAGAAGAAGAAGAAGGGAGGGGTTACTCACAAGTGCAGAATGTGAGGAAGAAGAAGAGAAGGGAAATGAGGGGTAAAACTGTATTTCAATAATTTTAGTGATTTCCGTCAGTTAAGTGGACCTAGGTGATGTTTCTGTAATCTTGTAGGTGTAGATGATGTTAACAATCCTTGATGGGGTGTAGATGAAATTTTTTCTTGTTTTTAACATGAACAAGAAGTTGTTTTTTAAGATAAACTTGTCAATATTTTTCAGGGTAACTAACCTTGTAACCTTTGGGTACTGCAATTAGGACACATACAGTGAGGTACCATTGGTCAATCCTAACAAGGATGTCAACATGAGCACCCAGCCTTGATCTCCATATTTGGCTGTGAAGTAAAATGCTTGAACAAATAAGAACCGTGAAAGAATCGCAATCAATAAGTCCATTCGTGACTTCATCATTAGGCCCTTTATGAGGGGGACGTATCTTCCAATCAGAGCCAACACATTATACATTGCAAATAGAATAACTTGACACCTGAAATTAAGAACAAAGCAATTAATGAGTAGTATGGAAAAATAAAGAAATTAAACCTTATGTATAATAAGAGAGTTTCTCCTTGGTCGACCATGTAGTATGTTTAGATTGGTTTATACTTACGGACCAGTGGGTTAAGATATTGTATAGTGTATTTTTACCTTTCAAAAATAAAATTATAGTGGGGATAAAGCTGATCCTGTAACGTTCCAACCTCTGCATAACCGTCAAGATAGTGTGTTCTTTGGCCCATGGGCCTTAAGGCTTTAAAACACATCTTGATATATTTGGGAGACTAAGGGTTATCAACTTGCCAAATCTCTTCCCCTTAATCAATGTGGGTCTAAGTTTGTGCACCCTTATGGATCTCCCGAACCACTTAGTACTCATCGTATCTTGGTGGGGACCCCTTAACAATCTCCCAGGATGGTTGGTATTCACTGTCATCGGGTGTCACATTCTCCCCCCTTCGGGCACAACGTCCCTGCTGTGGATCCACACGGTGTTGGGGTCTGCTCAATACCAATTATAATGCCCCAACCTCCGCATAACCGTCAAGATATTGTCTTTTTCGACCCATGGGCCTCAAGGCTTTAAAATGTGTCTTGATATATTTGGGAGGTCAAGGGTTATCAACGTGCCCAGTCTCTTCTCCCTAATCAATGTAGGATTACGTTTGTGCACCCTTATCGATCTCCCGAACCCCCTCGTACTCACCGTATCTTAGTGGTGACCTCTCAACAATCTCCTAGGCTGGTCAGTACTTGCCACCCTTGGGTGTCACAGATCCAGTTTCATCAACTGCAACATGATTCAGATGATAAAAGTTGTTCGATTTCTTGAATCAGTAAACGATCATTGGGAGAAAGGTAATAGTGTAAGATTATCCACACACATTTATGCGCATGTCAATATACGGAAGTAAATCTGACATACCCGTAGTCTAGGGATTGATTCCTGCCATCTCCGTCCAACAAAGTTTTGTTATCTTGTGTGAAGCATTGCTCCGATCACTGTCGCCTAGCACCACCTGCAAATCAATGGCGACAGAGTTTCTATGCAACCATTAGTTCCTCAGAGCTGAGCTTAATGGAAACTTAGAATAGTGCAAGCGTTGCATAGGATCCCACCCCCCTGTATTTATAGATCTGGCTATCTCCTCTCATAAAGGATGAACGACCGATCTAAGTACCATGTGTCCCTAAGATCCGATGAACATAACTCTCCTAAGGGGATTACTTAATGAATGAAATGAGGTGGCATGTGGGCCACCCACTCATAAGTAGTTCATTGTATCAGTAAACCTTAATGCTAAATGGTTAATGGTTCTAGTAATCTGAACCATATTCTTAGTTGACCAGTTTTCTGATTTCTTAACTGATTTCTAGTTAGGAGAGGAAAGATCAATTACCAGGTTGTAAAACTCCACAAAAATAGCACTAGTTCAAAATGGACAAGAATGGTATTTCTCTTTTTTTCACATTCACACTTCATGATTCTGAAATTGCTTTTGTATACTATTTTGTTCTCTGATAAGTAAAGAAACAAGCTTCATGGAACAATAGGCAAGCACCTGCTTTGTTTACCAAATACCAAACTTGAAGTAGTTGCAATCTGGCATAGTTGAAATGGTTAAAGAAATTTTATTTCTGAAATATTGGCCTTGGTTATTTAAATGGTACTATAGGATATGCCAGCAGGGCGGAGCCAATTACATTGCACCATTCAGTTTCATCACATGGGAAGGGGCGTGGGAGGAGTATTTTCACTTGAGAGGAGATAAATTAGTGGAGGCTACAACACCCTCCAGACATACTTTTCCCTTGAAATATACACAAGTCTAACAAGAGAATAAAAATGAGACTTTAGGTAAATAAATGATCAAGAAGTTACCATGAACCCAAGCTATGAGATCCAGTATCTTCAGATAAGAATCCCAGTATAATTGAAAATGTCAGCACATATATCAAAAAGAGGTCAAATGCATAATCTTTGTTCTGAAAAATCAACTCTTTGTTTGTCAGACGCTTTTGTAGTTTTGGATCTTCTTCATCCTGTCAGAATTCCAAAATTATAACTGCAGATTGATAACCTTTGAAGATCATTATGTCTTATGCACATTACATGAAGATAGGGATGGGGGTATACCTTGTTAGAAGAGGAAGTATATTAATGAGATGAAGTGGAAGAGGAGAGATGTAGATGAACACTCAATAATATTTACTAGCTTGAATCTCTAACTTGGCTTGGTCTAAAATGGTTAGAGAAGACCTCCTTTTATAGACCTCTAAGGAAGTTTCTAGTTATTTTCTACACACTTCTCTTCTACACACTTCTACAGGATATTTCTACATAATTCTTAAGATACTTCTACCCACTAATTCGACATCCTTCCTTTAGACCCTTTAAGATTTTGGACTCCACTACAATCCTTCTTAATAATTAAAATCTTACACAATTTAAAAATCTTCTCTCATATTTTTGGAAATTACACTTTAACCCAAAATTTAAGTTTATAATTTCAACATACTTGGCTTGGTTGTGTTTGAATGTCACCACCTGCAGCAAGGTCAGCTAAAACAGTTTTTGCTCCTTCTAAAGCTGTCTTTGAACGATAGTACTTCACGATTGGCAATTTGGGAAAGGTGAAAGCATAAAGAAGAACACATAGTAGCTCCATAAATGATGTGACACCAAAGAAAAGTACTGCAGTGAATGGTGATGTAAAAATGTTGATTAATCATCTTTCATGAAGGTCATTTATACAATTTTCACAATAAGACATGGAAGACATTCACTTTAGATGTGACAATAAATGAAACCAGACAATTATTTTGGGAGAATTAATCACAAGAGCATAAAGCTTCATTTGTGATCAAAGGCATAAAGCTTCAGCACTGAATGAACTCTTCCAAAAGAAATTAAAGTATAAAAGCATTACTACAAAACCTAACCTACCCAACATAGAAATGGATTAACAGCTTATTATTCTATTATAAGGACATCAAGAGATATATCAATATGCCACAGGTTAGAATCATAAAATAGAAGTACATTTTCAGACACCTAAATTACTCATGGTACTTAATATTGGGCAGATGATACATCCCAGCTTAATCGGTATATAAGAAAAATCCAAACAGGGAACTCACTAAGAAAATATTAGTTTAACAGACCAAGATATACTGATGATTTTGTCACAAGTATATAAAGTATCATATAGACTCGACAAGCATAAAGACAATGTCTTTTTTTTTTTTTTTTTTTTTTTTGAGAAAACGGCATACACTACAATCATTAAACACGGCAGTGGCATACCCCAAGCAATATAAAAACTAAACTTAGTAGATAGTGGTCATTTCTTCACTTTATGAAAGGTGTAAAATTTATCAGAAACATAGAAGAGGTTGCACCCAAAATAAAGTTCAGTGAGTGATCAATGCTAATTTAGTATGAAAACCAATGGGAAAGTTAGTAATACCAATTGTTAACGCAAGCAATATCAAGCAATATCGATGTCGCTTTGACCAAGCCTATAGGAGTCTTTGTTCTACTATGAGTATTAGTATCTTTCATATTTGAACACTTCTTTTATTTGCACAGGCAGTTAGTTTAGAATTCTATTTTATTTAGTTCTTTTTTATAATAAGATTTTATTTTGTTTTATAATTAGGATTCTAAGGTTTTCTTTGGTTTGTATTATATAATGTATTATATAATATATTATAAAATTTATGATTGTTTGGTATGATTTATAATGTCTATTTATAATTAAAATAAATCGATATAATTCATTAGGTTGTTTATCATTATTAGAATAATCTATTATTGATTATTATTGATTGTTTATATCAATTAAGATTAAAACCCGATAATAAATTAACGGACTGTTGCTGGGAGAGAGCTCTCAACCAACTATTAGATTAATCTTTTGCAAATCCTCCGGAAAAGAAGATGGCGAGAAATCGAGAGATTCCGTTGCTCAACTTCTGCTTCGTTTTATGCTTCTCTCTGTTTCTCTTGTCATCGGCGTTTCAATCTGACTAGCTTCAAGACGACGAGGAGTTCGGTCTGGAAGGGGGCAGAGCCCCTCATCTCAATTAAGTAAGCAGAGCCCCTCATCTCAATTAAGTAAGCAGAGCCCCTCATCTCGATTACGTAAACCCTATAAGATCTCCTTCTATCAGAAAGAAATCTTCCTCTGATCAAGATTCTGATTCGAAGGTCCAGTTCCTACTAGAACATGCCTTTGGAAGCTCCGATTTCTGGTATGTTTGTTGTTGTCGTTGATTCAAGTTTGAAAATTATGGGTATTTGTTGTAGTGGAGCTTTGATGTTTCATCTGGATTAGGGTTTAATTTGAGTTCTGGATTCTTGCAATTTCCTCTTATTGATATCAGATTTGAAACTTTTACAGACTCTCACCAAACTTCGGTTTTCAAGAAATGGTTTCAGTGAAACATAGAATGAAGAATTCAAAGCAACTGCTCTTCGTCTCTAATCTTGACTTTTTAAATGCTCCAGTTAATAATGACGTTGAGGTGCTATTTTTACTTTGTACAGAAACAGTTGGAAAATGACGATTTCTACATGATAAGGGTACCATCTAACATCTTGAGCCATCCTGGGAGGGATTACATCATTTCTTCGGTCAAAGCAGTAAGTAGATGGTGAACTCTTTGTTTTGTTTATATTATTGTTTCCTAATTTCTGGTGAATGCTTGGTGTATGGTTCCTGTAAGCTTGGATTCACATCCTCCTCCCAGTGATTGGGGAGGAGGGAGACGCTCCGTTGTATGGCCGATGAGGCTCGAGTGAACTCGAGCAGATACCCCCTGTCGGCTCAGTTTGTCGGCTCAGATAGAGGACTTGATTCACCCGAACCTCAGGTGTCAACCATCCATCCAAGCCGTCTCCCCTCCTCCCCAATCTCAGGGGAAGAGGATTTGAATCCTTGTAAACTTCCTGTTTTAAGAATTTGAACTAAGTAAGGGTCGAAGACAGTGTAGATGTTCCCATAAGGAACAAATGAACGTTTGCACCCCCTCTCAAGTGAATGGTTCTTAGACGTGGCAATCACACAAGGAGTTTATTCTACTAGAAATGCAGTAGGGGTTCGTGTTTCACATGAAAAAAATATAATTTTTCATTGGCTTGTCCTTTTCTTCTCCCCTCACCTCCAACCTATTTAGTATGCAATGTTCAATTTTCAACCTGTGAATTCTCTGTAAAGGGTATGTTAGCTTTAGTTGAAACTGTTGGGAATTAGATGTCTTCCATCACAACATGGATTTCATCACAACTAAAATCTTGAAGTCCTATTTTCTTGATATATATAGACTGTCATGTTACTGAGTTTATATTACATTAACACTATCTTTTGTTTTGCTTCAGAGGTGTCTTCCAAGGGAGATTCTGGATGAGCATTTTGTCATTCACATGGTAATATCCAACTCAATAATTACAATTCTGTTTGTTGAAAATATGGTTCTTTGAAAATTCCTAGTTTGTTTCTTGAATTGTTGAAACTTTTGGTTTTTGTTGGGTTTGCTAATGTTGCTGCATAAATTATAAATGTATTATTCTTGTTAAAGTGTTGTCATTTGTTGGGTTTGCAAAATGTTGTTGCATGAGTGTATTATTGTAGTTAGAGAGTGTTCAGGGGCTTCGTGCCCATGAAAATGGACTGATGCCCTCCAAATAAAAGAATTGGTCCTTAAATGAGTCCCACCCTAAAGGAACATGATGTCCATGAAATGGGCTTCAGGACCTCTATCAGTGAGGATTTACTCTACAATCAAGTAAGTAAGAAGATAGAGATATATCTACTACATCTAAAGTTGAGAAAAACATCTTTTTGACTGTTGTCTTGTCCATCAACTTTGTCATCATTAATTAGAAGATGATCTATTGTAGACAACATAGAGCTTGTAAAACCAAAGTCTTTGTCTGTCAATCTTGACTGACCGTTATTTTAGTTAGATATCAAGAATGCTTTTCTCTATCCATGAGGAAGTATATATGGAGGAACTTCCAGGATTGTTGCTCAGGGGGAGATTAATGCCTACGAAGTATGTAAACTTCATAAAGCTATATATGGCCTTAAGCAGTCTCCCGTGCATAGTTTGATAAATTTACCAAGGTGATGGTGTTTTATGAGTTCAAACATTACTATTTGGATCACTCTGTGTTTGTGCGTCACTATATTCCAAGGTGGTTATCCTTTTGGTATATATAGATGATATTATATTTCAGGAGATGATGTGACAAGCATTGATGAAACAAAATCTTATCTCCATCAGCACTTCCAAATGAAAGTTTTGGGCTCTCAAATATTTTCTTAGCATTAAAGTGGTTCGTACCTCACAAGGTATCAGTCACTCTCATCCCAAATATGTTATTGATCTGCTTAGTGAAACTAGTATGCTTGGATGCAAACCCATTGATGTCCTTATGGATCCTCGCCTCAAATTAGCTACTTGTGATAGGCCTATAGTGATGTTCACCAGTATCGTCGATTTATTGGCAAACTTATCTACCTGACTATTACTAGGCCTGATATATCATATACTATTGGTGTATTTAGTCAGTTTATACAAACTCCAAAACAAATTCATTGGGATATCGCATATCGGTTATTACGGTATCTAAAAGGGGTTTTTGGTAAAGGATTACTTCATCAATCACATTAGAATATTGAGCTGTGTAGTTATTTTGATGCTGATTAGGCTAGTGCTGATGATGATCGATGACCTATTACTAGTTATTGCACCTTTCTTGGAGGGAATCTTATTACATGACGCAATAAAAAGCAGACAACTATTGCTAGATCAAGTGCTGAAGCTGAATATCATGCTATGACCCAGATTACTGTTGAGTCATTGTAGATCAAGAATATCCTTGGTCAACTTGGTTTTCTGATTTTTTAGCCCATTCCTATGTATTGTGATAATCAAGTTGCCATTCACATTGCTAGTAACACTGTCTTCAAAGGGCGTACCATGCATATCGAAGTCGACCACGACATACTATCTCAACTCCGTTTGTTAATTTAGAGTCGCAACTCGGTGACATGTTTACTAAGGTTTTGTTCAAGTCAATGTTTCTTCACTACTATTCCAAACTGGGTCTCGAAGATATTTATACTCCATATCCAACTTGAGGGGGAGTGTTAACACAAGCAATATCAAGCAATATAGATGCTACTTTAACCACGAGTCCTTATTTTACTATGAGTATTAGAATCTTTCATATTTGAACACTTCTTTGACTAAATAAAAGCAATTAGTTTAGGACTCTATTTTGTTTTGTTATTAGGACTCTAACTTATAGAGTCCTAGATCTAATTGCTTTCTAATTACTGCTTTTATAAATAAAACCGATAGGGGGACAGGAGCCTATTTTCTAAGAATTCAACGATCTCTCTCTCCCCCTTGATATTTCAGATTCCACTATATTCCTGGTCTCTCCCGTAACACCCATTCAACAGATCCAAAACTATTCTTCCTTGAGTAATTAGTACTCAAAAAGTATAAACATACTAATGATTATTTGTATAAATATTCTTAGTTTCGCTCTTCAAAGAAAATTTTGACATGCTCTTACCTCGCCTTTTTTCTATAGAACGAATTAGTTCTTGTAACAACGATAAAATATGTAATGATTGATCAAACTGTTTTATCTTTAAAAATAAGAGATAAACTACATACAAGCTCCTTTGCGAAGACCATCTCGAGAACTCGAGAAGGCAGCTTTTGTAATTAGCCTCAAAGCAGAGGTTAGAGTCCCTGATGCAGCCAAGCCAGCAAGGAAAGACTGCATTATTTACAAAAATAAAAGATTCAGGATTTAGCAATATGATTCATGTTCCAAAAAAGTTGTAAAAACACGAGAAAATGTAAAATTTTAGCCACCTACCTGGATCATATCAGGAGACATAAAAGAGAGATCTCTAACCACTCCACCTTGAGCAAGGGCATCTGCGACTCCAAAGCAACCACTAATTATACATAGACCAATATAATGTCCAGTTCCCCCCTTCCCAGATGTAGCTAAATCCAACTATCACAAAATCAGAAGAAAATAAAAAAAGATGAATCAAAAGGGCCTGGAAAAATGAAAGGGAAAAAGAGTGATCATATGTGAACTATCAAAACCAGGTCTTACAATTCAACAGTATGTTGGGCAATGCCATTAAACTTCAAGGGAGTACTTATAATTAGAACCATAAGGGAACTAATGAAGAAAAGGGTATATCCAAATAAGTTTCGTTTTCTTGTATTTAGCTTTGCTTCATAGTATGCAAGTATTGCAATTGCCCCAAATGCAAAAGGTTGACACACGAGTGTGAGTACCCTTGAAGGGTGGTATTTCTGCACACAGAAAGAAAAGCAGAAGGCCATAAGTTTATTAAATACACAACTTCAGGAATATAAAACCATATAATTTTTAGAATAAGTATGCCCTGTAAGATAAATGAACCAACATTTTCACCTCCTTCCCTTGTATTTGAACACTATTTGAATGATGAACTCACAAACTACCCGTTGACATCTTTCTTTATGCTCAATAGGCATAAGTACTAAACCTCAATGATAGAAACATAACTTTGGAAATTGATTCCATTTATGTTTAGATGGCATACATACAATAGACCTAGATATCATTTGCAACATCCTTGTTTGATTTGGCATTTCTTGGAGATTGAGTGAAACCATAGGCACCAAAACCCCAAAACACAGATGAGGATCTGCTTATTTGGGTCAAGCTTGAATAGAGATTCTTTTACAGTTAAAGGTGGGTTTTTTAACATTCCAAACAAAATTATGACATGATCCTCCAGATGATTGACACACTTGGTTTAGTCACAGTTAATGTAAATTTCTATTTTCTTTTCCAAGTAATGATTAAATCTCCTAAAGTGCTCAGACAACTAGGGAAGTCATGGAAGCCAATCTAGGTTATATGAAGAAAACCATGACAAATACATGACCATAAGATCAGGTATGTAGCCAAAGCATATACCATGAAGAGAGATATTGTGAGAGGGGGACGAATATGTACCGGGAACAACATCATATAATAATCTTCTATATACTGTTCCATGAGAGAAGGCTCCCAATTCCAAAAATCCAGCATAGTACCATTGCAGCATATTTTCCCTGATACTCAGAAGAAATTAGTATTAGAAATATCAAATTTCTTCAAAGAACCAAAGAATGGATTAAAAACTTGGACTCATGTACCTTAAGCTTGGCTGGATCACTTCCACCAGGTGTAGGCATAGTTGGTCCCCTTTGATAGTCCCTATAAACAACGACCAAATCCACATTAGCCCACTTAATAGTAGAAATCTTTGCCAACTCCTATAAAGCACCCATCCTACTCTACGAAGGAGATGAAACCATGCTTCAACATTCCCAATAAAACAGAAGAAAAAGTATACGAGAAGAATCCATTAATGTCATGGTGATGAGGCTTTTAGATAACTACACATTATCATCAATCTAAAATGGAAGCCTACCCAACATGTTCTGCATCTAATGTGAAGATACCCTGTCGAGTGTAGTCTAGATCAAAGAACCCAATTCATCAAATTGAGAGTTCTAGTCAACGAATCCATTACCCACAATAAGCTATGGAACCATGACAGACACCTTTAATATTATGTGTAACAAAATAGAAAACAACTATTACATAGGATCTAGGATAATACAAGTCAAAGTCCTAGTCACAAACTAAAGACAAAATAAATTCAAAATAGGAAAATGAAACTATCAAACCTAATGCAAATTAATAAATAAACTAGGAGTCCATCAGTCCACATGATTAAGCAGCACAGTCAGCAATAGTATATTTTATATCATTATTCTAAAAATCCCCCTTTAGTTGGAGCTTGAGGGAATGTGAGAGTTCCAGTTTGAAACTATATAACAACAAAAGCAGCAACAACAATGAGAGCTTTAGCTTAAAACAATGTATCAGTAGCAGCAGTAGTAGCAGCAGCAACAGCAGTAATAGTAGCACTAGCAGTAGTAATGGCAGCAGCAATAATAGTAGTAGCAGTAGTAGTGGCATTAGTAGTAGCAATAGTAGTAGCACTAGTAGTAGCAGCAACACAGTATAGATCATTGTGATAGTAGTAATAGCATAGTATAGGTCACTGTGAACCAAGTAGTAGTTGCATCAGTAGCAGCAGGAGCCCAAAAAGTGGTGGCTCCAACATGAACAAAAGTAGTATGTTGCATCACGTGCAACAAGTAGACATCATACAGTAGTAACAATAAGTAACACCTCGAAGGGTGTACAACACTAGAAATTCAATAAGCAAGAGCAGTCGTAAATAAGAATCAAATTTGAAGTCGATTCAACGGTTGGATCAAGAAATATGATAAAGTCCTAGTGAGGCTAGGAATAGTGTAATAAAGCAAGTGGACTTTTTACATTAATTAAAAAGTCAAAGATCCAATTAGTAGATGTGGACAAAAAATGATAGACTAGTAAATAATGACAACTAGAATAAGTCATCAAATTTTAGGTACGATCCAATGGTGGATATAAAAGACAAGAGAAGTCCTAGTGTGACTAGGAATAGGGTAGTGATGCAAGTGTATTTTCAATAGTAATTTAAATGTTAAAATCTGATATGGCAATAGCCAACCAAAACTTGCCACAGTGTCATAAACAGATAGGATGATAAGATATCAAATATTGAACCCAATCCAATGGCTAGATGTCCAACTAAGAGATGATCCTTGTGGTGCTAGGAAATCCAAAACCAAAAAATCAGAAATCAGAAACCAAATTCAATTGCAATAACCCAATAATTAAAAACTAGATTCAATTGTAATACATAAACCAGATTTTAAATTAGTTAAACTAGATCTAAATATATCAGCAGAAACTTAACCTCATTCCATGGCAACAATAACCAATAACAGGAATTGAAGCAGGATAATAGGATACACAGTAAGCAGATCACCAATGCAAGCAACCATTAATGGAGATAGCAATGAAAAATAAAAGCAGATGGAGAGAGCAGTGAAACAAAAGCAAGAATTGAACTCAGCAATTATAACTAGACATCAAACACCAGTAGAATCAATGCCAACAAAATCAACAGCAACATTGGTGGCTGCACACTAGAATGAGGACCTTTAAACAACTCTCAAAAAGGCACCCACTCTGATACCATGTAACAAAATAGAAAATAACTATTAAATAGGATCTAGGAGTCTACAAGTCAGAGTCCTAATCACAAACTAAAGACAAAGTAAACTCAAATTAGGAAAAGAAAATTAACAAACCTATTTGATAAAAGAAACTAATAAAGCAAATTAATAAACAAATTAGGAATCCATTAGTCCACATGAGTAGGTAGCACAGTCAATAATAGTGTATTTTATATCATTATTTTAGCATTAAGAAATGAACACACCATTACTAATCTAAAACAAAAACCTATTATACTGCAACCAAAAAAAATTCGAAAGAGAATATTTGATAAAAAGAAATCTGCAGAGAAATTCATTAGTAAATTCCTTACAGAATATCTCAAATTATGTAGAAACTGAGCAAAAAGATATGAAATAATTCAATTCCCAAGATCAACTCAATGAACTCCAATTGTAAAAAAAAGTGGGAGAACTGCTCCAAATTAAAATAAACTCATAGCTAGAGTACTAGTGTAACAAGAATAGGGCAATATTCCAAAACCCAAATCCTCAATTCCCAAGAAAACGGCAATATAAGAGGAGAATATAGAGAGAAGAAAACCCATAACATCAAAAGCCAAAATTGTACATATAAAGTTATTGTTGGTAGGTTTATATTGGATTCACGAAGCAACCGTCAATTGAGAAACAAGGACAACTGCATCTTTATACAAAAAAGGACCGACAATGGTAGAAAGGGTGGAACATCAAACCTGAGAATCCGAATCGTCTCCTACGCGTACGGGCATAGGAGATGCAGCGGAGACCGTTGGATGACGGCCATGTGGAAAGGTGGTCATCCAACCCTGATGATACGAAATTGCATGTTAGGTTTCTGTCTACGGTGCAACATAGGAAATTTTCCTGATTTTGAATCTCTAAATCAAAACGGGCGAGAGAGAAAAGGTAAAAAAAGACTCTTCGTGCAAGAAAACCGAGAGAACGCTTGAAGGAGAAGATTAGCAGAGCTTGAAGAAGAAGGAGACGATTTAGCAGAGAAAGAGCTTGAAGAACGGAGACGAAGAACGAAGAGTTGGTGTTCACGGCGTTCATCATATGTCTTTGTTTCTACGCTTGTGTCTACTTTTGTGAAGAAGACCACCTTTGTTTGCCATAACAGTGTCGTCTTGTCCAAGTCTTAGTACCCGCAATCTCTCTCTTTCTCCCTCTCTCTTTCTCTCTGAGTTTCTACTAATATTTTTCGTTGATTTGAAATTTTTTGATATTATTGTTATTATTTTGTATGTGGTTGTGCTCTAGTTTATAAGTAATCTGGTTTTGAACCCTAAAAGAGATGGACAAAATCTTTATAAATAGGACCCATACGGGCCGAAGAGTTACTGGAGGTTACAAAACTTTTTACAAGGCCTCACAGGGCCAGTTCAAAGCCCTTAGGGGCAAGTATAGAGAAGGAGAACAAAAATTACAAAAGTAACTTCAGGCCGCAGTCAGCAGAAGATCTTTTTGAGTAAAAGGGTTGGCAGCCAAGACGTCAGGGGTAGAAGGGTTAGAAGTAGGAGGATCAAGAGTTTGAGTGTCGGGTTGTTCAGTCAGAAGGTCTTCATTGACATTTTTGGTCATGGGAGTCAGAGGGACATCGTACATGGGCAGGTAAGCCGTGGGCTGCCTTCGACCACCTCATCCAGCTCTTCGAGTGACATCTCATCGAGCTACTCTGCCTCATTTGCAAACACATGACAAGAAGTGTAGTCAGCCGTGACATTCTACTGGTTGAGGTAGGACCGTAGATACTCATCGTCCTTCTTGAAGTACCTATTGGCAGCATTCACATCCTGAGTATAAGCCTCTAATTAGATGTTCTCAACAACGACTTGCTCACGATAAGGCTTTTTGCACTGCTGAATCCGCTCTAGACCCTCCTTGGCCTTGGTTGCTTGCCCCTTCGCCGAGCATACCTTCTCCTTGGCAGATTTAAGTTGACCCTCCGCTACCCAGAGCCTCTTTTCTGACTGTCGGAGCTTTTCGCGCTCCTTGGTCAGATCATTCTCAACCGACTAGGTCCTATCATTGGTCCCCAGTGACTCATTACATAGACTTGTCAGTTCGGCCGACATCTTCCCCATTGTTGTAACTTGGGAGTCGTAGGCCAACCTGGCTTCCCTCTGGCCAGCCAAAGCAGCTTGGAGACAAATCACCATCGTCTCAAGCTGCCCATATAAGTTGGCCATGGTGTTTTCTGACTGAAACCACAAAGAAACTGAGATTAGAAAAGCTTGAGATTCTTAAAAGAGTTAGAGTTGGAATATGTACCAACTTTTGGTATCAGAAGGCTCGTTGAATGACCTCCCGATCTGTCCAGGCTGCCTCATTCTTGATGTCCAGAGGTAGACAGGAACTCTCTACCAGGTCTGGATTACTTGGCAACTACTAATGGCCAACTTGTTCTGCCCAAGGCCTGGCTTTAGAGCGAAAGGGTACACCCGAGATCCAAGAGACTTTTCGGCTCCCTTGTCAACCCCTCTGCTAGCCGTCTGCTCAGTACTCTTGTCGATTGTCTTCTAGTTCATCGACTCCTTGGCGCGCCTTATTTCGATCATCCTCGCCCCGACCCTTGGTCAGGTCCACTGTCTCCTTGGGCGACTGGAGAGGGGGAGGCAACTTCTAAGTAGACGGGGTCACCAGCTTGGCTGCTTCCTCGCAAGGTGTCCCCAAGGCACTGGCAGCTAGGGTACCCCTTTTCTCATAAATGTCAGTCGAAACCCGACTTAGCCGTCTTGTTGGGTCCTTCCTCGATCATAGGGCTCTTGCCTTGTTCCCATTTGGGGCCGACTGTAAACTGGTGTTACCCCTCCGACCACACTACCTCCAACTTCAGTCGGTTTGCTCTTGGGTGCGTTCGTCTTGGCCTGGCCTTGAGCCTGACCCTCGCGGGCCGACTTTATAGCCTGCAAGGTCTTAACCGGATCTTCTACTGAGAAGTCCACTACAAAACAAAGACAAGAAAGACACAGGTTAACTCAACATCATATTACTTATGAAAAATGAGATGTTGTGTCAAAATCTTACCTAATATGCCAAACTCGACCAACACCTCCAGCTTTGTCCAGTTGAAATAGGGGACTGTCTTGCCTGTCTTCACTAGGTGAAGGGTTTGTGCTTCCCCTTTCGTTAGAGTATGTTTCTTGTTAAAGTCAGTTATGACCACCATGTGCCATATGTTCGACAGAGGAAGCTTGGGGTTACCTTCTATAGGACCCACGAAGACAAATTTCACCGAAAATCAAAGGATATGACTTAGCATCCCTCTGACTGAAGTAATACCATCTCGTCAACGTCTTTTTCTCTAGGAAGTTGTTAAACTTAAGGAAAGCCTGAAATAAATTGACAATTGGCTCCTTGCCCAATCGGCACATGAAAATAATAAACAAAAAAATGCACCGCCACTCGTTTGGGGCTAACTGGGTGGGGGCAATATGGTAGGCCTTCAGAATGGCCAAGGCCACCAGATGGATAGGGAACATTAGTCTCGACTTGAAGCCATGCTCATATATGCACACTCTGACTCGTTCACCATGCACGCTCTCTCGTTAGAAGTCAGCGCACGTAAGGCTAATGATAGGGAGATCTAATTCTCGACAAGAATTTAGAGTAGAGCAGCATCTGAGTTAACTTGCTCTCAATTTTTGTAGCCGACATTGTGTCTAGTGCTGGGATGGCTGGCTTGCCACCTCCTTTTCGAGGTGCCCTCTTGGCCATCGTTGCAGCCGTCCGACTCCTCTCCTCGGCCTCGAAGGAGAACTCAAAAAACTCCTTCTCGGAGGCTGAGGGAACTTCCTTCGATCGAGGGGACTCTTCCGTCTCATTTCCTTCCTCAGACTAGGTATCAAGGACAAAGTCCGAGGAGCAAGTTTTTTGGGGTCTTTCTCTCCTAACAGTGAAGGAGACATCACCGGCAGCAATAAACTCCATGGACCCCTCCGACGACTCAATTTCAGTCCTATACTAGGCCATGATCCACTTTTTTCTACTATTGCTGTCTTGTCTCACTGATGGGTCTACACTGTCTACCAAGGAGGTCAAGTACATAAACAGAAACGAGAGAAGACAGAAATTTCTTTTGTATAAAGATGAAGAAGAAGCTCGAAAACAGTGAAGAAGCTTAGAAATGACAAACCGGAGTAACCTCTGAGTGGGCAGACAGGCAGCAATCGCTGAGTTTCTCTAGCATTTCAAATGAGAGTTGAGGGGAATATTTGTAGAACCCTTAAGTGCCTCGATAGCTGAAGAGACAGGTGCCATGATGTGTGGTCCGATGGGTTGCCTGTCAGGACATTTAATGCTAATAAATATGCGTTAGTCCCCGGCTAGAGCTCATTATGTCCTATGCTCGTTGTATGGTTTACTTTATTAGGCGGGTAGTTTCCCAAGTCGTGTGTCCAACTTTGGTTAGGGGAACGCGCTCAGGGCTTCAGTTGCACCCCCACGTGATGATGGGCGCACTCTCCCGAGACACCCATCCACCTTTCAACGGCTTAGCGACATGCGTCGTAATCAACCACTCTCTCGCCTTTAATGAGTGATTGGGGAGTGCGCTGACAGCTGGCTATCCTCGTGACGGGAGGATTATCACTGGTCTGAGTTGTTGAAAAGCCGAATGAGAGCTCTTTTGCACTTGCGAATCCATTGCAACCGAAGGTACGAGGGGCAACTGATCAGTTTGGTGTAGCCGACTGAAAATTATTGTGCACCTCCAAATGCACCCATCCGAAGCAGCAATGGGCAACTGATCAGTCCGGCAAGGCCGACCCAAAGTTCATTTGCACCATTGAATCCACGGCATTCGATGGCGCAAAGGGCAACTGTTAGACGTGAAAAATACCCCTAATAAAAAGCTGACACGTGGCATCTCCGGTGTCATCTGCTGATTTAACCTATCCTAGTTGCACTCTGCTAAAGACTTTTAGTGGATGGTTCCTAATAGGATACGCTGTCTGCCCAGGTCTCATCTTCTAAGGCGGAATTCATATTAGCAGGAAACCTGTCATGCTTTGTTCTGAAAACTCGACAGTCCATGCTGAGGTCTCCATTTCCTACTCAGAGTCTATGACCTGGGTGTCATAGGTGATGACGTCTGACAGTCCTACTAGCATATGCTCGTTAGAATACGGGTGCACTCGTGACTCTTGCATCTTCCTATAAATATAAGCAGTCCCCCAAGGTAAAGACACCTAATTATTTCTCTTTTACAGTCAAGTTCTCTCTACGACCCCAATCTTTAAACTAGAGATCACTTTCTGAGACTCTTGACTGCTTATGTATGGGAATCTGATTTAGGCGTCGGACTGTACCCCCGGTTTAGTCACCCAAACTCCTTTGTCTCTTACTCTACAATTGCAGGTTATCTAGGCCATAGCTCGGCGGGACGATTTTCAACCGTAACATGTATATTAGGATGGGTTTTGTCTTTTGTTTTTATAATATATGCATTATTATATTATGTAATATAGTATATACGTATAAAACTAAATATATAATACAAGCCCATAATACAATTATGTCCAGCCCAAGGCTTCAACCCAAGCCCAACCCAATCCAGCCAAGGTTAACATAACATGGGCCCAAAACCAGCCCTGTCTAGGCTCAGGGCGGGTTCTAGTTCATAGGGCCAAACTTACGGCCCTAGGAGAGACCTTTATGTTGACCAAACATTCTAATGGCCTATCTCAACTACAAAAGACCTGGATCAGTGGGATTGTTGAATCATATTGGTTTTGGTTGTATCCCATCTCTATCTTATACCTGATTCTTTCCTTCTTTTTTTATTTTTTTTGTCAATATATCATTTTAAACGTATCCGTTCCCAATTGATATCGGATATTTAGGCTATGGCACCATATCCGATATCTGGAACTAAAACTATGCATCTAACTGCCCAATGTACAAAATGAGAACAAGAGTGAGTAGGAGAGCAAATACACAATAGTTTCAAAATTTAATGCAGTCTAAAGCATGGTTCAAGCAATCGGAATTGGATCGACCAATTCATATCCGTTTTGGACCTGACCGATCCCTTAACAAATCCTATTTTAATATTATTCTAATGCATATCAGTTTCATGTCAACTTCCTATTGATTCTGTACACCAATCTGATCTGGATCGGATAAATTTTGGACATGGCTGATACCTTGTCCAATACCTCAGGTTAGAACCTTGGTCTAAAGTCGAGCAGCTTCAAAATTTCCATTTGTATATATGCACTCTAATGTTTGATCCAATACAATTTTTTCTAGCATACTTCCAACTGCATGTCTTTGGTCATGTGATAATATACTAATATGATTATAAGAATTTCTTTTTTAACTTAAAATTCAGTTCTCTTCTTTTTAATTCTCCTTGTAACCAATAAGAGCCACAATGAAATTTTCGATAGATCCAGATCCTCTCCAGTTAGTACGGCAATTTGGAGGAGTGCCAAGTATCGTTTTCTACTGTGCTACGAAGAAAAACAGCACTAATTAGTCCTTTCATTCGCAATCACGATCTACAATTTGAAGATTCAAGGCCTGCGTCTTCTTTGCAACAGAAAGAGAAGACATAAATTTTATCTTGTGGAATCACAGCAAGGATCAGAACTCCAATGGAGATATATGAAGTCGAGCAGCCCTTGCAGCCGCATTCGGGCCATTGGAGTGCATCGGAACACATATATATAGATGCACTCTCGACTGTCTGGATGCGGTTGTAGGGGCTAGACGAAATCCAAATTCTTGTTTGTATGGCCCACTTGGTATTTGTTACGGCCCTATATATTTACTTATTTGTTTCAAACCATTTTTCTATAGCTGGCTATTTTAATCAATTTTTTAAAGCCTTATTTCAATATATGAGAACCTCCATTAGATTTTAAAACTTGATAATCACTAATAGAAAATGAAGTAACGTGAGGGGAAATGAAATTTAGAATGAGACATTTGAAAATTTTGTAATCATTAATCATTACTATCAAACACTGTCTAACTAAATAATTTGTCAAAATTGATAATTAAGTTTTGGGAAGAAGAAGTGCACGTTACTGGTGTATTTTTTTCTCACATTATTTTTCGCTCTCTTTTTTAAAATCTTATTCTCTTTTGATGAACTGACTATCAGTTCTCCTTGTATTCTCATTTTTGGTTACCAGTATGTATGTATATTTCTGAGTACGCCAGAATAAATCCTCCTCTTGAAGTTTTACTTTGTTTTTCAACCAAATTCTCCAAGATCTGAGAAAGGAGAAAGATCTCATTTGTGAAGTTTAGTTACCAAATTTTGTAAGATTTTTTTTTACTTATTTACCAATCATTATTATAAAAATTTCTAGTTTTTCTTTTAAAATAATATCATTTTCCTTCATTTCTGTTTACTTGCAACTAGATGAAACCTCCCTGCACTGGAAACTTGGGTCCCCTTGACAAATTTTAAGATTTTACAAGAAAAGCTTTCTATGTGGTCTATGATTATAAAAATTTCTAGCTTTCTATGTGGATACCCTTGATTTAAAAAATTTTCTGTTTGTAGGCTTGGTAGTCTACTCGTATTTATGGCAGAGGAGAGAAACTTCTATGGATGTACAGTGTAGAATTGCAAGGTCGTTATGATGTGTTTGGGAGGAACACAATAATAAATGGAGTTTCCCCGAGATCAGTCTCCAGCACACTATTAAATCTCTCACCAACTGAATACTAACAGTGACCATATAGACCCCATGATATTAGAATTATTTGTGACTGTATCAGTATGGAGTTAGGCCTTGGTATGTATTCTTGTAATGTATTCTAGGTTAAAAACACATTCTAAGATAATAAAAAAATACAGTCTTTGATACGTATTCTCTTTTTTTATCATGAAATGCATTCTCAAGTAGAAATCATTTAGAAAATTCTATTTTAAACCATTCTACATTCTAGGCCTAGAACCGAAATACCTTGCTCTTTAACCTATTCTCATTTTAGATTAGGAAAACATTCTCACATGTATTCTCCATTTTGAGAATGATAAATAGGGGTAATTTGATAAGTTGCAAATCATGTCCTCTGCACGTTCACGTAAGTACCTCCATACACCTTTCTTCACCACCTGACTTGATCAAATGGTTTAAAAGCAGCCTTTTTATCGGGCTTTCAGTCACACATGTTGTTGACACTACAAAATTAGTCTAGCTGACTTGGATGCCTTGTTGGCAGAGTTGTGGACGGAATAAACGAGTTGTATCTGCAGTATCCGAGTTGACCACACAATAATTGACTTGTCTTTCGGTTATAACCGAGTTGTAGATAGAATCCTAAAATCACAGTAAAATTCACCAAGAGGTGGACTAGGTAGTCCGATGGCCATTCTAATGATTAAATCAGTCTTCAGATCAAGCAGTATGAAATATATTGAGGTAAAGTACCTCTTTGAGAGTGGAGTAAGGTTTGAGTATGAGAGTGAGTAGATTAGAGAGTTAGAAATCCCTGTCCTCATACCTTTGTGATCTCTGATATATATAGATGTGCTTGTAAGTTACTGAAGTGGTCCAGAATACCCAATTTAGTGGTAGACCGTTGATAAACTGTCCACATGGTAGTTTGTTGTCAAATGAGAATCCGATGATTGATGTGAGATTAGTTGCCAAGCTAATGGGCTGCTAGATTTGGCTTGTGCGCGCTGATAGAGGGGTGGTTACAAACGTTTGTGGTTAGAACTGGATTCTGAAAGCGTAGTCCAAAGTATACGATCGAGGTCTCTACCATGGTATTGTATGCAATGATGGGGAGTTAGCTAAGTCACTAAATCATACACACTAACGTGTTACTCATTGTTTCCAGGAAGCAAATATGATGGCTAATGCCCTTACAAAGCAAGCAGCCTGGCTAGGACATCAACACACTGGTTGTCGTGTTCAGGTGTAGAGGCAAGAGAGGCAGTGTGGGATGCCTCGGGCTGCCTTAGATATAGATTCTCTAAATGTAAATAACCTAAAAGAGGGCCTTGCTGATGACAATACCGAAGGTGAGGTATTACCTCTTCAAGGTTTATAGTCACTTATATTTCTTTCTCTTTATTAATACAGTTCGGTGTATCTTTAGCAAAAAAAACAAAAAAAACAAAAACAAAAGATAGTCTTGACACGTGTAGGGCATGTGTTGTAATATAGATGCACTTGTTTCTTGGGACATAGTCACCTTATCATTGGTTGACTGTGTACATGATCATTTATTGTAATTTGGCTATTTGAAACATTTTCTTTTTTGGTTTTTATTTATTTATTAAAATGTATATTTAAAAAATCATTTTTGATAAAAAAAATAAAATATTGTTTGATAGATAAGATATATAATAAATTGTAAAATCATTTTTGATAAAAAAATAAAATATTATTTGATAAATAAGATATATAATAAATTGTAGGGAAAAATTCCCCTACCTCTTCTCCACGAAAATTCTAAAAGGCAATCACCTCTTAACTTGACATAAAATGTATTCCATCTCTCTTATTTTTTTAAATATATTTCTTATTTAATTTGGTATTGAGATTCATCATTATCAATGTTTTTTATACAATAATATTTTAAAATTTACCAAATATTTATCAAATATCTATAATCTAATTTAATTTAAAAAATTAGAAAAACAAAACGTGTCACGTTAGATACTCGTCAGAGACCGCCGCTACTCCCTCTTCCCTCAAATACTCGCCAGAAGTTAGACGTGATCAACACAGCGGCCGATTCAATTGAACCAAACGTGATCTACGCCAAACCAAACCACAAATGTTTTGCATTCGAGTGCTTCGTTTGGCAGAGAGATGTTCGATAGGTTCCACATTTCAAACTGTTGGGTTCCTTCTCACACCCACGTGGGTTGGGGGACCCACCACGTGGGTGGAGGGATCCACCACCAACCACATATTTCCTTCGTGAGAAGGAAATCTCAACGCCTCTATCTCACCTCTTGTTCGGTTATATATAAAAGGCCTTTAGAAAAAGGCGGCTCAGATTTATGAGATAACATAGGGAGCTCTCTGGATACGAAGCTTTGAACTCTCAGAGAGAAAATCGAGAGCCGAAGAAACTAAAGAAAACCGGTGTTGTTGAGAGTAAAGAAAAATCTGAAGAAAAATCTGTTTTTCCTTTTCCATGTTCGTCTGGTGAGTGAAGCAAGTAAGAAATTTTTATACGTTGTTCGTGTGACGTGACAGGAAGAGAGAAAAGTGAGTTCTTTTCAGTATTTATTACGTTAGTATTGAGGTGAGAGTATTTTTGTACCTTGTATTTATTATTTTGATGAGTTATTTGTATTATTTAAGAGTGAAATATTTTTTTTGAAGATTGATAACTTCTAGCTGTGATTAGAGATGATTGTATTGTATACCCATTATTACTATTGTGGAAATTTATTTGGACAAAGTCTTATGTTTTTTTTTTTCATTGGAAAGTTTTTCCACTTAAAAATTAGTGTGTTCTGTGGTTTGATTATTTTTATTTATTTTCCCTGTTATATCTCTGTATATATTTATGATTGTGTATATCCATTGTTTTGCATACCATTGAAAAAAATCTTATGTTTTTCAGAATTTTCAGAGGACGTTGGTACAACCAATGGTTGCGACTGATCATACTTTCAGAGTATCCGAGCGAATCTTGACATTTTTGTTCGGTATATTTGCACTATCGAATTTCTTGAATCTGACAGCGCAAGGAGCATCTGTTATGTGGGAAAAACATCATCCATTTAAAATCTTACACGTGACAACCTTTATCTTCGAAGCCGACCACAAATAATGTGGTGCACTCGGCTTATGCCGCTCGGAGTCACATTCCTGTTAGAACACGGTACCGGTCGGAAGTATAAACCTACTCAGTTACTTTTTTTGGTCGGAGATCAGAGTCCTAAAACAATTATGTCACGGCAGAAGAGTCTTTCTCCTAGTATGGTATGATACCGATCATCACGGCCATACGACTGTCTGTGCGGTGACGCGTGTCACCCTCACTGTCGACCGACTTAGCTTCCTTGGCTAGTGTCTCATACTCCTGCTCGGAGTTTATGACTTGGGTGTCCCTCAGAACGACACCTGGCAGTCCTACTGGTGATCTACTTCCCTGAATCCTGGTGTCTCCATGCTTCTTTCCAATCCCTATAAGTAAAGGATGATCCCTCAAGGTAAATTCATTCACAATCTCTCCATTCATTCTCTTACGCTCAAACTCTCTCATCGTCCCCCTCTTTCTTTAATCTGGAGATAGCTTCCTGTTATCTCTTGACTGTTTACGTTGGAAATCTGATTTAGGCATCGAAGTGTATCTGAGACTTAATGGCCCAACTTCGTTGTCTTATCTCTGTGATTGCAGGTTGCTCGGATCGCAGACCGACAGATTTTTCGATCGTAACAGTTCGATGCCTACTGACATCCACCGTGTTCGAGCCCGAGAGGGATCAGCGTCAAACTTTTACGGTTGTAACATCTCTATACCAAACGTGTTCGAACCCGAGAGGGATCAGCGTTAAACTGTTACGGTTGTAACATCTCCATACCAAACGTGTTCGAGCCCGAGAGGGATCAGCGTCAGCGCTACTTCTTTCCCGATTCGCAAGCTCAAGTCTGTTTAACCCAAGGAGTTTCTTTCTCAAAAGCCCCGTTCTCCATTTGGGAAGTTCTATTGAACCAAGTACCTGAGACTTGATTCACCCAAAAATGGAATCAGTTTTCTACAGAGATCTGAACCAGGTACTTGGTGAACGGAGGGAAAAACCCAGAAACTGTGTTCTTCGCAACATTTGCAAAGATGGCGAAGAGGTTGTGGCTTCTACACAGTTTGGCATTTTCATTTGAGCCTGAAGCTTCGATATTTCAGGTGAGGAGAGGTTGCAGGTTCTCTGAGGTGTTCAGAGGAATGTCATTTCTGCTACAATGGAAAGAAACCGAAGAAAAGATATCCGAGCGAGGGGAAGGGTTTCGTGGAGGAAACGCGGTTTGTAGCGATGAAATTGCATACGAAGGAGCAAGCGAAAGAAGGTGATAAGAAAGCCAAGAAACCAGAGGAACAAACTGCAATGAAATGGGAGCTGTCAATTGAATGGTATCTTAGATTTCTGGTCGACATCAAACTGGTTTACGACACACCGGAGATGATTGTTGATAAGCCAACTTATCCTTGATGTGAGTGAGCTGCTACTTTACTATTTTTTTTTTTTTTATTTATTTTTTCTGTTCTTCTCTATTCAGTGTGGATGATTTTTGCCATTGTTTCAGGGTTTCCTTATAATGTAGTTTTTGCCGTTCTACACTGTTTGGCTTTCTCATTTGACCCGGATTTTGGAACGGTGTGGGTGAAAATGGTGCTGGGACCACTAATGTCCCAAGAGTCTTGAAGAAGAGGGAGCAGCGGCTGTCTCCGGCGACTATGTTTTGTTTTATTTATGGGTTAATTACACAGACACCCCCTCTACTGTAGTGAAAATACATAGAACTACCCTGTTTTTACAAAAGCTACACAGAATATCCTTCTAACAATCCTATCATACAATCTCACCCACACCGTTACTTTTAACTTAACGGCAGAAGGTCAACTTTTTTTTTTGACAAAAATACCCTTACTAAGTGTCTTTTACACAAATTTTTTTTAAGGATTTATTCTTTTTAGATGCTAAAAAAACTTTTTTACCTTCAAAACTTTTCAATTTCATTTTTATATTTTTTTTGTGATTTTTTTTTATTTTCTTTTTCATTTTCAAAAATGCACTTAGTAAGGGTATTTTTGTTTTAAAAAAAAAATTGACCCTCTGCCGTTAAGTTAAAAGTAACGGTGTGAGTGAGATTGTATGATAGGATTGTTAGAGGGGTATTCTGTGTAGCTTTTGTAAAAATAGGGTAGTTCTATGTAGTTTCACTACAGTAGAAGGGGTGTCTGTGTAATTAACCCTTTATTTATTTATTTTATTTTTATTTTTATTTTTATTTTTTATTTTGTAATAAATTTTCTTAAATTAAATTAGATTATATATTTTTTATAAAATCTTTAGTAAATATGAGGATATTATTGTCCAAAAAACACTGGTGATGATGAATCTCATCTTCAAATTGAATGGAAAATATTTTTTTAAAATGTGGGAAAGATTTTGTGTCAAGTAAAAAGATGATTGCCTTTTAGGATTTCTAGAGAAGAGGTGAGAAATTTTCCTTAAATTATAAAATCAGAAATAAGTTTGATATTTTACTATAAATAAAATCTAATTTTATTTTTTCAAGTTATAAATTTATAAAATTATTATATCTTGCTATTTTTGGATCGAAATGAAATTTGAACACTCATACTTTACGTGACAATTAAGAAAAGAGGGAAAGCATGAAGAAGAAAAGTGTGAGGTAATTAGAGGCTTGTTCAAAAATGGGAAAAGTGTGATTTCTTAAAAGAGAGTGTGTAAGGTAATAGAGTTAGCTTCTCTTATAGGAGAAAGGAGAGGAACAAGAAGAAGAAGAGATTAGGATTACAAGTTTGGTTTTGACAATCCGAATCCAATCCTAACTGGCCTTGAATCGGGTTAAACTTGGCTTGAACCCTGATAGGCTGGGTTAAGGTTCAAATATTGTTCAACCATAGCAGGATTGGGTTGGATAAGGGTTCACCCTTGAGTTGAGCCGCCGGCCCGACCTTATAAATAAATAAATAAATAAATATAAACCTATTGTCTCTCTCGACTCTCTCGCTCTCACTCACAGACTCTCAGTCGTCTCCTTAATCTCTCATTCCCGGCGCATCACGGCCGCTGCTCACGAACTCGACGCCTCCCTAATCTCTCTCAGTCTCCGTCCCGACGCCTCACGCTCTCAGCTACTTCACGGCCGCCGCTCACGAACTTGATGCCTCCCTAATCTCTCTCAATCTCAGACTCTCAGTCGCGACGCCTCACCTACCTCACGGCCGCCGCTCACGAACTCATTGTCTCTCTCGGAGTCTCAGTTCTCAAATCTCAACATGGATTGAGTCACACAAAGGATAGATTTTCTCCACGAACCCCAACCGTTCTGAAGGATTTTTTTTTTCCAGACAAAGGTTAAATCTCAACATGCATCTTTTTTTTTTTCCCTGCAAACAGTATCGTTTTTTGTATTTTTTTTATGCCGTGAGCACTTTTCACACAGGCTGCGTCTGGAGCGATCTAGTAGGTCAACTTTGATTCGACGTGTGAGTACCAGATGATCTAGAACTACAAAGTCCTTCAGGATATCTTCAATAAACCCAAGATTACAAAGGTTCCTTGAATTTAAGCTCTATCTTCTGTTACTCTTACATTTAATTTTCATTTTGTATGTGGTGTTCACTATTCAGTGGATACATTTAATTTTCAGTTTGTGTGAGGCTTTGTTTCTTCTCTGATTTCAGGATTTTGTTGCGACTTTGTTTCTTCTCTGATTTCTATGAACACTTGTGAGTTGTGACTCAGTCATGGAGATTGTGACTTTTATAGTCTAAATATAGTGGATTACAAAATCACTAGATGTTTAGTATATGAAAAAAATGATCCTCTCTCTGGCTGCCAAGCGGCAGTCATTACGGAGCATCTCGGTTCATCTCAATGTGTATTCTTTGGGGGTGGGTGGGTGGGTGTTTTTTTTGGTGTTGGGTTTTGGGTTTTGGGCTTGGAAATTGGGTGTCATAGGTGTGTAACATCTCAATGTGTATTCTTGTCTAAGGGTGTTAATATTTTTGTATTCTAGTTGATATATTTGTCGAGGCTTTTTCTTTTTTTTCTAACGAATGTTTCTGTCTGGTAAGTTCTCTCTCTATCTCTTTGCTTGTAACTTTGGTTCGTAGGGTTTTTCATAATCTTCTTTCTCTTCTTCCTTTTCAACTTCCCTTTTCCTTTTGATTTTTTACCCTTCTACTAAAATCTAAAGGAGAGTTGTGAATCCATTGGGAAAGCATGTGCATTGTCTCTTCAATTTTGAGTAAGAAGAAGAAGCAGCATGTACTGATGTACATCAGTTTTATTCTGTCCTTTTCATACTCTCTCTTTCTCCTCTCTGTTAATCCCAAAAAATAGCAAAAGGCAGAATTTAACCTTGAAAGTTGAAGAAATTCTGTCGGATTGAAACATGCCCAGAATCCCAGCAACTTTTTTTTTTCTTCTTTTCTCTCCATTGTTGTTGAGCAAAATCTCAGATTCACGATACTTTTGTTCATGAATATAATAAAGGGTTTTTGTATTTCACTTGCAGGTTCAACAAAATGGATGATACTTCAAATGTGAATACTAAGGCATTGGAGGAAACCAAATATATTAACTATTGGTAAGTTTACATTTACTATAGACCAATAAATTACTTTTTATTTTCTTGAATAAAAAATAATGTTTTTTCTTTTACTCCAATTAGGTTTTGGTGTGTGGAAACATATAAATTATACTTTATTTGTTAGAAGTTTAAAAAATTGTTCTAATTTTTATTTTTATTTTTATTATAATTCCTAATTGCTCATGATACATATTGAAATGGTAAAGGAGAAGAGGAGAGCCAGGGTGAGAGGTTTCAGTGGCAAAATACCTGAAGGAGAGGTAGAGAGAGGTTTCAGAAAGAAGATTAGGGTTCTCACTGGTATAGTTTATATTTATGTTTATAAACTATTTATGATAAATTAAATAATAATTGTTTGCTGATGAACACATAATTTTGCTGAACAAAAACATTTCAAAATTAGAAAAAGAAAAAAAAAATTAAAAGAAAAAGAGAAGAATGAACGAAAGGACATAAATATTAATCTTGTTTCAATTTCGTCACTGAATGGGCTTCTCGATTCTGGTCTGTTTTCCTTAGTTCAGGTTAGTCTCGAACTAAGTGTTTGCTCTTGTTCTTCTATTTTCTTAATTCTTATTACCCTACAGGTGCTCTGGCCTGAGCCTGGTTTCAGTCCATTAGTTCTTCACATCCCTTTTTCACTTCTTCTCTTCTTCACCTCAAACTTAACTTGTTATTTTCTGACATCTGTCCCAGCTGATTATTACCATTAAACCCAAACTTCAGACTTATTTTCTATCAAGCTAGAGACCTTCCCCTGTTCTGATTGCAGCTTATTCCATGATGAGAATTCCTTAAATCCTAAACCCTAAATCCTAATGAGAACACCCTAAAAAGGATAATCCTTCCTAACTGAGCCAAGAAGTGCTGTAGAATTGGGCTGGATTCAAGCCATCTTATTTTTAGTGATGTTGATTGGGCCTAGGGATTTATGGTAGACTTGGCTGAGGATCAGTCCAAAGTCCAAACTAACCCATTTAAAAAGGGTTTCCCTTTTGTTTTATGTAGCAGTAAGGTTGTTCCATGTGACCTAGTAGTCATTGGTAAGGGTGTCAATCGGTACATTATCGATAATATATTTGGAGAGTGATTGGTTTACAAATAATGGTTGACATCCAGTCATCTTACAAGTGCTTTCCGCTGGTTCGCAAAAAGCAGCAAGAAATGAGGACGACAGCGATTTTAAAGCCCACATCGACTGGTATCAACCTATATTGGTCGATACTGTTTGATACTATTGATACTTTTTAATTTTTATCCGAAATTTAATTTTAGCCGTATCGACTTGTATCGAAGTGTATCACTGCATACTGACCCATATCGGTTCTTATAGTGGATATGCAGTGATACAGCCATAATTTCAAAAAGTGGGAGACATATCACAGGGGTATCATATCGACCCCTGCGATACAGATAGGTATCGGTGAGTATCGTCCGTATCATATTGATACATGAGACCTTGGATATTATTTTAGTCAATCAGTTCGTGACACAGTGTCATTGCTACATTAGATTTTGACTTTTTAACTTTTGCTGAATTTATACTTGTTTGTCTTCCATTATCCTTGTAGTACAAGGACTTGGTCATATCTCTTGATCTATCTGTTAGATTGCATTCATCTTTCGATATCGTCATTTATTGTTATTGGTTTCATTGTTACAAATTTGGATTTGCATCCAATGGCCTTACCCATAAAACCCGGGAAATCCATTTCTGATACGAGTTTTTTTATTACTTTCAATCCGACCATGGGATCGGCCTGAGATTTCGAGTTGCATCTATGAAGTGGATTTTCTGTTAGTATTAGGTTTTTATATGTTAGTTCGGTGGATAATGTGGTCCTAGTTATTCTGCTATTTGGGATACCATCCCTCATTCATTGTTGAAGACCCCTTGTTATTTGTCCATGTGAGGAGGAGCATATTTGCTCGTGTTCATGTTTGGAAGGAGCATATTTGCTCGTTTTCATGTTTGCAAGGAGCATATTTGCTCGTTTTCATGTTTGCAAGGAGCATATTTGCTCGTGTGTTTGCAAAGAGCATATTTGCTCGTGTTTGCTCATGGTGGAACCTACTATTTGTTGCACGTGATGCTAACTTGATGCTGAGTTATTTGGTTTTCAGCAACTAATCTGCTCTGTTCTCTTGTGCCTCTTTGAGAAGAGCTTATGATAATTGGTATTTGTGAGTTGGTATTGCTACAATTTTCGTGTGTTTGCAAAGAGCATATTTGCTCGTGTTTGCTCATGGTAGAGCCTACTATTTGTTGCACGTGATGCTAACTTGATGCTGAGTTATTTGGTTTTCAGCAACCTAATACTGCTACTTGATTACTACTATGTGCCTTCTTTGAGAAGAGCTTATGATAATTGGTGTTTGTGAGTTGGTATTGATACAATTTTCTCTGTGCACCCTGGTATCTCTGACAGCTATATATTGAAGACTGCTGTTGCGGTCCATATCTATTCTTGTTGTTCCAAGCTGGAACTCTAACCATGAGGGGGAGTGTTGAGATTCTTGTATGTTCCAAGCTGGAGTATTCTCTAGCTTGAGGGGGAGCGTTAAAGATAGGACATGCGTACCATGGGGGCACATATTTTTTGTGTTAGTTCTGTTTAGTATACTGATGCTTATTGGGGTTTGTATTTAGATTTAGTTGTGGTGCTATTTAGCATATGTTTAATGTGTTAAGTCAGCTACACTAAGTAGTAGCTGACCTTTTTTTTTCTTTTTTTTTCTTAAGTCTGTTGGGGTCATTCTTGTAATGTCCCTTTCATAATTGATTATAAATAAAGATTAGCCGATGGGAGGAAAGATAACTCCCATCGATCTCTCTTCTCTATTGTATTCTTCTCTTCTTCCCTTCTCCTTTCTTTCTTTCTTATTTTGTCTCAATAGGTGTACATAATTGTGAATTATTACAATTTCTTCTCTTTTTAGTTCGGATAAGCTTAGTTGAGATGGGTACCATTGCTTCTCTATTATTAATTAGGACTCGGTATGGTCCTTAATCCAAAATATATGCATAAAATCTGTCTGGGACTTTAGGAAGAGGTGGCTTTTTTTTTTATCAGAGTTGTTTAGGGGGTCCTTGTATCCTTTAGGATTTGTTTTCCTCATTTTTAGGTCCATAAAGCGTAAGTGATGTTTGCATCTTGAGGATATCATGACATTGTCAAGTTATGTTTGATCCATCCATTATTGCAAAATAAAAAACTTTTTCGGTGCCTTCCAGTAAGGTATTCAGAAGTTACCTTCTCATTGTTTTAAATAGTATCTGCCAATTTTTTGCATTGGTGATTCAATACAAGTCATCACAGTAACACTGATGTATAGACTTATATTTTTTTATCTATATGTTGATAAGTAATCCTCATTGGATTTCTCTCTGATCAATGCAATTTGTTATTGGTTCATTTTCTTATATTCTTCTCTCATACGCAGCTATGGTAGAGTGGATGAGCTGGTTTATTTTGCTAATCTGAAGAAACATTATGAAATAGTGGTTCATTACATAGTTGTCAAGGCGTTAAGGCGAACCAAGGCGATGGAGGCCTGATTGGGCGCCTAGGCGCCTGCCTAGGAGACCAAGGCGACCGCCTAGGCGACCAAGGCGCCCAATTTTCCAAGGCGACCCAAGGCAGCCTGGGAGCCTAGGCGACGCATTGACAACTATGGTTCATTATTATATTTAGGTATATTTTTCTTAATTTTTTACAAAAAAATTCTACAAGAGTAATTTGATGATTTCCATTGATCTTTTTGTTCTATTGGTATTCTTGTTAGTTGTAACTTGTAAGAGGCTAAAAATACTGGGACAAGAGCCCTAGATAGAGTTGGTTGGCAGTGCATAATTTGTGTGACAGACCTAAATTGTTAAGATTAGGTTTAGAAGAGCTTAGAATAGAAAATATAATTAAATGCATACAAAGTCCTAATCCGGTGCTGATGGATATGAGAATATTCATTAATGTCATGCATGCTGCTTGTAAAAACTGCAATATCATTTGACCTATGATGTGGCTGATGGTTTGGCAAAACAAGGGGCGGTTGGTCCTAGGTTGTGTGCTGGGAATGGTTACCTTTGTGAGATGAAGTCTCTGTGTAGGGAGTACTCTTTGTACCATACTTGTCAAGGCATGCCTAGGTGTCCAGGTGGCCTCTTGGGTCTAGGCGATCACACACCTTGTTTGATGTAAGAAGGCGGCCTCCTTGGATGCCTTGGCATTACCTTGGACGCCTAGGCATCATGTTGTGACAGTATGCTTTATACCATTTTTTTTACACTTTTAAGAGTTTATGCTGATTCATGTTTATTGCTTTGTTTTTATTTATTTATTTATTTATGAATATGCTTATATCATATCCTATGCTTTGTTTATTATGTGTTGGTTTTTTTCATATTAAGTTATTACTAGCATAACTATTTCATATTGCATAGATATGACTTCTATGTTGCATATACGCAAGGTTCAAGGTGCCGGTGTTGATCAGCCTTAAAATCGAGTTGTCTTTAGTTTCGACTAGGTTTCGGTCGAAACCTGGGATTTTCCCCGGGTCAACTCGAAACCTTGGAATATGTCCATCCTTAAAAAAAGAAAAAAAAGGACCTTGGAATATGCCAACACCCCCATTTGAATCCAATATAATTAGTCTAAAATTCAAATTCCAAAAGGGTCAACTTTCCACTTCAAGAACAAAGACCGGATTTTTGGGTACAATGACAATTTTCAATTTTCAAATGCTAGGTTTTTTCCTAAATCTAAAAATTTTATAAGTTTTATTATAGTAAAGCATCACTAAAAACCAAGAGCGCGTCAAAATAATCTTTTGCTTTGATGCTCAAAAATTATTTTCATCCAGAGCGATTTCAAATAGCATTCTTGTACTTCAAACAAGGTCTAACTGGAGCGCAAATTCTTCAATATAACTCAGATTTAAGTAATCTTGGATTTGTTGCAAGGCTAGAATAATTAAATTTTCAACAAATCTGAGATTGCTTAAATCCAAGTTATAAATTATTTTGGTGCACTTTTAGTGATGCTTTGCTATAATAAGATTTATAGAATTTTAATTTTTGTTAATTATCCAAAAAAAAAAAAAAAAAAATAGAATTTTTAGATTTTGGAAAAAACCTAGCATTTGGAAGTTGAAAATCGCCTCCGCATTTAAAAATCCAGTATTTGTTCTTGAATTGAAATGTTAACTTTTTATCCTTTTGAAATTTGAATTTTAGACTTTTTTTTATTGGATTCAAATGTTTTTTTTTTTTTTTTTTGAGGGGGGGGGGGATTATTTATGAATAATATATTACATAACTGAATCATTTACTTAAATGATATTAGTCATAAATAAATACTACCTAATAAGTGTTGTTCTTGTGTACTGTTCTTGGTTTTGCAATCGAAACCTGGTCAAGTTTTGGTCGAAACTTTACATTTTATATGAGGGGGTGAACCAAAAGTGGTCGAAACTTGATCGAAACTAGGTTTCGATCAAAACATTGTGCTTTTAAATACCGACCTTGGCCTTGGTACCGATTGTGCCGGTGGTTTCGATCAGCACCTCTAACCATGCATATAAGCATAATTATATAAAATTATTGTTGCTATATTTCAGGTAATGCATGCCTAGGGCGCCTAGGCACCATTCCAATTCATCGGGTCACTTTGACAGCTTTGTTTTAACATGATCTTAGGTCAGATCTGTAAGGTTGGATCCCTGTTCTGAGTACTGATGTAGAAGATGGTTTTGATGGACCAAAGTTGGTAATTGCTTGTGTTGTAAGTTAATGTTGTGGCATACTGAAGACATGAAATTAGATTGGTGGGAAATCAAATTGCAAAATGTCATCCGATCATGTGCCTATTTACTTGATTAGTTAATTTACTATAATGTTAATCATCTCTTACTGCTGTTTTATTCCTTACAATTAAGCAGTTAAGAGTAGCTTTAATTCAATAGCAAAGAACTATTTAATTCCATTAATTCTTTGGACCATATCCTTTCTGATTCGTATCTTTGCATGCCCGCCCCTTTCTCTGCATAATCTTCTTATGTAAGCCGAAGATGGTGTGGTCCGTTATTGCAAAATGTTCTTTCCATTATCTACATGTCTGAAACTGGTGTTGTGCATATGTTCTTATGCTATAAATGGTTCTGCAGGAGCTTTGCTCAAAGATTCAGCCTTTCCATTTATGATGCTATAGTTTCGAAAGCAGAAAAATAATTGCTCTATTGTTTAGTATTTGTCATGTACTGATATACCATAGATTTTATAACTGGCCTAGAACTTTTTGATCTCATGGTTTATGCCAAACAGTTTTGGAGAATTACTGTTTTATCTTTAAATTGACTAAATCAGTTATGTTAAAGTTCATTATTGAGCTTATGATCAATGAAGTGTATAATGATGCAAAAACACATCTATTATGTTAAGACTTATCTCTGCACCTCTGTGGCATTGTATTTAGCAAGGGGAAGCGTAAAAGGCACTTGAAGTGCTTCAAAAGCCTGGTGTTCTCATAGATCTGCAGGTACACTATACACTGGATAGATTTGATTTTAATATTTTCATTTTATTTTTCGTAGGTCTTCGTGTGATAGTTTTCATCTTCTCTTAAACATTTTTTTATACTAAAAAAAAAAAAAAACCATTTTGTATACTTAAAGGAAAATAATGCTATGTATGTGCAGTACAAGTTTGCTCCAGATCTTATCATGCTTGATGCTTATCAGACAGTCGAGTCATGGATACAAACAACCTAAATCCGAGAAGGATGATTCCTACATGATTGGCTTCGTTTGTTGTTAGTTGTACGATGGTCTGACCACATTTTGATCACTGGATTCGAGATAATTGTATTTTATATTCTTTGAGGGACACACATACTAATAAATTAGTTTCTTTCTTACAAAAAAAAGAAGAAAAAGACTAATAGCACCTAAATTGGTGTCATGGAGATTATCCCATCATTAATGAGTCATTAATGACACCTAAATTTGTAATCCAAACTATAGATCTTTTTGTATCATGCGGGACAGGTAACGGCAGCACCCTGAGATAATGTCAGACCACCTAACCGAGTTTGATCCCGGCACGGTAGACTCAGTGACTTCGTCCCCGTGATCGAACCACGACCAATGTCAAGTTTATGTGTAGTTTCGGCGGTAAGATCCTCCCGAGCCCCTCCGATAACTAGATCCGATACGTCTGAGGGGACACGTATCATGGTAGCTCACTGTACTACCAGATTCTCGTATCCAAATCCTCTCATCCAAGTGTTTTGGCAAGAGAGGGGGTGCCTCCATTGGATGGACGATATTTGGGCTCAGGTGAATCTGAGCTTTCCATTTAAGTTGACATCCCCCTTGTCGGCTTAGCTTGTGGGCTCGGATGGTGGGCTAGGGTGAAACCGAGCCCTAGGTATGGGGGCACCCCCTCTCCTCCCGAAACACTTGGAGGAGAAGATGTGGATACCAGATTCTCAGCTCCTCGAAAGATTTTCCTCGAAGTACACGTTCCTGGTGTATTTTCCTTACATTTTTTTCCTTTCCTTTTTTAAATCTTGTTCCCTTTTGAGGAAATGATTATCAGCTTTCCTTGTACACTCATTTTTCCTTGCTGGTATGTGTATCTCTTAATACATCAGACCAATCCTGACTATTTAAACTTAATCCTAATCCAGTCCAACCCTGACTATTTAAACGTAATCCTAACCCAGCTCAATACTATCAGGGTCAGAAAATGTACAACCCTGACCCTGGCAGGGTTGGGCCTAACCCTAACTTGCCCTGATTGACCCTGATAGGATTGGGTTAGGTTGGGTTAACCCTGATTAACCTTGATTCAGGAGGAGGTAAAAAGAGAAAAAGATCCCCATAAACGATATCAATCTTACAATTCATTTAAAACCCATTTGATCTTAGCTCAAGTCAAAATCTCTTGTCGATCATTCAACATGCTTTTGATTGTCCATTACAACACTCATGGGAATCATAAATCTCTCCTGATGAAAATATGAACAAAATATGAATAAGATTGGTAGCCAAAATAGAAGGGAACTTTAAAAGATCAACAAATAAAATAGAAACAACAAAAATCAAACAACATACTCAATCTGAACAACAGAAAGATTGAAAACACATAACTCAAAACAAAGTAAAATCTCTTTACAGTTTTCTAATAGATCAGCAAATGAAGTCGAAATAATAACAATCAAATATAAAAAACATTTAACTCAAAACAGGAAAAACTCCTCAGGAGATTTCGATTCTCACCTAATCTTTTTCGACAGTCGAGTCTCAGTCGCTTAGACAATGTCTCAACGCCTCTTAGAGTCGGCAACACTTCCCAATATATATATATATATATATATATATATATATATATATATATAGGGTCGGGTTGGGCTGGGCTCAACCCTAACCCAACCAACTCTGCCGGGGTTGATAAAAAAATTAAGCCCTAACCCAGCCTTGTCAGGGTTCGGGCGGGTTCAACCCTGCAAGGGTTCAGGGCTGGCCTGGGCGGGTTAGGGTCGTCAGGGTAATACTTGCACACCTATTCGAAACTCAAACAAACGATGCTGGTAATAGGCATGGTATGGATCAGAGCTGTTAAAAAAAATAAAATTTCGCGTTCCCAACACTGTTTGCAGTGATTCTCTTCTCAAAATCAGGCCCATTCGTTGCCACGAACTACGCAGTTTTATTGACTATAGTTCGGATATCGAGAGGTGGATGCATGATTCCAATGGTCTTGTGTGAGTGGCCACAGGGGCATGAGTGGCCACAGGGGCAAGAATCGAGTTTGCCTTGTTCTGCTCCTCATTTGCTGGTTTCTCAGGGACTTGGGTGGGGGTAAAGGGCCGAGGTTCCCATCAAAGGGAGGTCTCGGGAGAAGCAAGATTGGTAAAGTTCCAAGCAATAACTGTTTGGTTTCTCAGTTATGGTTTGCAGCTTCGTTCGCTCCTGGTTTATCAATTGATTTTCACAGCTCTTGAGCTAGATTTGATATGGATTTGATATCTACAGACTTGTTTTATTTTGAGATGTGGTGAAGAAGACACAAACCTTCTCTGAAAGAAGACAAGTTTTTTCGGTCGCCAGAGGTTAGGGAGAGAAGAAGAGAAGATGCATGAAAATAATGAGGTAAAGTTGAAAATATAAAGTAATTCTAAAAATTAAAAAAAATCTCCAAAAAGAAAATATAAAATTGAAATTGAAAAATACTAAGGGTAAAAAAGTCTTTTTAACATCTAAACAAGGTTTGGATGTCTTCAAAGGGATGTTAGGGATTTTATGGAAAACAATGATAGGTGGATGAGATTAAAATAACCTACCAGAGAGGTGACAGATACTTTCCCTTTAAAATAATATCATTTTCCTTTATTTCTGTTTACTTGCAACTAGATGAAGCCTACCTGCACTGGAAACTTGGGTCCACTTGACAAATTTTAGGATTTTACATGAAAATCTTACTCTGTTGTTTATGTTTATAAAAATTTCTAGTTCTTTTTTTTTTATATATATGTGAGGACAAAGATGGAAAATCTTTTGAAGTCGCCACCTAGATTTAGGTCTAGGACCTTGGAAATGTGAAATCTCACCCTAAGGTAAGACTTTGATTGACTCATGACCCTTAGATTGTAATTCTGGTCCATCAGAGATTGGGTAAGCGTCAGGTTACGGTTATGGGAAGGGGTTAGGCACCCAAACCGTCCGATCAAATCGGTCTCCTATACCTTTCCTGTGCTAGACTCTATTTGTTAAACAAAACCAAACCAAGGGGTTTGATATCATTGAACCGAATCTGATCCATCGGTTGCCTACGTATCCGAAATTATTCAAAAATCGGGTTCACCATCGTAGTTCGGTGTGATTAAAGTTTATGGATGTGATTTATGCTTGTGCATGATTAAGTTCTTTGTTCAAGTTAAAATTTATGCTTGAAAGGCTAAGAAATCCTATGGGTTAGGATCTGGATAGTCCATGTGGACTGATAGATAGTCCTAGTGGATCTAAGAATAACCCTATTTGGGTCAAAATATGGATAACCCTATCTGGGTTGGAATGTGGATAGATATCCTAGTGGATCTATGGATAGTCCACGTGGACTAAGGTGTGGATAACCCTATTTGGGTTAAAATATGGGAGATATCCTAGTGGATCTATGGATAGTCCAAGTGGACTAAAATGTGGATCCGAATTTGGGTTTCTCCCAAATAGCCTACGTATCCTAGGGTTTGACCTAGGAACCAGAATCCGCGTAGTTCGAGCTGATGGGTAGATATCCTAGTGGATCTATGGATAGTCCGAGTGGACTAAGGTTTGGATAAATATCCTAGTGGTCATGGATAGTCCGAGTGGACTAAAGTGTGAATAAATATATCCTAGTGGATCTATGGATAGTCCAAGTGGACTAAATTGTGGATCCGAATTTGGGTTTCTCCCAAATGGCCTACGTATCCTAGGGTTTGCCCTAGGAATCAGAATCCGCGTAGTTCGGGAGCTCTGATAACCTGTTCTAGGTTAATGATTGAGAACCTATTCTAGGTTTAGGGTTTAGAACCTATTCTAGGTTTAGGGTTTGCCGAGGGGCAAATCGTCCTAAATTACCCTTTTCATTCTGAATTCTAATTTTGGAAGGTTTGGCAAGGCATTCTCTTTCTTATTAAGATTTTTTATCATTCCCATTATGCCCTTCCCAAGAATGTGGGTGCCTAAATGCACGTCCCCACACCTATGTTGTCTTCTAGAAGTGTGCATATATGGCAGTTTGACTAGGGTGTTGCATAAAATAAGTTATTGCCAAAAAATAGAATATTTTATCTGGACATGGCACATAAAACATTTATGGCAAGAAATTCACATATAGTAAGATTGTTTAAAAATCTTTCAAATCTGGCATGTATTGCAAATAAGGCAAAAGCCTATATGACATGATCTAGTATGCTATCTTCTAAGCATGGCAAGATCCTAATTGCTATTTCTTTCCATATTTAGGGTTTCCTACCCTAATTATTATTTTATTTCTATTTTTAGGATTTTCTACCCTAATTGCTACTTTCTTTCCATTTTAGGGTTTTCTACCCTAATTGTAATTTTATTTCCATTTTTTAGGGTTTTCTACCCTAATTGCTATTTTCTTTCCATTTTTTAGGATTTTCTACCCTAATTGTTATTTTCTTTCCATTTTAGGGTTTTCTACCCTAATTATTTTCTTTCCATTTTTAGGGTTTTCTACCCTAATTGTTATTTTCTTTCCATTTTAGGATTTTCTACCATAATTATTATTTTCTTTCCATCTTAGGGTTTTCTACCCTAAATGTTACTTTCTTTCCATTTTAGGGTTTTATACCCTAATTATTATTTTATTTCTATTTTTAGGATTTTCTACCCTAATTGTTACATTCTTTCCATTTTAGGGTTTTCTACCCTAATTATTATTTTCTTTCCATCTTAGGGTTTTCTACCCTAAATGTTATTTTGTTTCCATTTTTTTAGGGTTTTCTACCCTAATTGTGACAATAAGCATTTAATATAGCATGTGAGCAAGTGTAGCAGACAAATATGGCAATAAACATGTGTATCATTCTAATCATGGCAATGTGATTATTTCAATTATGGCAATGTGATCATTCCAATTATGGCAGTGTATGCATACGAGCATCCGAACATAGCATAAAATCAAATATGGCATGTGAGAAACAACCAAAGCATATGAGAATCAATCAAAACATGATGGAACACGCAGCAAGATGACAGCTTTGTCAGGCTGGACCAAAATGGGCACATAGGGTACTGTACTTACTCAAAAAATTCTTAAAATATATCCCTGGAAAGAAGACTCGGAGGCCAACATTTTGTCTCAAGGAAGCTATTCCTAAAAGAGACCATAGGCAGTCGAAAACATTCCCCAAGTACAGGCAAATACACCGGTCGGGTCTGTTCCAGATTTTTGACCAGTTGCACCATAAATTCCAAATAAAATTCTATTCTTAATGAAAATTAAATACGGACATATGTCTATGTAGATAACTATCTGATCTAAAAATTTCATTAAGAAAAACAAGTTAAAATAGTATATTTTCTTTGTGAAAAATGACTCTTTTCAATCATGCAAATCAGAACATCATGACAGATCTGAAATCAAAGCTCTATGCACTTAAAAATTGATATCAATTCAAGGAAAAATGGAAAAAATATGAAACCAGTGCAATTTTTTAGAAGACTTTGATGTCTAAAAAGTTCATGTTAAGTGGATTTTCTGATTATGGCCATAAGGCCTTTGTCTAGAGACTTTCCGATGGAGGATTGCATTACATCCGAGAAAAATAGCAATGTCAAAGACAAATTGTTTGATATATTTCCCCAATTCCAAATGGAACGAAATTTTTAGGGTAGTCTTCTATCATATCGGAGAGACTCCCATAAAATTTTGGGCTTCAAAATCTTAGAAAAAATACATATGATGTACGTCCTAAGTTTGAACCCTAAATCTGGAATTTTCAGATCAGAAAATCACTTTTATGAAATTTACAAAAAACATCAAACATCATTGTATATCAATCAAAATTCATCATTGAATAGCTTAGACAAATTATCATTCATGAAAAATGTTAGACATAGGCATCCTAACATTAACAAGCATGTAATAGAGCATTCATGATTGAGATTTCATGAAAATTAGCCTTTTTCAAGCAAAATTGGCATTCAGCATTATAACGACCTCTAAATTTGTTTAGAGTACTAACCTTGGGCTCAAATCGAGCGAAACCGTTGATGAAGGGTGATTGGGGGTTGTATCAATCCCCTTTGAATGTGAATCCTCCTTTTTCCTCTCTTCGCTTCTTTCTCTCTTCTCTTCTTCTCTTTTCTTTCCTTTTCTCTTTTCTCTCTTTCTTTCTTTCCTCCTCTCTCACGTTTTCTCTCTCTCACTCACCTTTCTCTCTCTCACCACGTTTCCTCTCTCTCTGCTCTCCGGAAAAAAGGATCCTCCTCTTGCCTATTTATAATTTTTCACTCATTTTCTAAAAGATCCTTTTTTCTAAAATTTTTTTTTTCCCTTTTTCTTTCCTTCCTTTTCTCTTTCTTTCTTTCTCCTCTCTCTCTTTTCACGTTTTCTTTCTAGAAAACGTGAAGGGAATCTTTCCCCCTTTTTTTTTTTTTTTTTTTCCTCTCTCTTTCCTTTTTCTTCTCAAGATCTTTTGGATTATCTCAAAACCCTAAATCCCCTTCTCTTTCACATTTTCTCTCTCCCTCTTTCCTTTTCTTCTCAAAATATTTTTTGGATTATCTCAAAACCCTAAATCCCCTTCTCTTCCACGTTTTTTCTCTCCCCTCTTTCCTTTTTCTCAAAATCTTTTGGATTATCTCAAAACCCTAATCCCCTTCTCTTTCCGTTTCTCTCTCCCCTCTTTCCTTTTTCTTCTCAAAATCTTTTGGATTATCTCAAAACCCTAAATCCCCTTCTCTTCCACGTTTTCTCTCCCCCTCTTTCCTTTTTTTTCTCAAAATCTTTTGGATTATCTCCAAAACCCTAAATCCCCCTTCTCTTTCACGCTTTCTCTCTCCCCCTTTCCTTTTCTTCTCAAAATCTTTTTGGATTATCTTAAATCCTAAATCCCCTTCTCTTCCCGTTTTTCTCTCCCCTCTTTCCTTTTTTTTCTCAAATCTTTTGGATTATCTCCAAAACCAAAATCCCCCTTCACTTTCACGTTTCTCTCTCCCCTCTTTCCTTTTTCTTCTCAAATTTTTGGATTATCATTTACATACAATATATATATTATATACATATAGACACATATATTTAATAACATATATATATATATATATATATATATATATATATATATATATATATATATATATATATATATATATATATATATATATATATATATATATATGTAATATAAATATCGTGCACATAGATGAACTGATTCGAAATGGGTTGGGGCCCGGCTTAGGTTGACAACCGATTGGGTTGAGCTAGGTTGGACCAAAACCGGTTTGAACCGAGTTGACTTGGGCCGATTGGAATTATCGGGTTTCTTCTCCTTGTCATTTCACGGGTCATTCCACGTTATCCCGCATGGAATTTTTTGATGGCCTCTATTCCAAATTTTTTGCTTCATTTTGTAGAGCACTAAAAATGGAACATAATGAGGCCGGAATTATCCGAATCCGATGTGAGCGTGAAAGATTGAAGCTTTGAAGTTCGACGATCATTTTGCATGCAAGTTTGCATGGGACCCACCGGTGACTTCTACCCCGATTTTTTTCGTCCCTTTGTAGAACATCATGAATGAAGAATAATGGTCTTGGAATCATCCGAATCCGATGTCGATGATCAAGATATGATGATTTGAAATTCAAACAATCCGACTTAGGATAATTTGCATGAAGGCCCCCGGGATTATTATTTATAATAATTTCGAAACCTCCCCTTATGTATCATCCGACTAAATGGTCGTATCTTCCTCATTTGATATCGGAATTGAGCATTCGGTCTCGTTCGAAGATAATTCTATGACCTATGCATCTATGTAGATAATAGCCCATGACCCCTTGTGGGGATTAGTGGAGAATCACAAATCTTTGGGTTAAAGGTCAGAAACCTGCCATATTGATTCATTTATGCCGAGGGTGGCAAAAATGGGGTGCTTACAATATAATATCATTTTCCTTAATTTTCATTACCTGCAACAATTAGATGGAACCTACTGCACTGAAAACTTGGGTCCACTTGACAAATTTTAGGATTGTGCATGAAAGCCTTTCTATGTAGTCCTCTTATATATTATATCATTTCCATACTTGCAACTAGATGGAACTTACTGCGCTGAAAGCTTAGGCCCACTTGACAAATTTTAGGATTGTAGATGAAAGCCTTTCTATGTGGTCCTTTTATATGTAATATCGTTTCCATTTGCTTGCAAGGAGATGGAACCTACTGCACTGAAAGTTTGGGCCCACTTGAGAAATTTTAGGATTTTACATGAAAGCCTTTCTATAACACCACCCCCTCCCCACAAACACCAAAAAAAAAAAAAAAAAAAAGAACATATAGAGAAAAAGGGAGTTAATGAGAAGCCTACGACCCAGGTACTTCTTTTCCCTTTTTTTTTTTTTTTTTTTAAATGTTCTTAGTGGGCTAGGTAGGGCTTTGAACGTTAATTAATCCTTCCTCAGATGCCATAATGGCACGGTAGAAACTTGTGTATTGGCCTATTGGATACGCCCTCAGTGGGCTAGGTCGACAATTTGTCTCTCTCTCTTTCTTTTTTTTATTTTTTATGTCTTTTATTGACGCCCATAGCCGCTTCTATACCACTAGAGATATGAGAGGATTTAAATCCTCTCTTCCCAGGGGTTAGGGAGGAGAGTCGGCTTTTTCCAATCGATGCCGGACACGTGGATGTCGACTGAATTTGAACCCTCCATCCGAGCTGATGCATAAGTCGACACTCCCTATCAGCTCACCATACCGGTTGGGATCTAGCCAACATCCATGTGTCTAGCATCGACTGATGGGAGCTGACTCTTCTCCTGAACCCTTGGAAAAAAAGGATCTGGATCCGATATGAGAAGGGGAGAGGAAGAAAGGGATTGTTTTAAGGCGCAATATGAATATAATAGTCAATCTTATGAACTCAAGTGTGTCTGACACCAACCAACTCGGCACCATAGTGGTTCACTTGTCTCTTTCACATCGGGTATAGATCGATCATTCATTTTTGAATGGATACCCTTGATTTAAAAAATTTTCTGTTTGTAGGCTTGGTAGTCTATTCCTATTTATGGCAGAGGACAGAAACTTCTTTGGATGTACAGTGTAGAATTGCAAGGTCTTTATGTTGTGTTTGGGAGGAACACAACAATAAACGGAGTTTCTGAGAGATCAATCACCAGCTCACCGCTAAAACTCTCACCAACCGAGTGCTAACAGTGACCATATAGCCCATGATATTAGAGCTATTTGTGACTGTATCAGTATGTAGTTAGGCTTGGTATGTATTCTTGTAATGCATTCTACGTCAAAAACACATTCTAAGATGAAAAATACAATGTTTGATATGCATTCTCTTTTTTGGATCATGAAATACATTCTCTATCAGAAATCATTTTGAAACATTTTATTTTAACCAATTCTACAATTTGAGCCTAGAACTGAAATACCTTGCTATTTAACCCATTCTCCTTTTTTATTAGGAAAGCATTTTCACATGTATTCTCCATTTTGAGAATGATATATGGGGGTAATTTGATAAGTTGCAAATCATGTCTTCTGCACATTCACATAAGTACCTTCATGTAACTTTCTTCACCACCTAACTTGATCAAATGGTTCAAAAGCAGTTTTTCCATCGGGCTTTCAATCACCCATGCCGTTGATGCTGAAAACTGGTGTAGCTGACTTGAATGTCTTGTTGGCAGAGTTGTGGACGGTGTAAACGAGTTTTATGTGCAGTATCTGGGTTGACCACACAACAACAGACTTGTTTTTTGGTTATGAACAAGTTGTAAATAGAATCTTGAAATCACAGTAAAATTCGTTAAGAGGTGGACTGGGTAGTCCAGTGGCTATTCCGATGATTAATTCAGTCCTTAGACCAAACAGTATGAAGAATGAGCAGATTAGAGAGTAGAATTTCCTTTCCCCTTACCTTTGTGATCTCTGATATATATAGATATGCATGTAACTGGCTGAAGTGATCCAGAATATCCAACGATTGATGTGAGAGCAATTGCCAAGGTAATGGGCCGCTAGATTTGGCTTGTGGGCGCTAATAGAGAGGTGGTTCCTACCAAAAAGGGAACCACTTATTTGTATCGAGTCTTGACATGTGTAAAGACATGTGTAGTAATGTAGATGCCCCTGATTCTTGGGATACATGTCGTCTTATCATTGATTGACTGTGTACGTTATTAACACAATCATGATCATTTGTTGGGATGCACATCGTCTCCTCCCAGTGATTCTGGGAGGACGCGGCAATCTATCTCGGATGGTTGCCACGTGGCTCTTGGTTGAATCCGAGACCCACGTCTGAGCCGACAACCTCTGTCGGCTTGGCTTGTCGGCTGGGTGTCGGCTCGAACGTGGGTTTCGGATATCACTGGGAGGAGTGGATGCGGATCCGTGGACTATCCACTTTGCCCTTTTAATGGGAAACCCAACATTTCGTTAGCTGGAAACGAACCGCCAATTCTCACCGCCTCCGTCTCCGATTTTCACCTGTTTGGTATTAGCAGAGATTTCCTTGATCGTCTGCTTCTCCATTTTCGGCATCCAAAACTTCATCATCAACGACATTATCTTCCTCTTCACCCTCTTCTTCTTCTTCAGGGATTTCTTCGTCAGGTTGAACAAAACGAAGCTTGAGGCGTCCATCTTCCTGACAAGAACGAAGGAATTCCTGGGTAGGGATCCTGATCTCTTTGAGGATGAATCTGCTGTCACGGAGATAGGATCTGAAGCAAACCCAGGGCTTCCCACTCCTCCCAATGCAAGAAATCGGAGGTGGGAAGGAAGGGGCCACTGAACCTGAACCGAAGGATGATCTCCTGCTAAAATTTCTACTCCTGCCCGGAAACGAAGGCATGAAATGCATCGTGGCCCTCGACTTTCCCATCACCTCCTCCTCGTTCTCATCTTCTTCGTTAGTATTGCCATCATCGGAAACGAACCCCTCGTACGAGGAGATACGGGGTGTAAAGTCCTCGACATCGTCAGCGCTCTCAGATCCGAGGCCTTCGGTGTATAATTGCAGGCTTTCCGAACTCTTAGGGTTCTTATGGGAAAAGCTTTCGTCATCACCACCACCACCACCGCACAGCACTGACAACACCGGTGTGTCGTATTCACAACCTCACCGCCCACCACCTGTTTGATTATTTTCCTCATACGGCTCAAACCTCGCCGCATTACACGTCCATCACGGCATCACCGTTAGAAATTTTCAGACAGTCCCCACATTCGACATTTTCCAAATCGTTTCCACATCTCAGATTACAAAGATGAAAATTACTTGAATATTTCATTTTTGGTTTCATTTTACCAATTTACTTAATTTATTATTTAATTATAATAAAATAATCAGTAACGAATTTATATTTATCAAAACTTACAGCCGGGCAGCTGAGATCACAGTCGCAGGTGATGATTCTGATCAATGGCGGGAAGCTGAGAAGCTGATGCATTGGTTCCCACTTGCAGTTGCGGCGGAGAAGAAGATGAAGTTGAAAAATAGAAACTGATAATTTTTATAAATAAACTTAAAAAAATATGTCAAAGGATGGTCTGCATTTTTCAAACTAATGATGGTTTTATAACATTTCATCAAACTGCAAATGAGGTCTATGAAAATTTCCTCAAATTAAATCATTGTATCAGATGCAAAGGAAATTTAGACACCCTCACCTATCGCGGCGGTTAAGAGAAGAGGAAAAGCGTGAGTGAAGTAAGTAGAGCTTTGTTCAAGAACGGGGAAGTGTGATTTCTTAATAGAGGAAGCGTAAGGTAATAGAGTTAGCTTAGCTTATTAAGGAGAAGGAGAGGAACAATAGGAAGAAGAGATCTTCTCACAGCCTGTTTCCGTTATTGAACAAAACTCTACCTCCATCTTCCAGAGCAGCTGCTTCATCAAACTTCTCTCATCGTGACCTCCCTTCTTTCGAAAATTTCTGTCTGGTAAGTTCTCTCTCTATCTCTTTGCTGGTAACTTCGGTTAGTAGGGTTTTTCATAATCTTCTTTCTCTTCTTCCTTTTCAACTTCCTTTTTCCTTTTGATTTTTTATTCCTCTACTAAAATCTAAAGGAGAGTTATGAATCCATTGGGAAAGCATGTACATCGTCTCTTCAATTTTGAGTAGGAAGAAGAAGAAGCAGCATGTACTGATACATCGGATCTATTCTGTCCTTTTCATACTCTCTCTTTCTCCTCTCTGTCAATCCCAAAAAATTGAAAAAGGCAGAATTTGTAAGGCATTTGCAGGTCTTCGCCGTTTAACCTTGAATGTTGAAGAAATTCTGTGGGATTGAAACCTGCCCAGAATCCCAGTATATTTTTTTTTTCTTCTTTTCTCTCCATTGTTGTTGAGCAAAATCCCAGATTCACGATACTTTTGTTCATGCATATAATAAAGTGTTTTTGTACCTGGCTTCACTAGCAAGACGATACTTCAAATTGCAGGTTCAACGAAATGAACGATACTTCAAATGTGAAGACTAAGGCATTGGAGGAATCAAATATATTAATTTATTGATAAGTATATATTTATTATAGACCGATAAAATTACTTTTTACTTTTTTAAATAAAAAATAATGTTTTTTCTTTTCTTCTCGTTAGGTTTTGGTACGTGGAAACATATGATTATATACTTTATTTATTAGAAGTTTAAAAAAATTGTTTTTTCTTTTTCTTCTTTACCATTTCATGATACATAATGAAATGGTAAAGAAGAAGAGGAAAGCCAGGTGATACGTTTCAGCGTCAAAATAACACTTGAAGGAGAGGTGGAGGGAGGTTTTAAAAAGAAGGAGAGGTAGAGGGAGGTTTTAAAAAGAAGATTAGGGCTCTCACTGGTATCATTTATATTTATGATAAATTATGACTTATAAATAATAATTATTTTTTGAAGAACACATAATTTTGCTGAACAAAAACAAATCAAAATTAAAAAAATAATAATAAAAAGAAGGGAAGAAGGAACAAAAGCACATAAATATTAGTTTTGTGTAAGATTTTTTATATCTCCCTTGGTTTTTTCCCATGAGACTTTCCATGAACCTTAATGAACATACCACAGAGATTACTAGAATACAATGAGTATTGAAAAGAGATGATTAGACACATACCTCTTGCTGAAGATTGATTTTCGACCTTTTCTTTCTCTCTTAATGCTTGGAATGATTGGATCAAAGTCTTCCACAGCCTGTCGGGATCCCTTGACCTTCTCTCTGCGTATGAGAACATGAGAAGAAAATAACACCGTGGTTGTGGGGACTCTAACCATTGGTATTTATAATACCACCCTCGACCCTGGACCAATCTCACAGTGGACCAGATTGATCCATCTCTAATCATACTTAAACCGATCTACCTGTAACTAAACTCCCACTGAATCAACTAACATTATAATTAATTTAACCCATAAAAATATCTTATAATCTCCCACTTGGGCTATATTAATTATAAATTCACCATTGATCCAATGTGACCATGAAATCTAATTACACCAAAACCATCCTTTACTTTGATTCAGTTATCAAGCCTACCAATGTCGAACAACAACGGAAAGTACTCCTATACATCCGGTGTACCCCCTTCCGTCAGTCACATATAGAGGTCTCTTAATGACATAAATCACTTTGAGATGAATACTTGAGTCCAATGATCGAATTACCACGATCCTATTACCTTAAAATCTTTATAGGTCAACGCACTTTGATATTATCCAACTTATATAAACAAACCGCCTCCAGTTTGGACTAATATCATACTTTGGCTTACCACCTTCTTTGGCTAAATACCGCCTTGCAACTTTGACATGTCTTAAATAATTAATAATACATACAAGCAATGAAATTAATGCTTACCAATAATCATACCCATTAAACCATAGGCAACATAAACAATCACTGATAAACCATCAACTACCAGATCTCCACTAATCAAGCAGATCTTAACACTCCCACTGACTAAGAGAATCTAAAGACTCCCACAGATATTATAAATTCCAAAAGAATATATAAACTAATAAAATACATTCATTTAAATTTAATATGAAATTTAGTTCTATCAAAACATGTCAAATAAAATCTTTTAAAATAAATAACTGAACTGTAAGTCAATAAATAAATATCCAAAAATAATCTAAAGACAACTGTATTAAACGACATCCACATTTGGTGTCTTCTTTCCCTGGTGTCTCATTTTCCTTCTTCTTCTTCTCCAACCAAGCTTCTCTTGCCTTACACTCTCTCTTCATGTGCCCCTTCTTATGGCACCAGAAACATTCAACATCACTCATATCCCTATCATAAGGTTTTTCTTTCTTAAAGGAGTGTCTCTCTTTTCTATAAGGTCCTACCCCAACCTTTCCTTTACCCTTATCTTCTCTGAAATGATGACTAGTGACATTAACACTTTCAAATCTTTTCTTTAGTCTCATTTCTTCTTTAGTGCAAACAGAGATTAATTTGTTCATATCTCATTCTTCTTCCTGAGTATTATACATCACTTGTATCTGGTAATACTCTTCAGGTAACGAGGATAACGCATAATGGATCACGAACTCATCATCTACGTTTATTCCCATGCCTTTAATCTTCTCAGCAGTAACAACAAGCTCCATGAAATGATCTCTGACACTTCCATTACTATCAAACTTTGCATTAGTAAGCTTGTTCATCAAGGTGCTTCTCTGTCCTTTATCAGAAAGCTTAAACTTCCCTTTGATCTCTTTTAAATATTCTTTGGTCGTTTCCTTGGCTTGAATACACGCATGGTTTCAGGAATGACCTGCCTCATGAGTAGCATAGACTTTTATTTGTTGTCATCCATCTTGTCATTTCCTTTTTCTCTTCTAGGGTACTAGTATCAGTGATGGCAGCAGGTTTATCCTCTTTAAGCGTCATATCTAGGTCAATTAAACCTAGACTCGTTTCTAGCTGTTTATACCATTTTTTAAAAGTCATTCCAGACAGTAAAGAAATAGTAACTACCAAACTACCTGGTATAGTCACAGGGATAGACATCTTGGGAGATACAAACCATCATCACCATATGAGTTCAAGCAAAAATATCAAGTAATAGAAAATCATGCGAAACTCATACAAACACATGCAATTATATTTACTTCTACTTTGTCTTAAATAAAAAGAAATAGACATCAAAACCCTCTTTGGGACAACCATACTTAGTTGAAAACATCAATGCATGAGTTTAAATACATATCAACCAATAGAAATTTGATATATACATCATTTACTTCCACTAACCATATCAATCATTCATGCAAATAAATATCATTTTTTCAAGAGTTAACCAACTACACATTCTCCTTTGGGATAAATATGCAATGGTCTTCTCAATTCTGTGCAGTGACTGTGAAAGAATAATGACTCTCAAAAATCCTACCACATTTGGGTTAATGAGACCCCCTAAAGTCAAAACCCTTTCAACTCATGTGCATAAACATAACTTTAACTTTGATAATGCCACCTTTGGGTTAACACTGTCTTTCTTAGCTGCTTTTCACACCATGGAGAACAGTGTATTAAAAATATATCCTTTATTGTATATGTAAATACATAAATTTGAGATTTAAGGACTACCATGTTGGAACTGAGTATACCACTTTGGTGGATTCCACACAATCTTCACATGATACCCATAAACCTTAATTTGATCAAAACTTGGCAATGCCACCTTGTACATCGCCCTTACACAAGCATTTATAAATACATGAACTTTGAATTTGAAGACATCATGATAAAACTAGGTATACCACTTTGGTGGATTCCACCCAATTCCACAGTGATATCCCCAAACCCTACTTTGCAGCACCTTGTGGGTCAATAAATAAAATCTCATGCACACATAATCTTCTACAAGTATCTGGTACAAAAATAACTGATAAACAAGCAGAAAACTACAAATCGGACTAATTTGGGACACCTTTTAGTCAAAAAAAATTCTCAAATCATCAAACTGTGTCAAACTATGTACCAAATTATAGAGCACGAAAATACGAATATAGCACAAAAAACCACATCAAAATCCGACACTCCTAGCTCCCACAATTGTCGATCAGAATTGGCTTACCTTTTATATAACTTGAACCGATTTTGGACGGTTCATCTTGGTTCGGTTCGATCTGGCCGGGTTTGGTTATGGGCAGACCGAACCCACTATTTAAACCCTTTTTTTAAAATACTTTGGTCCAGACCGAACCAAACGGTCTGGTCTTAAACATAACCGCAAGCCAGCGGTTCAACCGTCGGCCCAATTAACCCACCCATCTGGGTTTTTGGGTCAAGTTCCTGGGTCGGTGGGTCGGGTTCTCGGGTCCCAAATTCGGGTTCATGGTTCGGGCTCCCGGGTCAGACTTTAGGGCTCAGGGGTTGGGTCTCGGGTTCTCCTAACAGGGTTGGTTTGGGCACTGGTTCGGTCCTGGACTAGCCTAGATTGGCTCGGGCCAAGATGGGATTGACCAGGTGACGTCAGCCCTACCTTTTTTCCTTTTTTTTGCCCCGGCGCATGGATCTCACGCTCTTTTTCAAGCGGCGTGTGAAATGTTGCCGGCTCCGTCTCTCCGAGACCTACAATCCTATAAAATTTATTTTACTTTGTAATGGTCCGAAATTTTTTTTTAGAGGGTCTAAACCCTAAACAAGTTCATATGAAAAATTTGAGAGAAAAATCTCTCCCTTTTTCAATCCAATCAAACATGAAGTCTTTACAATGCTTTCCCATCGATCCTAGATCTGTGTAGGTGGCTCTGATACCACTGTAAGATTTTTTAAATCTCCCTTGGATTTTTCCCATGGGATTTCCCATGAACCCTAACGAACACACCACATAGATTACTAGAATACAATGGGTATTGAAAAGAGATGATTAGACACATACCTCTTGCTGTAGATTGATTTTTGATCGTTTTTTTCTCTCTTAATGCTTGGAATGCTTGGATCAAAGCCTCCACATCTGTCAGGATCCCTTGACCTTCTCTCTGCGTATGGGAACAGGAGAAGAAAATAACACCGTTGTTGTGGGGACTCTAACCATTGGTATTTATAATACCACCCTCAACCCTGGACCAGTCCCACAGTAGACCAGGTTGGTCCATCTCTAATCATACTTAAACCAATTTACCTGTAACTAGACTCCCACTGAACCAACTAACCTTATAATTAATTTAGCCCATAAAAATATCTTACATTTTGCTCCATTTTCTTCACTGAATGGGCTTCCCGATTCTGGTCTGTTTTCCTTAGTTAAGTTAGTCTCTAAGTGTTTGCTCTTGTTCTTCTATTTTCTTAGTTCTTATTACCCTACAGGTGCTCTATCCTGAGCTGGTTTCAGTCCATTAGTTCTTCACATCCCTATTTCGCTTCTCTTCTTTGACCCTGTATCCTCTCCCATCTGCATGGATATGGGAGGAAAATTGGTGGCCGCTCGATGAGCGCCATGTGGCTTTCCTCCCATCCAAGGGAGAGGATCATTTGAACCTACATAAATAGAATTAAACCATTACTGGGAGCCACTTCTTGCTCTTTTTTTTTTCTCTTTTTTTTTTTCAGTTTTGGTTTTCAAATCGTGCGTTGAAAACTTCCTCATTAGTCTTCCTCTTTTTTTCTCTCCGAGGGTTGCGATCACTGCAACTCTTCACTGCGAAGGGGGATAGGGTTGACGAACGAAGAAGTTAAAGTATATGCTGCAACAGGTAAGGGGTCTTCTTCCATTTTCATATTCCTCAGCTTTCAAATTGCGCAAAAGGAAGAAGAAAAGAAAATTCACTCCTGCAACCAAATCAAACAAAAAAGAAGAAGAAACGGGTAAAAATTTTCCGGCAACTCCTCTGGTTCTCTGCAACTCCTCTGGCTAAGTGCAATTTTGGTATGGTTTTTAGCCGGTATTGTATACGATTTTTATATGTTACGAAAACGGTTTTGGATTTGGTATAAGTGTTGGTTACTAATTTGATAAGAAATATGGTTCTAATTCAGTACAAAATATGGTTATAATTCGATGCCATCTTGAACACGTATCATCTTCATTTTTTCTTTTTTTGTTTTTGATACCGGATATTATAAAAAATATATGGCATGTACCACTTGCAAACTTGTCATCTTAAAAATATTAATTTTTAGGTGGTATATATATTGTAAGACCTACACACGAAATCCCCTACTGAACCGGATTTCTACTGTGTCAAGTCTTCCCACATCGACAGCTGACGTACCTTATGCAGACCCGATGGATACGTTCGGATCCTAGGTAAGGAATCTACCCAGACTTATTAATGTTGTAATAGACTTTAGGTGGGCCCAACACGTCCACTAATGCATGGGGCCTGAGATACTGAAGCCAAGGATGTATTTTAGCCCTGCTAGCGGCACAAAACCGGCAGATGAGCTAACCAGCTTCCTGCCGCCGGCTTAGCTGTGGGGGTCACCTTCTCTCTCCTCGTGCTCTATAAATAAGGGTCAAAATCCTCATTAAGGGTTTTAGCTATTTGGGAGGCTGCTGCTAAGCTCTTGGAGAAGAACTTGATGTAGCTTGGAAACTCAAATTCAAAGCTTCATTGGACTTTCTCCTTTAAAGGTTAGTCCATCTTTCTCCCCTCTTTATCATGGTTGTAGACTACCATTAATTAATGGTGGTAGAAACCCTAAAAATTTGGTTAAGAACCCTCAAACCTCCAATGGAAATGTTGTTTGCCTTAACAACACCAAACAAAGGTGGGGAATATGTTTCCCACCATAGATTTATGGAAGGAAGTGAGTTGGGGAAACAAATCCCCTTGAAGTAAGAACGGCAAGCAATGTGACTTCTTAAAGGATAAACAATTTTGTTCAGTGGAGTTTCCTTAAGTTGTGAAACCAACTTAAAAGTTACTTGACATATTTGATCCATTCTTTATATACTCCTTTACATGGGAAACGAAGAATACAGATTTCTAAATTACCCTAATAGGTTAGTAATAGTATAATGATCGAGTTCTTGTCATAAACTTCGAAGGTCAATATGCACTAGGACATCCCTTTCCTTTAGGCTGCCTTGGAAGTCCCTCATAGTAGCTTGGATAAGGTTTGCTTCTGTTGGAACCAACAAGTAGCATCTCTCATATAGAAATAAGCTATAGAAGAAAGAGTTTTTAACTTTTAATCACCCAATTACAAATTCTTTAACTGTGGCCTATGGATCCATAACTTTGTGGAAACACCTCATCGCGGATAGCTTAGTTTCCTCATAGCAATGGAACTACGGTTCATTTTTAACTGAGGTACAGGATCCACTGGTCATTCCCTACCACCTTCAAGTATCTTTATGTCTGCCTATCAAACTTATAAACCTACAAACTACCAAATCCATTAAATGACATCCAAATGATGACACATTTTTTTTCGAGTAAGTTAATAATTTTTTGGTTAAGTAAAATGATGGTACATTGATAAAACTGTCGACTACCAATCACAATGATAGTTAGCATTTGCTGATTTTGATGTGCTTTTAAACTATAGATCAAATGGGAAATGGAAGTAGTTAACATAATTGATCTTTCCAATGCTTGCCCTTAACATTAATAGATTGAAACATTCAAATACATACCATAGAAAATAGCAATAAGGAAAGTGAAACACATCATTTCACGTGACAGTATACCTCTTCACTACAGCATCTAGTCCCTCAAAATACTAAGGAATACAGCTCCCATTTTATTGTTAGTACCAGGGAACTATTCCTTATGATTTGGGGGGAAAAAGACTTCCTCCTTGAAAGAAGATGCTCCATTTCATAGTTTAAAAGTGTATACAATCTCACCAACCTTTGCCTATGAGCCACAACCAATCGAGTGTTACCCCTGCAAATATGCCTCCAAGAAGAAATAATATAAGCAAATTCCCTAAGGCATTTTGTTCCGGTCCCTACAAAACCAGAATCTCATAAGTTTCTACTCAAGTTAAGAATCATTTTAAATTGTATCCTATTCTCTTTTCTTTGTAAACTGGTTGTTTTTTTAACATGAACTTGTCAATATTTGTACAGGTAACTAACCTTGTAACCTTTGGGTGCTGCAGTTAGGACACAAACAGTGAGGTAACCATTGGTCAATCCTAATAAGGAGGTCAACATGAGCATCCAGCCTTGATCTCCATATTTGGCTGTGAAGTAAAATGCTGGAACAAATAAGAAACGTAAAAGAATCACAATCAGTAAACCCATTCGTGACTTCATCATCAGGCCTTTTATGAGGGGGACGTATCTTCCAATCAAATCGCACACATTATACATTGTAGACAGAACAATATCATACCTGAAAGAACATAAGCAATTAATGAGTAGCATGGAAAAATAAAGAAAGCCTTATGTATAATAAGAGAGTTTCTCCAAGGTCTACCATGTATTATGTTTAGATTAGTTTATACATATGGATCAATGGTTAAGATATTGTATAGTATGTTTTTATCTTTCAAAAATAAAATTATAGTGGGAACAAAGCTGATCTAGTTTTCATGAATTGCAACATGATTCAGATGATAAAAGTCGTTTGATTTCTTGAATAAGTTAATGGTCATTGAGTGAAAGGTAGTAGTAGTTCACTGTATCAATAAACCTTAATGTTGAATGGTCAATGGTTTTAGTAGTCTGAACCATAATCTTAATAGATCAGTTCTTCTGATTTCTTAACTGATTGCTAGTTAGGAGAGGAAAGATCAATGACCAGTTTGTAAAGCTCCACAAAAATACCACTAGGTTGAAGCGGACAAGAATGATTTAGTTCTTTTCTTTTTTCACACCCACACTTCATGGTTCTGAAATTGCTTTCTATTTTGTTCTTTGATAAGTGAAGAAACAAGCTTCATGGAACAATAGGCAAACACCTGCTTTGTTTACCAAATACCAAAACTTGAAGTAGTTGCAATATGGCATATTTGAAATTGTTAAAGAAATTTTATTTATGAAATATGAGCCCCGGATATCTGAATGGTGTTATAGAATATGCCAACAGGGCGGAGCCAATCACGTTGCACCATTCAGTTTCATCACATGGGAAGGGGGTGGGGAGAGTATTTTTACTTGAGAGGAGACAGACAGAAAGAAGGGGGCATTGGTGGAGGCTACAACACCCTCCAGATATACTTTTCCCTTACGATATACTTAAGTCTAATAAGAGAATAAAAATGAGACTCGAGGTAAATAAATGATCAAGAAGTTACCATGAACCCAAGCTATGAGAGCCAGTATCTTCAGCTAAGAATCCCGGGAAAATTGATAAAGTTAGCGCATATATCAAAAAGAGGTCAAATGCATAATCTATGTTCTGAAAAATCAACTCTTTGTTTCCCAGACGCTCTTGTAGTTTCGAATCTTCTTCATTCTGTCAGAATTCCAAAATCATATCAATAGATTGACAACTTTGCAAATGTCTTACGCACATTACTTGAAGATAAGGGTATACTCGACTTGGTTGTGTTTCAATGTCACCAGCAGCAAAGTTAGCTGAAACAGTTTTCGCTCCTTCTGAGGCTGCCTTTGAATGATAATACTTCACGATTGGTAATTTGGGAAAGGTGAAAACATAAAGAAGAACACATAGCAGCTCGATGAATGATGTGATGCCAAAGAAAAGTACTGCAGAATGGTAATGTAAAAACATTGATTAATCATCTTTTATGAAGTTCATTTATACAATTTTCGCTATAAGACATGGAAGGTATTTTACTTCAGATGCGACAATAAATGAAAGCAGACCATTGAACTTAACCACTAGGGCTACCAGTCATAGTTGTCAAGGTGACAAGACGATCCAATGAGTATGGGGCCATCCTAGGCGCCGCCTAGGAAACCAAAGCGTTCCTAATGTATTTTTTTTGTTTTTAAAATATTAATGTCATATTAATGTTTATATATATGTAGCATTCTACATAAATAATCAACATTTAAGACATAATTTAATTAATATGAGAAAACCAACAAGGTAACAAATAATGAGTTAAGTAGGCATTACGTATTTATAACTAAAATTTGCGTACTTCTAACAATTTTGATCGAAGTGTAACTCCTTTAATATAGATCGGATTCAAATAATCTCGAATTCGTTTCAAAGCTAGCATAATCAGCTTTTCAATAAATCTGAGATTATTTGAATCCAAGTTATAATGAAGAAGTTACACTCCGGTCAAACCTTGTTCATAGTACGCATATACTATTTAAAATCGTCTGAATGTAAATTATTTTTTGGGCATTAAAGCAAGAGATTATTTTGGTGCACTCTTGGTTTTTAGTGATGCTTTACTATAATAAGATTTATAAAATTTTTATATTTGAAAAAAAGTCTAGCATTTAGAAGTTGAAAATTGCCCCTGCACAAAAAAATACGATTTTTATTTTTGAACTGGAGGGTTGACTTTTTATCCTTATGGAATTTGAATTTTAGACTATTTTTATTGGATTCAAATGGAAGGGGGTGGGGGAGAGGTATTTGCTTATTTATGAATAATATCTTAAGTAAATGAAATATAAAATTAAAGAAACATTTACTTAGTACTTAAATGATATTAGTCATAAATAAGTACTATCTAATAAATGTTGTTCCTGTCTAGCCTAATAAATCTTCTGAAGAACATTCAGACTGACACATTGAAAACAAGACGGTTGCCCAGACACTATGGGTGTCCAAGGCACCCTAGGTGATGCCCAGAGTGCCTGGGTGACCGCCTTTCTCACAGTCACAAGGCGCTCAAGCGCCCAGGCTCCAAAAAAAGCCTGAACGCCTAGGCGACGCCTTGGCAACAATACTACCAGTCATATGTATCATTTGTGATCAAAGACATAAATCTTCAGTACTGAATGAACTCTTCCAAAAGAAATTAAAGTATAAAAGCATCACTATGAAATCTAGCCTACCCAACTTAGAAATGGATTAAGAGCTTATTATTTAATTATAAGGACATCAAGAGATATCAATATGCCACACATTAGAATCATGAAATAGAAGTACATTTTCAGACTCCTAAATCATTCATGGTACTTAATACTGGGCAGATGATATATCCCAGTTTAACCGGTATATAAGAAAAACACAAACAGGGATCTCACTAAGAAAATATCAGTTGAACAGACCAACATATACTAATGATTTTGTCACAAGTATATAAAGCATCATATAGACTCTACAAGCATAAATGGCAATGTCTTTTTCTTGAGAAAAAGGCACACAATGCAATCAATAAACAGAGCAGTGGCATACCCCCCAAGCAATATAAAAACTAACTCAGTAGATAGTGGTCATTTCTTCACTTTATGAAAGGTGTAAAAATTTATCAGAAACAAAGTACAGGTTGCATTCAAAATAAAGTTCAGTGAGTGTTCAATGATAATTTAGTATAAAAACTGATGGGAACTTTAGCAGTACCCATTCAACAGATTCTAAACTATTATTCCTTGAGTTATTAGTACTCAAAAAGTATAAACATAATAATGATTATTTGAACAAATATTCTTAGTTTCGCTCTTCAAAGAAATTTTCACCTACTCTTACCTCGCCTGTGTTCTATAGAATGAATTAGTTCTTGTAACATCGATAAATATGTAATGATTGATCAAACTGTTTTATTCTTTAAGAATAAGAGATAAGCTACATACAAGCTCCTTTGCGAAGACCATCCCCAGAACTCGAGAAGGCAGCTTTTGTAATTAGCCCCAAGGCAGAGGTTAGAGTCCCTGATGCAGCCAGGCCAGCAAGGAAAGACTGCATTATTAACAAAAATAGAAGATTCAAGATTTAGCAATATGATTCAATATGTTCCAAAAAAGCTTTAAAAACACAGGGAAAACGCAAAATTCTAGCCACCTACCTGGACCATCTCAGAAGACATGAAAGAGAGATCTCCAACCATTCCACCTTCAACAAGGGCGTCTGCGACTCCAAAGCAACCACTAATTACACATAGGCCAATATAATATCCAATTCCCCCCTTCCCAGATGTAGCTAGAGCCAACTATCACAAAATCAGAAGAAAAAAAAATAAAAATAGGATGAATCAGAAGAGCCTGGAAAAATGAAAGGGTCCAAGAGTGATCATATGTGAACTACCAAAACCAGCTCTTACAATTCAACAATATGTTGGGCAATGCCATAAAAATTAAAGGGAGTACTTACAATTAGAACCATAAGGGAACTAAGGAAGAAAAGGATATATCCAAATAAGTTTCGTATTCTTGTATTGAGCTTTGCTTCATAGTATACAAGTATTGAAATTGTCCCAAATGCGAAAGGTTGATACACGAGTGTGAGTACCCTTGAAGGGTGGTAGTTCTGCACATGGAAAGAAAAGCAGAAGGCCATAAGTTTATTAAATACACAACTTCAGGAACATACAACCACATAATTTTTAGAATAAGTACGCCCTGTCAGATAAATGAGCCAACATTTTCTCCCCCTTCCTTTGTATTTGAACACTATCTGAATGACCAACTCACAAAACTACCCATTGACATCTTTCTTTATGCTTAAGTCTAGCATAAGTACTAGACCTCAATAACAGAAACAGAACTTTGGGAATTGATTCTCTTTATGTTTAGATAGCCATAAATCCAATAGACCCAGATATCATTTGCAACATCCTTCCTTGTTTGATTTGGGATTTCTTGGGGATCGAGTGAAACCAGAGGCACCAAAATCCCAAAACACAGTTGAGGATCTATTTGGTTGGGTCAAGCTTGATTGGGGATTCTTTTACAGTTAAAGGTGGGTTTTTTAACATTCCCATCAAAATTATAACATGATCCTCCTGATCACTACACATTTGGTTAGTCATAGTTAATGTAAATTTCTATTTTCTTTTCCAAGCAATGATTAGTCCACTAAAGTGCTCAGACAACCAGGGAAGTCATGGAAGCCACTTTAGGTTATATGAAGAAAACCCATGGCAAAGACATGACCATAAGAGGTATGTAGCCAAAGCATATACCATGAAGAGAATATTGTGAGAGGGGGACGAATATGTACCGGAAACAATATCATATAATAATCTTCTATCGTCAACATACTATTCCATGAGAGAAGCGCCCCAATTCCAAGAATCCAGCATAGTGTCACTGCAGCATATCTTCCCTGATAATCAGAGAAAATTAGTATTAGAAATATCAAATTTCTTCAGAGAAACTTAAACTCATGTACCTTAAGCTTGGCTGCATCACTTTCACCAGGTGTAGGCATAGTTGGTCCCCTTTATAGCCCCTATAAACAATGGCCAAATCCACATTAGCTCAGTTAATAGTAGAAATCTTAGCCAACTTCTATAAAGCACCATCCTACTCCAGGAAGGAGATGAAACCATGCTTCAGCATTCCCAATAGAACAGGAAAAAAAAAATATACGAGAAGAATCCATTAATGTCATGGTGATGGGGCTTCTAGAAAACTACACATTATCAACAATCTAAAATGGAAGCCTACCCAACATGTACTGCATCTAATGTGAAAATACCTGTCGAGTGTAGTCTATATCAAAGAACTCCATTCATCAAATTAAGAGTTCTAGTCAAGGAATCCATTACCCACAAATAAGCTATGGAACCATGACACACACCTTTAATATTATAAAAAAAATTCCAAAAGAGAATAAACAAAAAAAATTCCAAAAGAGAATATTTGATAAAATGAAATCTGCAGACAAATTCACAACTAAATTCCTTACAGAAAATCTCAAATTATGCAGAAATTGAGCAAAAAGATATGAAATAATTCAATTCACAAGATCAACCCAATGAATGTAACTGTTCCAAATTAAAATAAACAGTACTACTGTAACAAGAACAGAGCAATATTAAGTAAAAAAAAAGAAGAAAAGAAAAAAGAGCAATATTCCAAAACCCAGTCCTCAATACGGAAGGTAAACGACAATATAAGAGGAGAATATGGAGAAAAGAAAACCCACAACATCAAAAGCCAAAATTATGCAGGTATATTACCTTTTTGTTTTTTCTTTTTCTTTCGGGTTCTGTGAAAAAAAGAAAGGAAACAACCATCAATTGAGAAACAACAACATCAGCATCATTGTACGAGAAGGGTCTGACAATGGTAGAAAGGGTGGGCATCAAACCTGATAACGAGAGAGTAAGAGAGAGAAAGAGGAGAAACGTGGTGGAATGTGGAAAGCAGTTTCTTAGCCTTGGAGATTCTGAATATCCCAAAGGATTCTCAGAGACTGATTATGAGGTCTTCTTGATGAATTTATAGTCTTCTTCCTCCCTCCTCCATTGGGCCCACACGAGCTTCACAATTACAAACCTACCCCGGGAAAAAGGTTCCATTGTTGGGAACAGTCCCACCTTCTTATCCAAAAAAAAAATAGTCCCATCTTTTATATATGAGAGTAAAAAGAAAAATACTGAATTCTTGCTAACTTGATCTATATTTACTTAAACTCCTTTTTTTTTTTTTTTTTTTTTTTTCAGATTTCCTAGTACATACAGACAAACTTCCACATCTCTTTCTCTCTCATCAATTCAAAATCCCTAAATTAACCCTGATTCTCTTATCTCCCCTTCACTCTTCTCCCACCACCTCTAGATCTCCCCTCGCCCTCTACCCCTCCACCACTCCACGGCCATCTCCACCCTGGCCCCACTTCTGCGGCTCTACCTTCCCTACCCTTTGCTTCTCCCCAACCCCATCCGACCCTCCACATCCCTCAGCCCTGCCCGTATCTCCCTCCTGCAACTCTGCAAGGCCTGGGGCTTCTTCACGAATTTCACTTTCGTATCTCTGTGATCTAATGCATACGGAACCTGCTGATCTCTTTGTGGAAACCTCAAATTAGTTGGTTAGCTGGGGCTTTCTGAGCATATTGGATCCGAAGATGCCTTAATACCATGATTGAAATTTTGGGAAGTTTGGCTGACGTCGCTAATAAAGAGAGTTTGACTGATCGTCCTCATCGTAACCACAACTTCTGCTCGCTTCTTTTCCAAAAGGGACAGTGTTATCATGTAGAAACACGCTGAATTGTTCTAAATATTTCCCTATGTTTAAAACAGTATAAAGTGATTATAAACGGCATGCTTTTACAACAATATTTTGAGATCTTTTATCTCAATCCAAACTCATTCTGTTGAGTAAGAATTGTGATCTGTTACAAGTAATATTATTGACAGAAATATTCTGATTTAGTTCCTTGAGACTCGGTGCTGGGTTGTTATGATTCTTGACATCACATGTGAGGGCGAGTTTCACGTAACTTAAGTTGCATGCGATAACACGCCTCCGCAAAGGCAACGGGTGGGGCCCAACGTTGGCTTTGTCCTGAGCCACTGAAAACGACATGTGGATAGTGGTTTCGTGAAGATGTCACCCATTTGATCTTTCGAAGAAATGAACCAAACTTGAAACAGCTTTCGTTGGACCTGATCATAAATAAAGTAGAAATTGATTTCAATGTGTTTCGTTTGAACATGAAAGATTGGATTGGCCGATAAGTAAGTAACCCTAATGTTGTCACACTATAAGATAGGGGTGTAGGAAGCCAAGAACGGATCTCAGTCAGTAAGTGGCCCAGTCAGGTGACCTCGGCAGCTACATTTGACTAGGCTTTGTATTCAGCCTCAATGCTGGAACGAGCAACCGTGTGCTATTTGCGAGAGCTCCAGCAAATATGATTACTGTTCAAAAAGATGGAGTATCCGTCAGTGGAAGGCCAATCTTAAGGGCAGCCAGTTCCAATTAGCATCCGAGAAGGAGGAGATAGTGACGTTTTGAGATAGACGAAAGTGTATCTATCTATTCAGACTAGAAGAACCCCCGAGTTTAGAATCTTTCTTTAATAAACTATCAAACCCATATAAAGAAACAATAACAGAAGCATAAAAAAAAATGATAAAACCAAGATATGAAAATAACCTAGGAAAAAGAAAGATATTCATTCGGAGATATATAGCAAAGCTATATAGTAAAAATTTGAAAGTTAGAAAGGGCAATCCAAGACCTAAATGATGGTCTTAGACAGGTATGTAGAAGAAATATAGAATTAACACCAGCTCAAGGATGTTATACTAACAAAAAGAAGAACAAAATTTCATATAGGAAAGAAACTAAGAAGATTTAGAAAAAGCAAAACTTATAAATATTTGAATAAAAATAAAAGTAAAAATATATGGAAAAAGAATAAATATTTTTGAAATAAAAACGTTCAATAAACAAACTACGAAACCTAGAGATCATAGTAAACTAACATGTTATATCTGTAAACAAAAAGGACATATCGCTACAAACTGCTTAAATAAAGGGAAACAAAACAAGGTGAACAGTATAAGGTAGAAAGACTAGTCAAACTAGCTGATAAAAGACAATTAGAACCCATACAATAGAATTCTGACAAAGAAAATAAATACTCTTATCACTCAGACTCTGGTAACACCAGAGAAGATAACGTCTATGCAGTTAATGGATTCTTTAATTTCTGAATCAGAAAATGGATGGTTTGGAGACGAATGTAATTGTAGTGATTGTGAAACAAATTTATGCAAAAGGAATTAGAAATTAACATATTTTATGTATCCGACAACAACAGAACAGAAAAGATATTGGAAGAAATGTTTTGAATTTAATAGAAATACAAAACTTTATCAACTACTTACGATATAAAATATATATGATATTTACAAATCCCGACAACAGGATAGTCCCGATTTCCATTTAGTATACAAAAATGTTATTACAAGTACCAACAATAGTTATATTAATGTTGATCTTCTTTTCCGAGGCTATAAACCTTTTAGAGTCCAGGCCTACATTGATAGCAGTAGTTCATTTTGTAGTGGAAAATATAATCTTCTCTATTCCTATATGTGGTAACAAGCAGAACGATCGAAATATGATCAATTAGCTAACGGTAATTTACATAAATATGATACAGTAGCATAATGTCCCCATTTCAATTGTCAACCACCAGTTTCTGAAAACTTAAATATGACAAAAAGATCACGGTGGCTGTGATATCTTGTTACGTAATGTATTTTTATGTAAATATAACTCAATCTGTCAATGTTTTGATCACATCACTTTAGGTCATGCTCCTCGTCTCATTAGTGCACCTCTCCAACGCCCAGTATAGTATTTTTGATACCTCTGACTTTTGGTCCTTTCTTCTCTTAGATCAGAGTTCTTCAGCAAGTGTGGTGGGCCATAGTCATGATCATAAGATAAAAAAATCTCCTGCATTAAGATTTACAGAGGTAGGCGATACTGACGAATTTAAAAAAAATACCTAGAAATAGATTCAACAGGACAATGTAAGATAATAGATTTAGAATCAATAGAGTCTATTGAAATAAATGATGATTTTGAAGATAAGATCACTAAACATTATAACAATCTTAAGATAGAAAAAATAATTAAAAAAAGATATGAAAATGAAAGTAGAGAAAGTCTAAAAGAAAACTTCAACGATGACCCACAAAAATTATGAGAAAAAAATAAAACCAAAGTAGAATTAATTATGATAGATTCAAGTAGAATTATTAGACCAAAGAAGATACTAGTAAATCAAGAAGATTTAAAAAAAATGGAAATTCAATGTAAAGAATTAAAAGAAACATGATTAATAAGAGTGTTTAGCAAATTTGATTGCAAATCAAGATACTAGCAAAAAAGAATGGCAAAAAACAAAACAATATAAAATATATAGGTTTTAATATTAATAATAAATTCCTATATATATTAATAATAAATTCCTATATAAATGGTTAGTAAAGTCGAAAAGACTACATTTGGATACTTGTAAAAAAGTAAATGAAGAGAAAATTTTCCACTTTTCCAAAGCCTGCAATTTGATAACTTTGAACATGAAACAAACATAAACTAAAATTAAATTTTACAAAAACAATGACAGAAGCAAGCAGGGCTCAATTGGGCAAGCTGACGAGGGAGACGGGTGGTCCAGCTATCAGACATATCGGTTAAATAAATAAATATTCGTTTTTCTTAATTTTATGTATTAATATATAGTTCTTTCTTTTTCCCAGAAACAAACACCACCTAATACCTCAAATTTATACTAAAATAGGGAATTAATAATTGTTGGCAAAGTATGAATTCAATATGGAGTAGCCCAAGTCATCACTATCATCACCATTCTATGGTCCCATTGACAAAGAAGAGGGCATATAGCAAATGAGCCTTCAAGTTCCGATAATCTTTCAAAACTCTTCTTTTTAGCTTAGGTTTATCCAAGGCTTTTCGGATCCGACTGTACCTTTGACTAATCTCCTTAGGAAGAACCAACCATTGCGTTGGATGACTTCGAGCGTTCGAAATTGGACTTCTCCTGACGCATGCACCGGCTGCTAAGCGGATCGAAGGTCAGAAAAGGAAAGGATAAGTCTTGGGGGAATGCGTTCTAACCACGTGCATCTTGCAGAAGAACGATGCTTCTTTTGACTACTTTTGGCCGTCATGCAACTCATTTTTTTCTCCCAACCCACGTCACATCACATCACATCACATGTGATATTTGTCAGATAAATTAAAAAAAAATCATAATAATTATGTTACTAACACGTGATTTGAGTGTGTATCATATTATTTATGAGGTTTAAGATTTATGTAGAAAACTTGATAGAATTAGGGATTCACATACTCTCCTCCCAGTGATTTCGGAGGAGAGGGGATGTTCCGTTGGATGATTAACATGTGAAGTTCGAGTGAATCTAAGTCATTTAGTGAAGTCAACATCAAGCGGACAAGCTGAGCAGACAGAGGATGTCGACTCGGATGAAGGACTCGGATTCACCCAAGTCTCACGTGTCGGTCATATTACGGGGACGTCCCCCTCCTCCCGAATCACTAGGAAAAGAGGATTTGAATCCTACAATTAGAGGGTTGGTCAAACTAGCTTTACATAAGAGACATAAAGGTACAGTAAAAAGCTAAATGACTTTATCATGGTAGGCATGGAATGAACTTAGAGAGTGCCAATCAAATCGGTCTGAATTAATTTCAATTCAATCCAGATCGAATTATTACTAAACATGTTTCGGGTTGAAGTATGGTATATTCTATCAGTCCTGGTCTAGACTAATCTGAAACCGGTCCAAAAAATCGGACCCATGAACCCGTACCCAATAGGGTCCAAATGAGACTCATTTAGACCAAATATTTAACCCTAATTTCACTACTTCAGCATTCTAGATGGGCTTAATGGGTTTTCTATTGGACTTTCAACCCAAACGGGACCGATAACAACCCGAAACTGGCTCGGCCCATTGGTTAATATGCACAGTGCATGCCACCTAGTCTGAAACTCTTAATGTACCGGCTGTGACACCCTTAAATGAACTATTATATTCATGTGGAAGAGGGTTTCCCGCTCCATTAGTTTGGCGAAAGCAACCTCCCACACCATATCAATCATAATATGGAAAATGATTTTATCAATAGGAGAACCCATATGATTAAGAAGAAGAGAACGACAATGCAAGATCCACATATTCAAATTATGAGACGACATGAGTCAAGAAAAAACATACCCTCACTATCATTGTTTGGATTTGCTAGTTCATAATTAGACTTAAACGAGCACATTACCCCATCTAGATGATGGAGTTATGTTCCGACTAAATCATGAGCCAATTAAAAATGATTATGAATTATGTTTAATAATCTCTTACTTGATAACCGCTTAGGTTAATGAGTGTTTTTTTTTTTTTTTTCTTTTTGTTTTGAGCTAAAGGTCAGCAAAGTAGATTAAAGTGGAAAAAAAAGAAAGGGAGTACAAAAGAATCAAAGATAGTAAAAGCTCCACCTTCGGCATTGCCATAGTAGAGCCCTATCTTTGATTAAAAAAAATTACATAGTAGCTTAAACTAATGAGTTAAAAAAATATATATATATATATATAAATATATATATATATATATATTTTTTTTTTGGGTAGGAGTTAAAAATAATGTAACACTATTAGACTTTTAGATGAACTCAACAGAAACCCATTTAACATGGTGAATTTATATAGCTATATCCCTATTGTGGCCCATCCATTTATAAAATGGGTAGGGTTTAGCAATGCCCAAACCAATCCAATCCAATCCATTTATAGTATTCGATATTATATCCTCAAAAGATATATCACATGTTATATAGTCTAAGGATGCAAAGTTGGCCATGGCGGCCCGAATTTGCTGTGAGACCAATAGGGCTTGGGTCGAGATAATTAAGCCCTGAGAACAGGTTAGCGTTGAGAATTTCTGGCTGAGTTAGGGCCGGGCCAGGATTGAGGTCTTGAGCTGAACTCAACCATTTATTCTTTTTCTTCTTCTTTCTTCTACTTCTTCTCCCTTGTTCTCTTTTGCTTCTTTATTCTTCTTTCTGCTTTTTCTCCTCAGTGTGGCCCATGATTTCAATCAATCAGGGCCAACCCATCCGGGCCTGGCCCTGAAGGCTGGTTAGGGTTGGATTTTTTAGGCTTTGAGTTAGGGTCAGGCCGGACCTAGGAGCAACGAAGGGAACTCAGGGTTGGGCTGGGTTTTTGAAAAGCCCGCTCCAATCTGCCCTTGTTGCAGCCTTAATATATACCATGCAAGGCAAGAAGAAAAGAGTCCTATAGATTTTATGTTAAAAAAAAAAGAGTCTACTTAGCATCTATGGACTTCGACACGAAACCTAGATGCAATACTACCTAAGATGACCCATTTGTTAATTATATTGTATTAAGTTAAAATTATTTAACCAAAAAAAAAAAAAAAGAGTTAAAATTCTATTTTGTTGAATTTCGTTCAATCCTAACATAATTGTCTCATCTTTATGTTGGGTTGTGGGCCATGTTGGACTTTGCTACCCGATTATGGTTGAGGTAATGAGTTCAAGCTGGTCCACCTGATCCAAAACCCAGGTAACCCATCTAACACAATGCTGTATTAATGTCTTAGATTTAACTCAGCACTAACCCATGTAACACAGTGAATTACAATACTCATATCCCAATTGTGGCCCACCCATTTATAAAATGGGCAGGGTTTAGCCATGCATAAACCAGTCCAATCCATTCATAATATTCAGTGTTGTATCTCCAAAAAAAAATGTATGTCACATGGTATATACCATACAAGGCCAAAAGAAAAAATAATAAAAAAAAAAACCTAGAGATTACAACGGATCCGAAAATCTTTAACCTTTCAGAAGGTTTTGATCTCATAATTATTACTCTTTTTTTCTTCTTTTTTTTCTTTTTTGAGATACAACACTGAATATTAAGAATGGATTGGACTGGTTTAATGCATGGCTAAACCCTACCCATGTAACACAGTTAATAATTCAAAAATTCATATAGTTAACGGGCCGGTCAGGGCCTATTTTTTATTTTTGATTTTATAATATGCCATTGAGTCATATCTAGAAGAGACTCAACCTAGCCATATGCCTTTTGGTTACATTTTTTGCTCTGCCGTCCCAACCTGACCTAAAGTTGGGCTTAGCCAAGATGGGCCTGGGCTGTACTTAGCCAACAGGTTAGGGTTGGAATGGGCTAGGCATTTAAGATCTTGTGGCAAGGTCCAGCATACTTGACTTCCAACTCCACCTTCCCCTAGACCCTTGCCCTAACCTTGCCCACATTTGCATTTAAAGGATTGAGTTTTGGGTTTGGGTGATTGTATGGAACTCTAGGAATAATGGGAAATGTATTTTAATTATTCATTAAATAGGAAAAATAATAATGAGATCTCAATGATGGGATCATCTTCACCCACCGTGATGAAAACTTTCTTTGAGAATTCTTATGAACATGAACACCTCCAAGTAAGAATAGCAAGCAATATAACGACTTCTTGAAGAATAAACAATTTTGTTCGGTGGAGTTTCCTTAAGTAGTGAAACCAACTTAAAAGTTACTTGACAAATTTGATCCATTCCGTATATACTTCTTTACATGAGAAACCAAGAATACAGATTTCCCAATTACCTAATAGGGTAGTAATAGCATAATGATCAAGTTCTAATCATAAACTTCGAAAGTCAATATAGTCTAATGCACTGGGACATCCCTTTTCCTTTAGACTGCCTTGGAAATCCCTCACAATAGCCTGGATAAGGCTTGCTTCTATTGGAACCAACATGTAGCATCTCTCATATAGAAATAGGCTATAGATGAAAGAGTTTTTAACTTTTAATCACCCAATAACAAATTCTTTAAATGTGGCCTATGGATCCATAATTTAATGGAAACACCTCATCGATAGCTTAGCTTCCTCATAGCAATGGAACTGCGGTTCATTTTTAACCAAGTTACAGAATCCATTGGTCATTTCCCTACCACCTTCAAGTATCTTTATGCCTGCCATCAAACTTCTAAGCCTACAACATACAAAATCTTTTAAATGGCATCCAAAAGATTTTTTTTTTTTTTTTTGTGGGGTGTAAGTTAATAATTTTTTGGTAAGTAAAATGATGGTACATTGATAAAACTGTCGGCTACCAATTAGAAAGACAGTTAGCATTTGCTGATTTTGATTGGTTTTAAATTGTAGATCAATAGGAAATGGAAACAGTTAACATAATTGATCTTTCCAATGCTTGACCTTTACTTTAATAGATTGAAACATTCAAATACATTCAACAGAAAAATAGCAATAGGGAAAGTGAAACCCAACATTCCATGTGACTGTATACCTCTTCACTACAACATCCAGTCCCTCAAAATTCTAAGGAATATAGCTCCCATTTCATTGTTGGTGTAATGCAGTGAATGTTGATGTAAAAATACGTCCATTAATCATCCTTCACAAAGTTCATTTATACAATTTCTGCTATAAGACATAGGAGAAGGTATTCACTTCCGATGTAACAATAAATGAAACCAGACCATTATTTTGGAATAACTTAATCACAAGAGCTACCAGTCATATGTATAGAGTTTTTGGTATGCCCCAACTCTGCTCAATCGAGTCAATTGAGAACGCAACTGGCTCAACGATTCATGCATCTGATTCATTTGTTCTTATTTGTGTCGTTGCTCCATTGCCGTCATTCGATCAGTCAAGGACTTCAATAAATCCACAATATATTGTAAAGTAAAATATTTACTTCTTGTGATATAAAACTATTTTCATTTCTAGCCATCGCTCTGATACCAATTTGATGCCGACCTAAATACCAGCAAGCCAATATTGGAGACCGGTAGAGAATATCATTCGAGTGTAAAATAAAATAAAAGTGATGGTGTTGATTATAGTTGAAGATATGAAAATAAAGATATATAGATGGTAGTTTAGAGTTTCACTAGTTGCCCAACCATAGGAGTCCCACTTAGGTACACTTGTTTCTCATAAACACACTTAATTCTTATAAGTAAATCTCAAAGATGCTGTAATAGCAATCCATAATTCCATTATATAGAGAAAGAGAAAGCTTAACAGCCCATTGGATACATCAACATGAATTAAATGGACTATTGAAAGTGAAATCCAGCATTCCACGTGACAATATTCCTCTCACTACAACATCTAGTCCCTCAAAATATTAAGGAATACAACTCCCATTTCATTGTTAGTACCAGAGAAACTATTCCTCCTGATTTTGGGGGAAAAAAAAGGTTTCCTCTTTAAGAAAAGATGGTCCAATTCATAGTTTAAAATGCATATATTCTCACCAACCTTTGCCTATGAGCCATAACCAATCGAGTGTTACCGTTGCAAATACGATCCCAAGAAAAAATAATACAAGCAAATTCCCTAAAGCATTTTGCTCTAGTCCCTACAAAACCAGAATCTCATAAGTTTCTACACAAGTTAAGAATCATTTTAACTTCTTTCCTATTATCTTTTCTTTGTAAACATGTTGTTTTTTAACATGAATTTGTCAATGTTTATATAGGATAAATAACCTTGTAACCTTTGGGTGATGTAGTTAGGAAACAAACAGTGAGGTAACCATTGGTCAATCCTAATAAGGATGTCAACTTGAGCATCCAACCTTGATCTCCATATTTGGCTGTAAAGTAAAATGCTGGAACAAATAAGAAACGTGAAAGAATTACAATCAGTAAACCCATTCATGACTTCATCATTAGGCCATTTATGAGGGGGATGTATCTTCCAATCAGATTCCACACATTATACATTGCAAACAGAACAACCGCATACCTGAAAGAATATAAGCAATTATTGAGTTGCATGAAAAAATAAAGAAAACCTTATGTTTAATAAGAGAGTTTCTCCTTGGTCTACCATGTAGTATGTTTAGATTGGTTTATACTTATGGATCAGTGGTTAAGATATTGTATAGTGAATGTGTTTGAAACTAGTTCAAGCTTAAAGAGAACCAGGTTAAATTAGAGTTGAGCAACATTAAAATCCAATACACAGAAAATGACAACCAAGGATACTAAAGAGAACTTAGAGAACTCTAACTTACCCGAGCAGATAAATTCGATGAAAAATGGTAGAGTCAAGACCAGCGTGATTGATAAGCTCTATTTCACTTTTCCTCAAAGCTCCCGGCATCCAATTCAAGAAAGTAACGTAAGTTCTAAGGTTCCTAAACTTGGTAACCAGATTCATTTCTTGTCAAGGACTACTCCTAACACCTTTGATATACCATTTTGGAAAATAAACTCTATCGTGGATGGATTGAATCCTTAGAAGAGCAAAAGCAAGCAACAAAGCAAAGATACTGACCATGTTTATAAATGCAGAAACCCCAAGAACCTCAAGAGATGCCATTAAAACTCAGAATTAGATAGCAACAGTAGAAGAAGAACAGAGAAGATATTGATTGAAGAAGAAGAGAGAATGTGAAACAAAGATGATATGGACTGAAGAAGAAAAGAAAATGTGAAACAGAGAAGATATGGACTGAAGAAGAAGAGAGAATGTGGAACAAAGACGATATGGAATGAAGAAGAATAGAGAATGTGAAGCATAGAAGATATGGACTGAAGATGAAGAGAATGTGAAACAGAAGAAGATATGGACTGAAGAAAAAGAGACAATATGAAACAGAGACGATATGGACTGAAGAAGAATAGAGAATGTGAAACAGAGAAGATATGGACTGAAGATGAAGAGAATGTTGCTTTCTAAAGTCAAAATGGCTCTCTCTCTCTCTCTCTCTCTCTGTTTTTCCGTTACAAAAAGCTGTCTAGACAAAAATAAAATTATAATGGGGAAAAGGTTGATCTAGTTTCATCAATTGCAACATGATTCCGATGATAAAAGTTGTTCGATTTTTTGAATTAGTAAATGGTCATTGAGTGAAAGGTAGTAAGTAGTTCACTATATCAATAAACCTTAATGTTGATGGTCAATGGTTCTTATAGTCTGAACCATATTCTTAGTTGACCATTTCTTCTGATTTTTTTAACTGATTGCTAATTAGGAGAGAAAAGATCAATGACCAGGTTGTAAAGCTCCACAAAAATACCCCTAAGTCAAAGTGGACAAGATTGGTATTTCTCTTTTTTTTCATACACTTCATGGTTCTGATATTACTTTTGTATGCTATTTTGTTCTCTAATAAATGAATAAACAAGCTTCATGGAACAATAGGCAAGCACCTGTCATGGCTCTGATACCAATTTAATACCGACCTAAAAGCTGACAAGCCAAGATAGGAGGCTGGTAGAGAATATTATTCGAGTGTAAAATAAAATTCATGTGATGGTGTTGATGTTAGCACCCCAATTTCACCGTTGCATCGATGCCAGTTCCCGCTCGGTCTTCCTAGTGCTGAAAGGGAGAATGTTAAGCCATAATAAAAAAAAATCATGTATCTTTAACTCATATAGTTTTCTTCTTTTCGTGTATTTTTATTTTTATTATATTATTTTAATCCTTGGGTTATCTAAACCTACATGGAGGGAGGGTCAGTTTTGTAATTACAAAGCAGATGGAGGTTTAAAAGGTTGGGTTTTGTTGTAATTTCGGCAGGAGGACAGGTTAGTGATTTGCCTATCTCTAAAAGGAGGGGCAGGGTTGTGAATTTGGTTCAGCTGGGTTATAAAACCCTAGCTGAACCCTAATTCAAGGGTTCTTTTCTTTTTTCTTGGTCTACGATTCAAGAAGAGAGGGAGAAAGGAGAGTAGAGTGACTGAGAGAGGATTCTCAGACCTTCGGAACCAGAAAGAGGAGAGCTTCATTTGTGAGATCGGGGTTTGAGAGAGAGAATCTAGGGAAAGAGAAGGGATGTTTGGTTTGTGATTCGAGAGGAGAAATCTGAGAGGGAGTGAGCTGCAAGAGATTTTCTCTTTGGGGAATTAGGGAAGAGAGAGGAGAAGAGTCACTGGGATTTACGTGAGGGTTTTGGGAGAGAGATAGTGCAAGTTTGAGTCACTTGTTTATTGTTATCAAGGAAGAGAGAGAAATCGAAACTGAGAGGGGGAGTCACAGGGATTTCTTCTTTGAAGGTTGAACAAAAAAGTGGGTTAGTGATGGTGGTTTCTCGAAGCATTTGTGGAGAGAGAGAGAAAAACAAAGTGGGTGATTGAGTGGGGGAGCTTCCCAGATTTCTGGGATCTAATCGAACTCCATTTAGTGTTATTCTGCGCTGTCGATCGCAGGTAAGAGAGGTTGATTTTATTTTATTTTGTTCCTTCTTTTCTTTCTCCCTCTATTTCATTCGGATAAGGTTTGATCAAAGTCGATGTTTGCACACTCTTTTATGCCTGAGTTTCAGCAGGGTAGTAGGTAAGAGAAATAGAAAGCAAAGTGGAATCAAGACCAGAATAGTGTAAACACCTCAATTTTGTCAAGGTCAAATCAATTTATTTTTTTTAGTTCAAAATAAATAAATAAAAAAAATTAAGAAAAGTGGAAAAAATAAATGGATAAAATATAAATTAAATATTTAATTAAATAAACACTTGTTTCTCACAAGCACATTTGATTCTCACAAGTAAACCTCAAAGAAAAGATTTTTACAAAGTTCTAGATGCTATAATAAGAGCCCACAATTCCATTATAAAGAAAAAAGAAAGGCTTAACAACCCCTTGGATACATCAACTTGAATTAAATGGACTATTGAAATTCTAAAACTAAATGGAATTCCCAACACCTAGAAACTAAAACTTATACATTGATAATAAATGTCACGCCCCAATTCTGGACTAACCAGTGGTGTGATGAACTGTCAATAAATCAATGGTTCAACCAGGATCTCATATGGGTCGTACCCACCATATCAAACCAAACACACATTGCACGGTAATAATAAAAAATAATAAACAAGTAATCGAAAGTCTTTATAATTAATGAACTGAAGTCTAACAGTGATAAAATAAATATTTAATCCAGTTATCTACAGATAACTCAAAACATAAAGTAAATAATCCATTACAAGTTTCAGTACTCAAACATAACTAAATTACTAAAAAACAATTGGTTGCACTCACATGAAGGATCATTTGCATCTTCCACAACTTTTGTGTCCATAGCAGTCATGTGTCCATATGACGGTGCATTCACGAAATCTTCTACTGTAAGCACCATGTTCTAAAACCGGGTCTAAACCATGGTTTTATGTGATGACAGGTGTTCCAATTATAACCGGACCGGAGGGCGAAGCCGGGTGACGAACCACTCAAAGTTCAGGTATGAAAAACTGTAAAAAATGCCTAAAAACTCATACCGGTATGTGCCACCGGTATGGGCATATAATGCCCATAATGCCATACCGGCCTCACCATACCGGTTGCACCATAGTATGGTGCAACCGGTATGTGCAACCGGTATGGTATACCGGTTGGAACTATACCGGTTTGAGTGAGTCTGGGGTCTCCAACCGGTATGTCCAACCGGTGTGCCTGACTCCGGCTGTAGACAGACTCTAGTGAGTCTGTCTCTCAGAATGGAAACTTGGAAAATTTCCATTCTGAGGGAAAACCTTCCATGGGTGGTCTCCCTCTATTAATAGAGAAGGAGACACTCCATTGCTCCTTCTCAAACACTCTCGCCGTCTGGAGAAGAACTGAGAAGGAGCAAGAAGGTGGAGGCTACCCAGGAAGGAAGAGCACGCCGCCAACCGACAACGCCGGTAAGCGCAATGATCCAAAAGGATTATAGTTTCCATTGTTCTTCTTCATTCGAATCTAACCTAGGTTTGATATGGTGTAGCCGAGATCCGAAAACCACTAGCGGGTTTGGACCTTAGTAAAGGGTAGGGGAAACCCTAGAGACTTAACTGCTAGTCGACAAGGAGGGGAGATCCGAGATCTCGCTCTCAGATCCAAACCGCGGGGTATACCGGATGGACTATAGGTCCAGCGGTATGGCCTTGCGGTATATACCGCAGGCACATACAGGTCTCACTCAGTGAGATCTGAGTGAAACCGGTATGTGCAACCGGTATATATACCGGTTGCACCATACTATGGTGCCACCGGTATACATACCGGTGGCACCATACCGGTCTCACCACCATAGTGAGATCGGTACCTGCAACCGGTATAGGTTTCCGAGCTTGGTTTGCTTGGCCAAACCTGGTTCCGACCCCTGAAACTTTAATAAATGAATTTTAACATAAGAATGTGGTTATGTAGGACCTGTAGACGCTGTGAGTGAGCTTTCTGACGCACAACCGGATCATTATCACGTGTCAGGTAAGGAACAAGACCCCAAACCTAAATAACTAATCAACAGTAAACCTCTGTGATATATTTCTGTATTTGTAAATACATATTGTTTGATGTCTGTGCATTTCACATGCCATGTAGTTGTTTTCTTTTATCTTATTATAATCATGCATTTCATATGCTAGGATTGTTGTATGTTTAGGCATGTGTATGTTTTCGTTAGTGTGTGAAATGTGAAGGGGATGTGCCCTGGATATATCCATAGCTAACACTTTTCTCGTATCGCCCTTACCTTAGCAAACTCAGTGCGAATAGGGTATCAGGGGGAGGACGTGGGATTGTGGTTCTTCCTGCCCGCCAGACTCGAGCCCTATCTCTATGTCACAGGGAGCCGTGCTGGGGTAAGGCTAATGATATTGTATTGACATCTAGGATTGGTTAGAAACGAAACCCACTTGCAAGCCCTTGCCAATAGGGGTTTAGGTATTGATACGGTATGGGGTATCAGGGGGAGGACGTGGGATTGTGGTTCTTCCTGCCCGCCAAACTCGAGTCCTATCTCCATACCGGAGTGAGTGATGTGGGGCAACATCAGTAGTGTGGTAGGTGCCTGACTGTTGGGTGTGCTCACACTCTCGTGCATGGAGGTGCGGTGACCGCCAAACCTTACCATACCATATTTGCAAGTTATTCCTGGCCCAAAATGTAATGTTATCTCATGCATATTGTACTGTTGCATTGGTCTTGTACTTACTGAGCTAAGTTGTGAGCTCACCCAAATATATATATTTCTTTTCAGATATTGATGCAGGGTATACGGTGGAGGACTTCATGACTGCTCCAGCTTACAGCACAGTGGCTGCCCTGGACTCCCAGACAGTGGAGGACGAGCATGATGCGTCATGCGAGTGCTCGTTCTATGTCTTTTCTCAGTGATAGGTTTATTTTCAGTTAAATCTTTGTAATAATTATTATTTAAATTTTGATGGATGATGGAATAAATTGGATATTTATTTAAATTACAATTTAGAACTTGGCTCATTTATTTATTTTCGCTGCTATGTATTATATCTCTGATTTGGTTAGACTGCTTGGGAATGATTGATTGACACGGTCTATTGAGAACCTGGTGTGAATCGTGGTTTAGAGCCGGTTCACTCACACTTTTGGTTCAGCCAGAAATTGGGGTGTGACATCTACAGTAGGACCTGCATCATCAACTAAAAATATTCGACGTCGAAAGGGTGAGCACACATCACGGCTCAGTGAGCCAACAAAATAATGCGCAAACATATGCATGCATTCAATTCATATCTTTAGTCTGATTTTTAAGTTTGTAAAGTGCTATAGAAAAGATTAGCGGTCACCGCACCACTATACACGAATGTGTGAATCAGCCGAATGGATCAAACACCATTGTCGTCCCACATGCACCCACCATGGAATAAAGATAGAGTTAAATTGTTTGGATCACACACCGCCAATACTTCACCTGATGCCCAACCCATACCAATACAAGGGCTTGCAAACTAGGCTCGTAACTAACCAATCCTAATGTCATCTAATGTATCCAAGGCCTCATCCCAGCATCCCTCAATACTTCCATAGAGATAGAGCTAAGGCCCCCCAATAGAGTCAAAGATCACACGGTCCATGACCACCTTCCCTAATGCCCTATGATGTAATGTTCTGCTAAGGTAATGGCGACACGACGATGTCAGTGAGCAAGACTTGAGTAGAGATAGAGCTAGAGTCTGGTGACCAGACTGAACCACAATGTCACGTCTTTCCTCTGATGCTTCATTGACATCCAACACACTAACCACACACACAATCACATGCATATTCCTAACATCATCATCATCATGTTATAAATAGACAGAAATGAATATACATGAGCAGAATATAGTAGTAATATTGGATGACATGTGAGATGCATATTACAGGCATACAGGCATAGAATCATTCATTGCATCGGACTTAATAAAATAAGACAGTTTATTATTATCCAATTAGTTTAGGTCTTGTTCTCTCACCTTTTAACAATATTCAATCTCCTCCCAAGCCTTGAAATTTTCTTTGAACCAATTTAGTAACCTAGAAATTATATGAATTTATGTTAGGATTCATGAGTAATATGTTACAGTAGTCAAAAATCGAAACAGATCACTGATAAGTGACTGATTGGTCCTATGGTCTCATGTTGTGTCGACCATACCACGTACGGTAGACCCCTACAGGCACTATATGCGATCACACCTACGACCATACGTTTTCTGAATTCTTCTCGAATGGCTGTGGTCGACTCTCTGGTCATCCTATGGTCGACCGTAGCTACGACCATATGATTTCGGGTCAAAATTTAAATTTAATTCGAGTTCCTCTTGAGTCAATTTCTCTGCTCTTCACTTGGGTTCATCTTAAGGTTATCATATGGTCATTATTTATAGTTTCTCATTAACTATTATCCCTAAATCCATCCCTCATAGTTATCCTTGAGATTTACTCAAAGGATCACATGGAGCATAATGGTTTGACATCTTCAATCCACAATAGAAACCTTATTCAATAGGATTTACATCTTCAGAGGTAAGTTTCATACCTTGGCCTACAGTAGAAAACCAAAACCTTCTCTGCAAAACCTTCTTCTTAGTCTTCTCTCCTTCTCCTTCTCTCCCTTCTCTTCCTATAGGGTTTGATAATGTTCCAAAAGAGTAAAAAATGGTTGAGAAATGTCCTTTATATAGAGAGAAACTCTCGATATAGAGTTTTCCAATAATAGGAAAGAGATCCCCTTTTTATTTGGAAAGTTTCCAAACTCGGAGTCTGATTTGGGGTCGTACAGTCACAAAATCCGTCGACCATACGCTTAAAAACATTGACCGTACGTTTAATTATCAATGGTCTTTATTTTTCATCGTATGGTCGACCATACCTACCCAGGTAGTCGACCATACACTTAGTTTTATGTGTTTTTGAGTCTATTCGCTTATTTGGTCTCGTGGTCTGTCTTCACACGGTTGGTCCACTTGATCCAGCAATGATGAAAAGACCTAGCACGAATGGTTAGACCGGTTAATGGAGTGCAGGTCTTACAATAAACCATAGACCTAGGAAACAAACAAGATATAGAAAACAATTCTTAGACATAGAAAACAATTTCAAGACATTAAAAACTATTCCCTATACATAAGGAAGTACAAACAGGATATTGAAAAGAAAGGTACTTAATACTGCCATGGAATATGAAAAGGCAAAAATAAATTTATTGGAATATGCAATGGATCTCTCAAGAATATCTTGTTGCAATTATAAGAAGGTCATATGAGAGCCGTAGGTACTGTTCAGGTAAACAGTACCTCGTGAACAATGAAGACTAGGTTGGTACTTGAACCATGCTACATCAACAGTTGAGGATCTACTTAGTTGGGTCAAGCTTGATTGGAGATTTTTTACAGTTAAAGGTGAGTTTTTTTAACATTCCAACCAAAATTATAACATGATCCTCCAAATCACTAACATACTCGATTTTTATTTTCTTTTCCAAGCAATGATTAAGTCCTTTAAAGTGCTCAGATAACGAGGGAAGTCATGGAAACCACTTTAGGTTATATGAAGAAAAATTCATGGCAAAGTAATGACCATAAGATTAGGTATGTAGCCAAAGCATATACCATGAAGAGAATATTGTGAGAGGGGATGAATATGTATCGAAAACAACATCATATAATAATCTTCTATCGTCAACATATTGTTCCATGGGAGAAAGCTCCGCATTGCAAAACTCCAGCATAATAGCACTGCTGCATATTTTTCCTTGATAATCAGAGAAAATTAGTATTAGAAATGTGAAATTTTTCAAAGAACAAAGAATGGATTAAAAACTTAAACTCATATACCTTAAGCTTCACTGGATCACTTCCACTCAGTGTAGGCATAGTTGGTCACCTTTGATAGCCCCTATAAACAATGGCTAAATCCACATTAGCCTACTTAATAGTAAAAATCTTAGCCAACTCCTATCAAGCACCCATCCTGTCACACCCCAATTCTGGCTGAACTAAAAGTGTGAGTGAACCGTCTCCAAACCACGGTTCACACCAGGATCTCAATAGACCGTGTCAACAAACCATCCCAAGCAAACCTAACATAATCAAAGAGTAATAAATAGTAGCGAATTTAAATAAATAAATGAACTAAGTTTACTATTTGTAATTTAATAATTATCCAGTTATGCCATTATCCACAATCATAAATAATAATTTATTACATTGTCTATACCCAATTAAAATAAATAAATAAATAAATAACCCTAAAGGAACACACAGTAAGAACACTCGCATAAGGCATCATGCTCGTCCTCCACTGTCTGTGAATCTATAGCAACCACTGTCCCATATGCTGGGGCAGCCATGAAGTCCTTAACGGTGTAACTTGCATCAACATCTGAAAAAGAGTATATATATACGGATGAGCTCACAACTTAGCTCAGTAAACCACAAGACCAATGCAACATACAAATGCATGAGATAACATTACAATTGGCTCGGTATAACCTATAAAATGCTATGGTAAGGTTTGGCAGCCATCGCATCTCCATGCATGAGAGTGTGAGCACACCCAACAGTCAGACTCCGATCCACACTACTATTGTTGCCCTACATCACTCACTTCGATATAGAGATAGAGCTAGAGTTTGGCAGGCAGGCAGAGCCACCATCCCACGTCCTCCCCCTGATACCCTACACTACACTAACACCTAAACCCCTATTGGCAAGGGCTTGCAAGTGGGTTCCGTTTCTAACCAGTCCTATATGTCATCACAGTATCTATGGCTCTACCCCAGCACAGCTCCCTACGACAAAGAGATAGGGCTCGAGTTTGGTGGGCAGACGGAGCCACAATCCCATGTCCTCCCCCTGATACCCTATTTGCACCAAGCCCGCTAAGGTAGACAGCAATACGAAAAGGTGTCAGTGTGAAGATATATTCAGGGCTCCACACTTTACACACTAACGAAAACATTCACATGCCTAAACAAACAACATTCCTAGCATACGGATATGCATGAACAGATAATAAAATTTAAATAATTGGATGACATGTGAAGTGCACAAGTAATAAAAAATAATCACAGAATCAGATATGATCACAACGGTTTACTGTTATTTAGTTAATTAGGGTTTGGGGTCTTGTCTCTTACCTGACGTGTGATTGCAAGTCCGCTCTGCGTTACAGAGTCCACTCACGCCTTCTACGGTCCTGCAAGATCATATTTATAGATTAGGATTTGGTTGTTAGGGTTCCAGTTGGTCAGAACCATGTTTGACCAAGCAAACAGGCTCCGGTAAGCATACCGGTGGCAATACCGGTCTCACTATGGTGAGACCAGTATGGGCCTGTGGTATATACCGGTCTCACATACCGGTCTCAGTACCGGTCTCAGTATACTGCAGCCGGAATGTGCTTGTGGTATATATCGCAAGACCATACCGCAGGACTTTTTGTCCAGTCGATATGTCCAGCGGTATAGGTTCGAGAGCCCAATCTTGGATCTCCCTCTCTTGTCGATCATCGACTTAGTTTTTAGGGTTCTTCTTAAACCATTTTAAGGTTGAGATATATGTTTGGTTACCTAGGTTTAGATTATTTCGTCGCATCTTTTTCATAATGGATCTTAATGAAATTAGGGTTTTACAGTTCTAGGGTTTGGATCATTACGCCGTTTCACGGCTTAAATTCGTAATCCCAAACATCAATAGAGAGGTCAAATACTTACCAGTGTTTGTTGAATGGCGGTGCTCCCCTCCAACGGAAGATCCCCTTCTCGCACAACCTCCTTCCTCTTTGTTCCTTCTCAGATCTATTCCAGACGGCTTCAGGGTTTGAGAGTGTTTGGAAAAGATCTAAAGAGAAGGAGTGATGCATATATATAGTGGGAGACTATTCTAGGAAGGTTTCCTACGTCTAAAAGGTTTTCTAAAGTCGTATTCGGAGTGTGGGACCCGCTGGAGTCCGTCTCCACTCGAGAAATACATACCGGTTGCACATACCTAGATATGGTACTGAGACCGGTATGTAAAAATTATATTTTTACACATTGTTTCTCATACCTGGATATGGTAGTTCGTTACCCGGCCTCACCTTCCGATTCGATTATGATTAAGTGACCTGTCACAATGTAAACCATGAATTAAATCGAATTTTCGAAATAGGATTCTTACACATCCTCCTCTACAAAGGAGTTGAAAACATGATTCAGTATTACCAATAAAATAGAGGAAAAAGTATATGAGATGAATCCATTAATGTGATGGTGATGAGGCTTCTAGAAAACAACACATTATCATCAATCTAAAATGGAAGCCTACCCAACATGTACTGTATCTAATGTGATGATGCCCTGTCGGGTGTAGTCTAGATCAAAGAACACAATTCATGAAATTAGGAATTCTAGTCAAGGAATCCATTACCTACAAATAAGTTATGGAACCATGACTTAATATTATGAAATGAACACACCATTACTAATCTAAAACACAGCATTACTAATCTAAAACAGAAGCCTATTATACGTATACTGCAACATAAAAAAAATCAAAAAGAGAATATTTGATAAAATGAAATCTGCAGACAAATTCACAACTAAAATCCTTAAAGAAAATCTCAATCCAGAAATTAAGCATAAGATTTTTGTCTATCGTTTTTGGTCTTCACTCTCAACAACTAGCCGTGCCAAGCTCCTTCCATTCTCCTTCGTGAGTTGCTTCAGGTAACTTGTCTCTCTCTCTCTCTCTCTCTCTTGCATTTCTGCAGTATCAAACAAAAGCTATTTTGATCAGTAAAAAGTTTAAGGCACTGTTATTTTTAGGGAAGCATGTGTAAGTCAATAAGTGACAAGGGAGATCCATGTAATAAAAGAAATGTCAAGGGGAAATCTATGTAATTTTCCCTATAAAAGGAGATTCATGTGATTTTCCCTATAAAGGGAGGTCCATGTAAGTCAAATACGCCCAAGATAATATCACATAATAAACGAATTGTTAAAAGGAGATCTATGTAATTTTCTCTATTTTTATTTTCAAGAAGATCCTTACTAATCTATATCTATGCCTCTAAAAGCCAACGTAGATCTGCACATCCTATTGTTTTGCCGCAGGGAAGAATGATCTGGCAAATCAGACCCTTTAATTTAACCAAGGAAAAAAAAAAAACAAACGATAGGTATTAGCCCCATATCAAACGTGGATTCAAATCCTCTCCTCCCAAAACTGGACAGGATGCCCCGTCGGATGGCTAACACATGATTCTCAGGAGAGTCCGAGCCCCATGTCTCAGCCGCTACCGCATCTTGGCTCAGCTTGTCGACTTGAATGTGAGGCTCAAATTCCCCAGAAAATCACGTGTCGATCATCCGACGGGGACATCTCCCGTCCTTCCAGTACCTGGAGAGGATGTGAATCCATCAAATGTAGGCAAACCCTTCAACACTTTAAATTAGTTAATTAAAAAATCAGTACCGTTAAAATCAAATCTTCTCCGTGGATGTTTTTCAGAGTACATGTGCATGCACTGATTCAAACTCCTGTTTTCAGACAAGCCTCTCGAGCCCAAACCGAAAACCAGCCCTTTTAAAATTGCAGTTGCAACGCAAGAGCCCCTAAATCATGGTTTTAGTGACTTTAGTGCTTGAATACGGGAACGGGATTGGGATTGGGATCAGGATTGGGATCAGGATCGCGTGGAATTGACCCCAAAATTATGCCGATACGGTACAGCTTGGGATCCGCATCTAACTAGTTTAATGGAGGAGGAGAAAAACAGCTGATGAAAGAACGAAAATCCAAATTCTGTTGGAGAAGAATATAAAAAGAGAGTGAAAAAAACAGCAGAGAGAATAACAATCTGTCATTACAAATGCCTCTTACAATCAAAACATAAACTTACAAGTTTTACCACCTCACCATTACTTTTCAAAGGGACCCACATCTGCAAATAATCATGCAGTTGCAAAACGCTTCCGATCTTCGTCTCAGTGCCATTCCCCTGCAACTCCACCCCAGATGAGACCACCGCAGCGGCAGCAGGATTAGCCAGAATCAACCGGAATTCCTCGCAGCGTAATATGCCTGCTGCTGGTTCAACACTTCGGGAACCACTCCAGCTGGTGGGTATTCATAAGCTTCCATACCATGAACCGGTTGTGCGAACCTCATTGGAAATCTCTGAACGTAAGTCGCCGGCATCGGAATTGCTGTTGCCGGGACTTCACCGGGCGGCACCGGACCGGGCATGTAATAGACATGCACTGGTTGGATCGCCGGACCAGGAATGTTGCTCGCCGGGTAGTACTGCGGCTGCCATGTAGTGTTATCCATATACCCAGTATGCCGCGAAACCAGCTGCTCACCTGTCTCCTTGAAACCATCGATTTGGCTTTCCTTTGAATCGCTCATACGAATTGGATCCTCCAATTTTGTCTTGACCGATGAGGTTGAGCAGTAGGGATACGAAGCTGCTGGGATCGGCGAACCGGGATCGGAATCGGCCAAATTTGGCCTGGTTTTTGGTTTGGGCTCGCGAGGCTCATCTGAGTTATCGAAACCGAAGAGAAAATCGGGGAGTTCAGAGAAATTAGAGGAAACTTCGGAGCGGCCACGCTCCAAGGAAAAGGAAACTTCGGAGCGGCTGCCACTACCATTGAGCGCGTCGAGGAACCAGTGCTCGCGGATTCGCTTAGATTGGCCGTCGATGATGGAGCTAAAGCTGCTGGCGCTGGAGCTGTTAATAGGGAAGAGGAAGAGTCGAAGACGAGCTGTCTTGGAATTAGAGGCCTGGGTGAGGCGGTCGAATTCTTCCATCATGTTATCCACATCTTCGTCACTGGAGACAGTGATCAAAGCGTCGAAGTCTTCGTTTGGAAGCTGGTATTTGATGGAGATTTCGGTGCAGTTGGAGAACTTGGAAAGTCTTTCGAGGAGGGCTGAGAATCTGATAGTACGGTGAACTGCTACGATACGTGTGTCGCCTCCTACGTATCTGAGTTGGTTATCGTGGGGGCGTGGGAGGATCTGACCGCCGAAACTGCACATGAACCTGATATCTGCATGTTGGTCGTCGTCCGATTGCTGGGACGAAGTCACTGAGTCTGCCGTGCCGGGATCAAACTCGGTTGGGTGGTCTGACGTCATCTCAGGGTGCCGTCGCTACCAGAGTTTTTGTGATCGCCTCCTCTGTTATGAATGTACGAAGACTTTTCTTTCCATCTTGTGAAAACTGAAAAGAGGAACGTAGAGAAGGAAAGAGAGAATAGAAGATTTGAGTTTCCGGCGGCATCCTGGAATCGTTTTTATATATTTGCAGTGGGCGAAACTTGGGAGTTTTGTTCTTTCAATGGTCGGCTGGGTGGGGCCCTAGGGTCGGTCAGTCGGTCACCCAGCCCCCTGGGCCCACCCCTGGCTGATCGGTCACTCAGCACCTCTACTTCCTTTGACATGATCCTTTACAGCCCACAGCCCACCTAAATGTCGTATATGAATAGATGATTTGATCATTCAAACAATTGAAACAAACAAGATCTCGCAGTCAGATATTAAAGCCTTTGTCTAATTCATCAAACATTTTTCTGTATATTGGCATGTAATTCGCTTGGTTTCTAAAGTTTGAATTGAAAATTGATATGTGAGCAGATGACATGGAGTTTGTAGTTTATTTGTATAATAAATTTGGGCTTGGTTCAAACTTGCTATGTGCTAAATATTAAGATTGTACAAAAAGACCTTCTCAAATGGACCATCTATTTACCGGTTGGTTAATTTTTTTGGTGTTGGCAAGCGTTTTCCCTGTCTTTGCCAAAAAAAATGTTAGGCCATGTGTTGTCGTGGGTTTAGTCCCACATCATGGGCGTGTGTCCGTGTTTCTCTCTTTATATATAGATATGGAGTTCCATAATATCATGGGTTTAACCCTTTTGATTTTGCCATAGGTTGTCATTGTTTTTATGAAAAAATAAAAAAATAAAAACCCCTATCGAACTAGAGCCCGAGCCCATGTGCATTTATGTTTTTGTGTTTTTATGTTTCAAGACAGTGTCATAAAAATACGATTGAATGTGAAAGATTAGACTCAATATTGATTAGAGAACCATAGAAAAATGGATGGTGCTACACTGGCTAATCAATCAATCAATACCTGAGTGTCTAATAAGTGGCCTCTTGAAAGGATCGGGCTCCTCTCAAGTCCAACCATTTTTTAAGTTGAGGTTCAACGGCTAGAGTTAGTCTATAGCACATATCAATACATTGGTTTACACGTGGAATAAACTTCAACCACTGAATTACAACTTGAGAAATGGTTGCACTTGAAAAGATTTTTTCCCCTTCTGAAATTTCTTGAAAGTTAACTAAGCAATAAGCGATCATTCAATGAGGTGGTCACTATCAGGTTCAGATCCTCTCTTGTCATCGGAGGGACTCTAATCATGATCAAACAATTGGAATTCACTCAATGTTCGTACCAATATATTAGTATACCCACCAAATAAACTTCGTCTTTAAATAACAATTGAAAGAATTGAAAAAAAAAAAATCTATTTATATCACTTCTCACTAGTTTGTTCAGAGCTTTCAAGAAGCTTTGTGCAGCTATAATAGTTTCTCTGCAGACTATGGTATCCATGGTAATGGCCTACGGGTAGGCCAACCAAAAAATAAAGGAAGGAAAAAATTATCTTATCTTAGCCTAGCACAATGGCACAGGTTAGGCTGGGCTACTGGGCGACTTTTTCTACTGCTTTTGGTGGTGATGGCTTGTGGTAGTATATACTATTGTTTTCTGTCTTCCAGAGGTGGAGACATGGTTTTAGTAATTGAGTTTTGGTCAATATGTATCAGTATCGGTCATGATCGATATCGATCTGATATTGATTCCCTTAGATTCTTAATATTGTTTCATGTATTAGATCTTCAACTCGTGACAAATCAGATCAAAACCTGTCAAACCTATAATATAAACTCTCACTAATCAATAAACTCGATAATTAATCAAGCCCACTAAGATAAAGTCTCACAAGAAATGCTATGTATGATTCTACCTAAATCAATTCTTCACTGATATGAACAAAGCTTGATTTGGCATGATGGTAGATCACCTGCACCTATGTTTATTCTCCACAAGACTCCATCACCATTCATATCCAGTAAATCCCATACTTTAGAGGTGGATCCCACACCTCATGGACGGTGTAAGAATCCCACAAAGAATACATGTACATGTAAAGGAACCGGTCTCATTTGGGCATAGCTTGATTACGATGGGTTGACAATTTTCTGTTTTTACATTTTTTTTGGATAATAAATAAATTTATTTATTAGTAATTGTGTCCCTCAAGGAATTCAGAATACAATTATCTTGAATCCAGTGATCGAAATTTGGCCAGACTGTCACCCACGCTAACGATAAGATTCTTTTGGAGAGAGAATTCAGCAATCTTGTTTCGCTCCCTAAAAACAAAACTGAAAATATAATTTTCAAAATAAGATTGAAGAAATATAATATCCTCAAGGATTTGTCAAGAAGAAAATCCACCCATGTTAGATTATCAGATTTCAAAATCAGTTCCATCTCTTCCTTAATTATTACCAGTAGAGCCATTTCATTAGCCAAGGCTTCTCCAATAATTGAATAAGCAAAAGAGAAAAATTCGAAAATGACGAAAAATACACCCCTCTGATCACGGCAAATATACCATCAATCCCCACTGTGACTGTGACTTTGACAGATTCCTATGAATGGAACACCTTTCATGGAAATGGATATTAGAAATAATGACTCCATGATTAACAAAAAGGTAGGTAGATTATGACTTGTAGGTAATATCATCTCTCTCTCTCTTTCTCCCTCTCTCTCTCTCTCTGGTAGGTAAAGGAGGATTTACATCGTCTCCTTCCAGTGGTTCTGAGAGGACAGTGGCAACCTATCCTGGATGGTTGCCACGTTGGCTCTCGGTGAATCCGAGACCCACGTCTGAACCGACATCCTCTGTCAGCTTGGCTTATCGACTGAGTGTCGACTCCATCGTAACTCTCGGATTCACCAAAACCACGTGGCAACCATCCGGGATAAGTTACCACTGTCCTCCCAGACCACTGGAAGGAGAGGATATGGATCCGGTAAAGAGTGGCTCCATGATAAATGGATTAATGCATGGGACTAGAACAAGAAGAGTAGCAATATATTGTTTGGTTCAACCGAATCTGATGGATTTGAGAGGAATGCAAAAGCTTATAGCCAAATATGATGATGGGGCAATAAGGCGAGCCAATTTGATTTCTAGCAAGTGAACATATTATGGCTGAGCTAACGCCTATTGGCTTGCCGGTTTATAAAAGCATCCACTTGGATAATTCGGTGGACATGGAAATGTAGAACAATATAAGCCAAAACATTCCATCTTTAATCAATAGCCGCCCCTCACCCACTTGCATGGATGCTATGGTCATGGTTCAAGTGAATCCAAAAAAAAGATTCCGATTCTGATCTGCCCAAGTTTGGGAATCGATCGGAAGTGTACATAGACAGTTTCAACTAAAGGTGTCAACTAGGTACCAATAATATTGTATTTCGAAAATGAAATCATACTAAATTACATATTGAATCGAATTAGAATCGATATAATAACTTTATGGAAAAATAGATTCGAAGTCGATACGGTACGATATCCGTATTAGGGACCCACCTCATCAATAAGTACCAAATATTGAAGTCGTACCGAAACCGTGTCGATATACTGATTTTTCTCTCTTATAGAGCAAATTTCGTATGAAATGATGCCTTTGCCCTCTTTTTTTTTTTTTTTTTCCAAGACCCTCCTGATGTGCTAGTAATATACTTTGCTATTGTTGGATTCTGAATTCACCCTTCTAATACCCAGGACAAAGATCTTCCTCTTTGGCGAAGAAAAACTCTGTTCTACTGAAATAATACAGGATCAATATCTTTCCCTTGACTAGGGGGTGTGCCGAGCGTTTCAGTCTGTCTGATGGGCGACTGGCACGGCTGGATGATAGGAGAAGATCAATGTCTTGACTAGGGATGTGACTCAGCCCTCTTGGCCCTCGACCAGGCCCAGCCCATGAGAAAAATGGGTTTAAAATGAAATTGCATCGTCCTAGATGTTGGGCTCAGGCATTCTAATTGCAGGAATTGCGTGCCCTTCATAAGAGTTCTCAAGGGAAAATTATTCCTCCTCATGGATGAAGATGATCAAATCACTCGGATCTCATTATTATTTCATTCTATTGTTTAAAATGTTTTTCCATTGTTATAAAAGTTCCATCCAATCACCAAAATTAACGCAGTGAAGAATGCTAGACCTCGCCACAAGATCTTAAATATCCAGCCTAAACCAAAGTTAGTTAATACACATTATATGACGTATTTTTTTCATATCTTATTTTTGCCATATAATATACATATCGTACTAAATTATACGAGAAAAAACGTCATACAGGTCACCATATATACACGTATTAAATACCGTCTCATATTTTTTATTAAAAAAAAAGAGAAAGAACAATCACAAGAGGCAAACAACTGACAAAAGTCACATAAATATTTAAATTTTTTTATTTAATTATAGTTTAAAGCCAATGGCCGACCAATGACGGAAATCACATAACTATCCCAAATAGATGAGCATGCCACCCAAACCGTAGTACAAGTTGCTTCCCAATTTGTCGTCTTAGAACACTTACCTTTTCTCAAATCCATAAATTTATTGATGTGGGACCAAATCAAAATTTCTTGTCCCGAAGGAGCCTAGGAATGCAGTAATTTGTTTATTAGTTGAAACTTGAAAGGAACCCTAAGCATATGGGCCCAGGGCTCTATTTTGGTGTTCATTTAGAAGAGGGCAAAATGGCATTGGAGCTTCTCTAGAAGCTCAATATATGATAGTTGGAATTTTCAAAAGCATTGTGTATTAGATGATTAGAAAGATAGAACCAGTGAATCGGTTGGTAGTTTCAATTCTCAACCTCTCTTTTTCATTGAAAAGAATCAAATCCTTAGCAACCTAATCAACTATTAATAATTATTTTAGACTTTAAATGCATATATTATATAAAACATGTTCAATTTATCTATGTGTATTGATTTTTTTTTAGTCCCATATTGTTCGTATTTTTTACGGTCCCATTTAATTTTTTAGTCATTTTCAATATAGCAAACCGGTCAAAGTTTTTTGCCGTTCCCGTAAACCAACTTTGGCCCAGACCAGTCTAGCCTTTGCCCCCTTGGCCTAGTAGAGCCGAGGCCCGGACTGAAAAGCCCAACTTTGGGCCAGATTGAGTCGGTAAAACCCAAATTGTAATATGAATCAACATATATTTACACACCTAATTGCTTGCCCTTTTTACCAACAAAAAAAGAAATTAAAAGATATCTAGAACTAAAACTATGCATCTCTCAATGAACAAAGCGGTCGGAACAAGCGTACAGGAGAGCAAATGCACAACATGGTTCAAATTCAATGTAGTTAAAGCAAGGCTCAAGTAATCGTTATCAGATCAGTCAATTCATATGGGTTTTGGATCTTGTTGATCCCGATCCAAACCTTATTATTCTAATGCATATCAGTCATGTTTCAGTTTTCCATCGATTCCGTACACCAATCTGAATTGAATCAGATCAAGTTTGAACATGATCAATACCGTATCGATTTAGTACCTTAGTCTAAAGTCAAGAGCAGCTTCATAGCGCGTCCATTTGTATATATGGATGCACATATACTGGCACTCTAATGTTTGATCTAATTTTTACCAAAAAAAAAAAAAATGTTTGATCTAATTCGATTTCTTCAGGCATACTCCCAACTGCAAAGTGGCCTTGCTGATTATAAGCCCATTTGAATTAAATGGTGGCCTGTTTTCCTAAACCTAGATCCAACCCAAAAACACCCTTAACCACATTGGTTTGGAATTGTTAGGTTTCTGATAAGTATATTACAATTTCAAAGTCTAACCAATAATTTCTTAGACCCTCTGTCCCGATTCTCCTGAATTCAGTTAAGCATGTATTATATAGTTAGGGGTGTCAATTTTGGGATCGAACTGGTAACTTGGGCCGAGTCAGTCCGAATTAATCCAAAACCGACCTAGACTAATTGTAATCGGACATGTTTTTGGTTGAGGTATGGCATATCCTACCAGTCCAGACTAGCCTGAAACAGGCTCGAAAAACCGGATCAATGAACCCAAACATGTTTTGGGTTGTGTAATTTGCCCCTAATAAAACTAAAATAGGTGTTTTCCTTTTCTTAGTTCAGTGCTTGACAACATTGGGTTACTTCTATTAGGTTCTGGGCCTTACCCTTCTCATTTTAGACCTTGAGTGAGTTTGGGCCCATTTAAGAGCCACCAATTCCTTAGAAATCTGAAGTTGGTTTTCATAGACTTTGTTTGGTTGCAAGGAAAATTAAAGAGAAAGGAAGTGTAAATTGATTGCATAAACTACCAAATTTTTTTTACCATATTTAGCAATGATTATTATTAAACGTAAAATTTATTTTATTTTTCATATGCAATAGATTTGGATGCAAAATAAATATAAATTAATAATTAAATATAAAATTATTTGGAGTTAGTTACATAGACATGTGATGGTATACTATTATGCTTTTGGACGAGCTGTCCACATCGCTACCTTGTAAAAAAATAGTTTTTCTTATATTACATGTACTGTGTTGTATTTGGTAAATGATAGATAATTTTTTATATTAATCAAATATAATACAACATATATTTTGGGCTATTGCGAACTCAAAAGGTTGTTTGCATGGCCCATAATAGAAAGGGCTACAAGCCACTTGATATTTGTAACGTGGAAAGATGATGTGGCAATTTCAAATCAATCCCAAGTGTTTCCATAAGTTTAGAGACTAGAAATAGACTAGAAAACGGATTCTCCAGAGGCTATGGAGGATCCAAAGTGCATGTCAGCAATTTGTCTCTCTACATGTATGTGTCCAACTATTGTTAATTTCATTCTTATTATATTCTAGTTTTCTATATGGAAATTAGGGTTTTGAAAAACCTTGGTTATGGAAATTTTACTAACAATTGGTATGTTTTCCTCAAAACAAGGTCACCAACTGTAAACAGACGTTCTTGAACTTTTGAGTTGTAAAATCGAGCTATTCGTTGCTGGTAAATAGCAATCCATTGATTTGCAGTTTCTGTGACATCCTCTAGCATGTCAAGGCTAAGGCGTGTATTTTCTAAGTTTGTTCTCCTAAGAAATTGAACACTAGGTAAGTTGGTTTAATGACTTCAACCGGGAGTAGGGCTTCTACTCCGAATGCTAGCATGAAGGAAGAGTTTCTATCCGACCTGTCATCCGATAAGACCATTACACACTAGGTAACTCATCCACCCATAAACTTTTTTTGTCTTCCAACCGACGTGATAACTCTTGTAGAGTAATTCTATTAGCAATATGCTACAAATGTTGTTCGAAGTTCAATATTGAATTTTTTTCTTGTCAGAGAGAGAGAGAGAGAGAGAGAGAGAGAGAGAGAGAGAGAGAGAGAGAGAGAGAGGAGTCTTACAAATGAAAAGTGTTCAACCATTTACCTTCGATTTGTCGAGTATTTATAGCAGATGGAGTAGTTTTGATAAGTAGAACGCATGCTAGATGACTGAGGTCGCATCCTTTATGCATTGCATGACGTTCTTGTGGAATTTGTATTGTTTCCTTTGTAACTCATGGTGTCTTAGTGGGGCACGATATTCCCGACTTACAAGGTGTCATTTTTTTGTGCAGTCAATCATGTGGGTCAACTACTTAGGATGTGCTTCAACCTTGATAATGGGTTTTAGCACATGGGTTAGCACATGGGTTAGCACATGTCTTAATGCATGATTAAGTTTGCTGAGTAGTTATTCATGCATATGTGACTCTTGTACTCAATGTCTCTTTAACTGATACCAAAATTGAACGAACAAACCCAATAATGGATAGAAAAGAGTCCATTAAACTAACATTTTATTAAACATTCACATAGGAGACAAATGCCAAAACCAAACCAATCTGATTGAACCCATAAGCAAACTTGTTACTACATTTATATAGTAAACCGAGACCGAACTGATAAGAGCATATTAATCCAGCCTCGATAAAAAGCTGAAACTGAACTAGACCGAAACAGAAACTGAGACCGAAAATTTTTTATGGACCACGGGGGTATGTACCGAACCAACTCATTGGGACCCCAACCGATCCTGTCACAATGGGACCATTCTAATTCCTATTGGATCCAAATCCCTTGCCCCTCCCCAAGCATTGCATCCGCCTCCTACTTAAATCACCTTCCAAGCGACGATGACATGATGCTCCTCCGTAAACGTGGCCCCCACCGCAAACCTCAGCATGTACACTTCACCAACGATCGAATGAGTCATATGAATCTTACAAGACGAGTTAACTCGTTCTAGTAGCCTCCTATTCAACAACTCGGCTGTGCTCTTTCCTGTACCAGCAGAACTCGCTTTCAACCTAAAACACACCAATGCGAACCGTCCGGGTACTACAATCTCGAACCGCGTATCCGCTTTCACGAACCCTTCAAACACCTTTGCTATTTGAACGTCCGCTCTTATGTGGGCTTGGAGGTTTGTCACGCCGCAGCAACGTAGCACCATCCATAGCCGTAGCGCTCGGAATCTCGAACTCGTTCCGATTTGCCAATCCTTGTAATCATCCATCGATTTCAACTCGCTGGGCTTGTTGTTCAAGTACTCCGGGTTAGTACTGGGTGTTTTCACTCACAAGCAGCAGCAGTACCACTCCCCACCCAGATACTGACGGAACTCGGGACAGATGCATGCGCTGCCCGCATACGCTGCATCCACGTGGAGCCACACGCCAAACTCTTTAGCCACGTCTGCTAGAGACTTAATGGATCGACGGCCGTTGACAAGGTGGTCCCCACAGTTGTAAGTAGAGTGGAACCAAGCGGGCAGCCACGTCAGCTTTCATTGACTTCTGAACTAGGACGGCGGAGAGAGAGAATTCATAGTTGGCTGTTGTGGGTAATAATCGTATGTTGCGAGGTAATATACCAACCATCTTGCATGCTTTTGTGTAGGTGGAGTGAGTCTGTTCTGAGCCGTAGACGACGGGCTTGCTGATACTCTCTTCTCCAATGTGCTTGAGTGCTCGGTCTCTGGCTGCAACGAGCGTACAGAGGATGGCTTCGCTGGTGTTGCCTTTATGACACCTCCACCAGTGCCAGTGAACATGAATGATATGGGCAGCTTAAGCATCCTAGCGAGCCAGTCCATGACAACGATCTCGAGCTCGGTTGCAGCAGGGGAGGCGAGCCAGGTGAAACCCACTGAGTTGAAGCAAGTGCAAAGCATCTCTCCCACAAAGGCAGCTGTGCTGACAATTGCAGGGAAGTAGGCAAAGAAGTTTGGACTAAGCCAATGGGTCATACCAGGGATTATGTCTCTCTGGATATCTCTTAATACAGATTCAAATGATTCAGGATTGTATGGTGGATCATCTGGAATACGGTCTCGGAGGTAACCAGGATTAACTTGGCTAAGAACTGGGTAGCTTTCAATAGTCTTGTAGTAGTCGGCGATGAAATCTACGGTCTGATGGGCTTGTTTTCGGAATTCCTCAGGATCTAATGGTTTGAACTCATCGTGTGGAGTTTGCAGGATGTTCGTGAAGTCTAGACTGCTGCCCATTTGGACCTCAGAGCAAAAGACGGGTTTTAAGAGAGAGTAGAGGAAAATGGTAGAGATGTGGTGGTGAGATGCGGCTGAGGGAAAGGTCTGGGAGGGGTTTAAGTAGACTCAGTGGTGGTTACGTGGTGACAGAACTAAGAAGTCATGAGGCAAAGGCGTACGTGTAAATGGAATTCAAAAGGAATACCCTATACTCTCAATCTTGTGACATTGGTTATGCATGAAAATTATACCATGGAATTCAAGAGGAATACTCTATACTCTCAATAAACCCACTTCATATATCACATTAAAAAAGTCTTTCAGTTGTTTCTCTCTTTCCAAATCAGCCATACTATGTATTGTTGGGAATAGTCCCAAATTTTTTCTATACTAGAATCTTGAATTCCTTAAATATGTGAGAGTCTCTCAACTTACAAGTTTAAACTTTTAAATAAAAACTTAACATGGTATCAGAGTTCCAAGTTCACTCCATACAATCACCCAAAAAAAGGACCATATGCCATGTGTATTGCCATCCAGAAAAGGGGCAACACATAGGGGGGGGGTTGAAAATAATCCCACATTGCTTGGATATTAGAATCTTGACTGCCTTATATACATGTGAGAATCCCTCCACTTACAAGTTCAAACTTTTAAAATAAAAACTACAAGTATTAACAAATTTCAATAGGCATGGCCTCTCTTACTAAAGGCACCTATTGCCGTGCATGGGAGAGTTGGTCCCAATTTTGACATCCCTAATGATCACGATGTACCTTGTTACTTTCTTTCTTTTTCTTTTTTTTGGATAAATTACCCTACTACTCTTACTCTCTATAGATAATATGGCTGTGAAAAATCAATTATGAAAGGATAAATGGGTAAAAAGCGAGTATTGCTTATGTTACACTAATATTTAATGGAAAAAAATTGAGACACATCAATCAACGATCAATAACACAGATAAAATTTTGCTGCGAAGCATTCTCTATTATTTTGATTTCGTTAAAATTTTATATGTGAAAACAAAATTCAATGCTAGTTTCGAAAAGGTAAAATATAATGACCTCCAAGGAAGAGGAAGAAGGGAATTCAGTTTTTTCATCAGTTGAAATCAAATATTAGAAAAAAAAACATGTAAAATTTTACATGAAAACAAACGGGAGCATGTAGATTGCACAAGAGTTAGTTGAGTTGGAGGCTTTACTTAGGCTGGGTGGGGTCGGTCATCAAATTGTTCCTTACAAAACAATGGCATAGGGGTATATACCTAACAACAAAAATGATTTAAAATGCTAAGGCTATGTTTGGTTGCAAGGGAAATACGAGGAAGTGAATGGAATTGAAGTGAAGTGAAGGAAAATTGTTTTCCCCTATGAGTCATTTGGTTGCACGAGAAGTGAAGTGAAATTAATTTTTCACCGGTCATTTGGTTGGATGTAAAATTGATGCAAAATTTTAAACTTTTATAATCTAACATAGATTTTACTAAAATATAATGGAAAAATTACACATACCACCCCTGCACTTTGGTCCAAATACATTTGTTACCCTAAAGTTGACAACAATTACACCTACTACCCCTAAATGTTAAATATGATTACACAGAGACCCAGTCTGTTAGTTTTTTTTTCTGCTAGTTACTGATGTCAGCACAATTTTATTTTTTTAGACCTAAAATACCCTTATGAGTATTGTAAAAAAGAGCATAATAGTATTATGCCTCTTACGTGAGTTTATAATCAACTGTAACAATCAAGCTTATCATTTACAATGTCAAAGTGGAGCTTATAGAATACTCTGCCCCCACCTAATTGGTTGCTAGTTACTTATGTCAAAGTGGAGCTTCTAGATGCCACTTATGCAAGCAATCTGATGAAAGTTTTGATCATATTTTTTTGGAATGCTGTTTTGCCAAAAAAATATGATTAAAAACCTTGGCCATATATAATCTAAGATGAGAGGGTTTCCATTAGCCTGATTTGCTATTTGCTTAGTGGAAAGGAAGAAAAAACTGGTACCATTAAAGGAGATATGGATGCCTTTATTGTTTATTATTTTGGAATATATTTGGAAGGCAAGGAACATGGCATGCTATGATGGATTTAGGGTAATACCAAGAAAAGTACTATATGATATAAGGGTTAAAATGAAAGCTTCTTCAGAGCTAGAACCATGTGAAGTCAGAAGGATGGATTTTTACATGTCAAACAGTATTTTAATTTAAAGACAAAAGGAAGCATTGTACAAGTAATTCGACCTATATTGTGGATCAAGCCTAAAGGAAGGTGGTGCAAACTTAACATTAATAAGTACTCTTTGGGAAACCCAGGAGATGTAGGAGCTGGTGGTGTGTTTTGGGATAATCATGGGACTGTCTTGTTAGCTTTTTTGGCCTTCCTGGGTCAAAAAACTAACCACCAAGCATATCTGCTAGCTACTATGAAAAGGTTGAGGCGTGCATTATGTCCTGATGTGAGCTACTTATAGATTGAATGTAATTCTAAAACTGTGGTGGACAACCTGTTAAAAAGAGACCCCCCATGGTTTGTTTTGCAGCAATGGAGAGGTCTAATGGCAAGATTGGCAAATACTGAGATAATGATAACACAGTGCTTTAGAGAAGCTAACATTATTGCAGACATATGAGCAAAACATGGAGCTACAGAGTTAGTTTCTGAGGTATGGACTACTTGCCTTGACTTCATAGCAAGGGATGTAGTGTGGGACGCATCTGAGCATCAAAGGTATAGATTCACATGACTTTAATCTTTCTTCCAATGATAGGACTCGGCTGATGGCAATGTCAAAGGTGGAGTTGTTACTATCATTGTGATTTTTTTTGTATTCTTTTATTTTAATACAAATTCATGCTGACATTTAGCTCTAAAAAAAAAAATATTACATGATAGTGTGATAAGTGAAAACAAATCCCACTAAGGGATATTCTTATTCTATCGTCATCACATCATACAGATGGTAACATGGATGTTCTTGCGAGTGGTGATGGTGGTCTTGCGGACTGTAGAGACGTTGGTGTAAGGGTGGATGGAGGACTTGTGCTTGAGGTGAGATGCGGTTGAGTTGGGGAACGTAGAGTTGTTTGGCGTTGCCACAGGCTGGAACGTCGAAGAAGAAACCCAAGCCAGAGAGTATGGATTGCATTACGTGGAGGACAAGGCATTTCAATGGGGTCTTGCACGGAGGAGAGGTTGAGGTCTGCTACTTCACTTAGGTGGAAGAGAGGATTAAAAAAGTCATTTCAATATGGGTAAAATTTTCTTTAAAATTTTTTACTTAACACGGTTAGAATTTGGGGTGCGCTTGTAATTGTTGTCAACTTTACGGTAATAGGTGTATTTGGATCAAAGTCCAGGGGTTGTATGAGTAATTTTCTCAAATATAATTTTTTTTCTAGTCCATTTACTAAAAATTTAATATTTAATGAATGGGCCCACCATTAAATCAGTGTTAACCTTGCCTATCACTATTCAATAGCCCCACCTTTGATACATATAACTCCATTGAAGGCCTATGTTCCTCGAATAGTCTAAGAGTTCTTAAATGATTATTATTAACATTTAAAAATAGCCAAGACATTGAAGCAAAGATGCCTACCATGATTGAGAACCTGAGTTGCAAGATATTAGAATTACAAAGTTCTAATAACCAATGAGTGCTTAAGGGCATTCTATCAAATATGACACAGATACAGACTCAGACACAGCCTACTGGGCCAAGGTATCAACACTAGAGTTGATGGTTTATGAGATATATGCTATGTGGAAAGAAAAAGATAGTCAGATGCCTGCCGTTTGCTTATTGATAAGGTTTACCCAAACTAACTTATTATGACACCTAAAGGGCCTTAGTTTTCCCAAAACCATGTGAAGTGTTTGACTCTGGCTATCTATATTACCATTGTTAGTGACCTTCCCACCTCACCCCATGTCCCATCCTTCTCTTTTTTCTTAGTCCAGCAATAATCATAATCATCCATCTTAAACTTGAAGATGGTGACTCTAAATACATCTATGCAACAACCCTTCTCTTCCCTTCCTTCCATCATCCAAGCATAAATGATAGATGGGCCCCCCTTAATAATTCAATGTGCTGACGTATAATCTGTGTAGATACATGAAAGAGTAGGATGCAGTAATTCAACTATTGCACTATACACAAATTCAAAATAACCCTTCAAAATAATTGAAGGAACTGAAACGGAATAAGAAAGACAGGATTCTCATAACAGATCAATTAGATCAACACATTTAAACTCAAGCACCAAGTTCATTATCCTTCATTCACAAAAGACCCACAAAATTTTTCTACTACTACTAATGCATCAGAGAAGACAACGATGCCATCCAAATGGAAATTTGATGCTTTCTAGGACAACTTTTCTCAGGACATACTTTGTTGAACCAGCAACCATCTCTCAGCAACAGTTCAATATGAACATTATTTCAGACAAACAGTGATTAGATTCTGGAAAGAACATACCCTTCAATTAGAAGACAAGAAAATAGTAAAAGTAACTGAAATTAGAATTTTAGTGAAGACATATACCTATAACAAAAGTTGAAGGTGGTGATCAATGCTCGATCAAGAAACCTCAAGATCCATCTTCCGTTCCTCCACACTCCTAACTACAAATGCATTTACTTGAACTTCATTAACGATGAAAAAATCATAAACATTGTCAACTATATCTTCATTAAACTCGCTATTAGGGGGATAATATACCCCCTAATAAAAAAAATATGACACGCGGCACCTCATCTGGCTAAGGCCAAGTGAACTTGCCCTCAACTTACCCGTCAATACATAATCCAAGTGAGGTCGAGTTGACACACCTTCGGTGCACTCAGCCACACCTTCAGCGTATTCTGAGTGTACATCTGAACTACTATGATGATAGCCGAGCCTCCAAGAATCTTATTTTATCTGATAAGTCAAGAGAGTCCTATCTTCCATGATACGGCAGAAGAGATCCCTAATCCTTTCCAACTACATATACAAGGATGTATAAGACACTCTCACATCTCTCATGACTAATCCCACCACGACTACAAAAGTCCATTTCCAAACAGGATATGGCTCATACTCGATGCCGACTTACTTGGAGGAGGATTCATCCGTGGAGCGAAACTTGTCATTGCGAACTAATCAGACTTGGTCGCATCATAGTCTCTTACTCTAACTAGGACTCTAAGATTCTGGGACACCACTGCGTGACACTTGGCATTCCGTCCTATATACTCAATGTTAGATCCAGATGCCAACACTTCATGCCTCACGCTATAAATATAAGCAGTCAGATAAAGACTACTTGATTAATCTCTCTTTTAGGTACGGATTCTGTATACGGCCCCCCTCTTTAAACTGGAGTTCGTCCTTGATGGCTCTTGACTACTTGTATTCGAAATCTGACTTAGGCATCGGAGTATCTCCCGAGCTGAGTCTCCCAAACACTTTTGCCTCTAACTCTGTGATCACAGGTCATCCTCATTGCAAATCAGCGGAACATTTTCCCACCACAACACTCTCCACTTCTTTTATAGCTTCCAATATAATTTTTTTTAAGAAAATTGAGTTCCTATTAGAGATGTAAACGGATCGAACTTGAATCGAATATACTACTATCCGATTTCATATCCATTTAACCAAATTCCCATCCAAATCAGATAAAAAATCTGACGGATTTTAAAAAACCAAATTTGAATTTGAATTCAAGATTTAACTGGATTTTCGGTTAAAATTCGACGAATCTATAATCTGTAATACAGGACTCAGGTTAACTGGAGGGCATCCATGAAGAAACACAGTACACTATCCAACAAGAAAATGTCATTTCAACGGTGAGACAAACAATAAGCACATGAAAACAGAAAAGGGAAATCGCACATGTAAGAAACAAAACTAGCGAAAATGAAGAAGAAGTAGTTGCCGAAAACAAAGAAGAAGCAGCCGCCGAAAAAGAAAAAGAAACAAAAATGAAGAAGAATAAAAATAAATAAAATAAATAAATAAAACTTACAAAAAGGAAACGACTGAAACAAAAACAAAGAAGAATGAAAAAAAATAATAAAAACACTTGCAAGGAAACGACATCGACATCGGAGAGGATTGATCGGCCGGTTTCTAATGAGAGGATTGTCTTCATTTTGTTAGAATATTATGTGATTAGGGTTTCAATCAAACCCATCATAATCCATACAGGAACTCTAGAACACAATGGGAAGCCATAATCTATTAATCATAGAGACATACTTGTATGTCAAAAGATCGATTCTCGTACGCTCCAAGATGCTCCAAGCTTTGATCGAAATCCCTCGGTTACAATCTTCCACAGCCTCCAGAGGATATCCTAATGTCTCTTGCTAATGGGTGTAGAGAGAAGTAATTAATATGTGATTGTAGGGACACTAACATAGTATATATAGAATACTGCTGTAACCCTAAAATCCTTCCCACAATAGAATTAAGGTTACCCAACCTATCTCATACCATGTGACGAATCAAACCAAACATATTCTCCCATATCAATCAGACTCTCAAATTAACTAGTTTAGGTAATTAATTAAGCCCACATATAAATCTAATAATCTCCCACTTAGACTATATTGATTACAAAATCACCGTCAATCAGTGTGGTCACGAAATCCAACATACTAAATCATCACTAACTTTGAAGCATCCATTTAAGCTTCCCAATGTGAGCAACAACGGATAATACACTTCAATATATGATGTATGACCTTTTGTCAGTCACAACAAAAATCTACTCAATACACGAATCGTCTGAGATAATACATGAAAGTAAACTCTCGTGCGACTGATGCGAGTCCAAACTTAATTAAATAACCTTAATTAAAGTGTCTCAAAACCTTTGTGGACAACTAAAATAAGGTATTTAAATAATTCAGAAATATAATATCATACTTTGACTAGACACCACATTTATCCTTTGACTAAATACTGTCTTCTTGGCTAAATATTGTCTTATATTTTTGACTAAATACCGTCTAGTACTCTCTAGCTAAATATTACCTCAACAACCCCGGTTGAATACTGTCTTGTTACACTGGCTGAATATCATCCAAAATTTTTGACATGTCAAACACATATAACTATGTAAGTAAAATAGCAATACAAATGTTAATGTAAACAAAATCATGATTACAAAACTATGCCCATTAGACCATGAGCAATATAATCAAACACAGTAGGCAATGTGAAAATACAAGCATAAATGTAAAGAGTTTTTCATTGATTAAGCATATCTAGAGACTCCCACTAATTCACAGATCTTTGGCCAGTCAAGCTTCTGATAAAATTAATTATTTTCAACCATTCTTATATTAAACATACCGTCCCTTGAAGACTCCCACTGACAAAGCCTTCATCAGAGAATCTATGACGATATAAATTCTTTTGATATTTTTCTTACCTGAAGAGATTTGACCTCTATAATGTTTTGAAATACTAGATTTCTTATTATTCTTTGAGAAGAACACAACTGAACCACTGTCACAACAAATCTCAATAGGTCTTGAAGTAGAGTCTACAACCTCCAAATCAGAAAAAAAAAATTCTTACACTAGATACATTATTTGATATCTTCACATAGAGTTATAAAACCCTACCACCATAAAAATGAATCTTGAGGTTGGTTTTCTATCATCAATGCTTACATTAAAAATTATATCAAAATAGTCTAGAGTATCACTACTTTCATAAATGAACATTTAATCTATGGTCCTCTGTATGTACCTCATGACCATCCTTTTTCTCGTTATTCAGTAAACTATATTATAGCATCCAACTGAAAATGTCCCATAACATCAATGAAAAGACTATATAAAAATGATTACAACCTTAAGCATATATCAAGCACCTTACTGCAGTGTAGATGCTCACAATCAATATCATTTCTTATATACAATTCTATCAATTTGTCTCATTTACTGATTTAAGCAACCGTAACTTAATGGTAATACATGCATACTAAATAATTCAAAAATAAGAACAACGTTTACACTTTGAGATAAATCTAGAATTCTACTTGTCCTGTCATGGAAAAATTCAATGTCAAGTACAAAGGTACTTACTCACACATTCTTCATCTCGAAGTTATCAAACATTAAAACATTAGTTTCAACCAGTAAACCACATCATTAACTATCAATACATATAACTAGAAAATGAATCCGCTCCCACTGAGATTTAGATATACATAATGATTAATGACAATCTCAACCAAGTTAAAAGAAGATACAATCTGTCAAACTTTAGATACCATTACCTGGATGCCTGTTTAATCCACAGGTTGACTTTATAAGCCTTCAAAATATATCTTCTTTATCTTTACCATAAAATCTTGTAATTAAAACATATAAACATCTTCTTCTAGATTTTTGTTGATCAAAACGATCTTTATATCTATCAGATACAACTTCAAAATAAAATACGCAACTAAGACCTCAAAGATTTGAAGTCAATACTTTCTTTTCTCTTTGTGTGATTTTACTTCACTACAAGTCTTACTTTGTAGTAATCAATTCTCCCATTGAAATCACACATTTTCTTGTATACCCATTTTGAGCTTATAAGTACATCGCTCATCGATAAAAACATAAAATCTCAAGTCTCTTTATTATTCATAGACAACAATACATCTTTGATAACTATTAACCATTCAAGGGTAATTTCATTACTGAAAACTTACTCAAAACCGTTGAAATCTTCATATAGTCTAACACTAAAATATTTATTTTGAAGTACAACATGTGATTTGTTGAAATCACAGATCTACATGGTCTAGTATATCTCCCTATTGTCTCTTCTGACTCTGCTATAATGACATCAACATAATTATCTCATTACACACAGTAATAATTTTATTATCTTAACTGGTTGCACCACAGTTATTTCCATGTGGTCTTATCAACCTTCAAGTTTCTTAGATCTATTTTGACATCTCATAAAATAACAACTTAATATCCTAAAATAATCACTCTCCCAAGAGTATTATGAAACTATGTGAGCTCTACAGTCTCAAACAAGAAGATAACTTAAACTGAAACTGACTAACTAGACACACTATTAATAATATAAATTACAATATCAATTTTTTTCCTACAGAATTAAATACATTCTCAGAATTTTATAAATACATGCTCAAATTTATCAGGGAATTGACCAGTGTCACATAATCTCCCATTATACTTACCCTCTTATTTAGGTCCAATAGTTTAAATTCCTTTAATAAAAAAATTTCTATCTTAATTTTCATTATTTAGAAAAAATTGATGGAGTAAACTATGACAAGAAGTCTTAGATGAAATCTCGATATCTACCAAGTCCATTAAATCCTTGTTAGGAACAACCTTAATCTTGTCATCTTTTTTTTTAATTAATTCTTACATATATACATGTTATGAACTTTGGATGGGGGGTTTCAGAATATTATTCTTTACAAAGTTTCTTTGGACAATAGTCCTAAATCCTTATGACCAGGGTAGAAAATAACAATATACTATTTAACTTCTAAAGATAGATAATCTAAAAAGAATAAATTAAAGATTTTGGTATTCCTACGGGTTCAGACTACGATTAATGCTTAAGTATCCAATCTACTATACTTTCTTGCTCAGAAGTTTCGTAATCCTTATTCTTTTTTTTACTTAAGCCTATCCAACTATATAACATTTTCTTCGCATGTCCTTTTTGGCTCACACTATAAGAATTTTATTTTATTTAGATTTTTATTTTATTTAGATCTATTTTATCTTATAATTCTTTAATATGTAATTCTTTGTCATAAAGTTTCTGACTATTGCATGAAAAAATATATTTCTTTCTGTGGGTTTCTGTACCCATGTCGTAACTTGCTTTTGTCTGGATTTGTCTTATGCACTATAACATTAGCATTCATATTTTTCTCTTTCCTTTGAACTTCTATCCTTAGTTCTTTTAATTGAGGTTCACTATATCTTTTGAGTACTATAGGTCATCAGGATCTAACTATACAGTTCTTGTAAGAAAATGAAAGTCTAAAGTATCACCTATAGATGTTCTAATGAATTACCAACAGATGTTCACTCATCTTTGAACTTATCATTAACCATTAATAGCTCTGCCTTGTGCTTTCTCATACTCCATTATCATCAATTATCATCAAAACTGGTACTAATAGACTTGAGTAATAAAACATCTCTTCGTCTCTTCTTAAAATAATAAATTTTTCTTTGGATTTCACAAAGAATATCTTTTTTTAATGTTCCATCATCAGAACATTGCTTTACTTGATTTTAAGGACTGAACACCCTAAGGATCATAATATAAGTTTTTATTGAGTAAATCTAGGTTAAACAGTCCTAGACTATTTTTTTAATTTTCATACTAATTCATAGAACTGGATGTCAATGACAGGCATCATGAGGTATTTTACCATTACATGTCCACAGTTATATTACAATGTAAATAATTATAAGTATACGATTAATATCAAATAAAATTAGCTAGCAAGAATATATACATAACATGTGCAAGTCAATTTATATCTTTAAAAAATCAATCAAACCACATACACATCCTTTGAGACAATATGTGCACTGGTCCTCTCGATAGCTGTACAATAGCTGCGAAGAGATAATGACTCTCAAAAATCTCACCACCTTTGGGTGGATGAAACCTCTTAAAATCAAGATCTTTTAATCATGTGCATGAGTTCCTTATAATCTTTGACAACGTCACATTTGGGTGGACAGTATCGTTCTTTGCTGCATCCATAAAAGTGGGAGTTTATGTTAATATCACTTTTAGGTGAATATTGTACTTCTTTGATGTAGTTTATAAATATACAAATGTTGGATTTGAACATATTATGATTGAAACAAGGTTGTCACTTTGGTAATCACACCAAAATTCTTACACAACAGTTACAAACCCTAATTTAAATAAACCTGGACAATGTCACCTTTGGATGAACACCGTCAAACTGAAGCATTTACAAACACAGACCCTTGAATTTGAATACATCATAATGAAACAAGGTTGTCACTTTAGTGGTCACATCAAATTCCACCATGATATGAACAAATCTTAACCTACAACTCATGTGGGATACATATTTAACCATGAATGTTTTAAAATATAACTTTACAAGTCTAAACATTCAAATAATCTTGCACAATAGGTCAACAATCAATTTGGTATAATAACTTTAAGAAAAATCAGCAAAAAAAACACTGTGAATTGAGTTCCCATAGGATATTTTTTATAATAATATATTTTTCAATGCATCAAAATATACCAAAATATATATCAGATTGAAGAACATAAAAAATGGAGTCCAATGGAACAAATCGAAGGTCAATCCGACCTTCTTAGCTCCCAAAATCATAATTTAATATCATTTTATCTTATAAGTCTGTCAAGGTCAGTTTGGTTCTGTTCAGGTCGGTATGCCCAGGGCCGACTTGGTTTGATTTGAACTGAACCACATATATCCTTCTTTTTTCTTTTTAAGATGCCTCAGACTGAACCATATGGTCTGACCAAAACGAATGACCACCAGTCCAACTACTGAACCAATCAACGATCCAACCCAATTCAATTTTTTTGGGTTTCTGGGTCAAGATTTTAGGTTATCGAGTCAGACAATTAGGTCAAACTATTGGGCCTCTATCAGGTCTCCGGGTCACGTTGACCGAGTCAATGAAATATTTGACCGGGTTGGCCAACAGCCTATCGGGTCGCACGTGTTTACCCGCATGTGCAACAAAATGGTCTACCTCCTGGTCAACTCAGGCAGAGTCTTAACTCCCTGAGTTACCCCTTTTAGGGTTTCTAAGTTGACCCGACAATGACCTGGTCAACGTTGTCAGTTTTTTTTTATAAAATCACCCCCTGCGAGTGGATCTCACTCCTTACTGTTGATGGCAAGTAAGGGAGCATCAGGTACCGATGTCATTGATTTTTATATCGTTGGCTCTATCTTGTTGTCTTCTTTCCAACGGTATATAATATGACACATTTTGTTGGTTAAAAAATTTTCTCGATGGGAAACTCCAACAGACTCGTTCTAAATTCAATCCAAAACTTGAGAAAAATTTTTCCTTCAATTCAACCATTCACATACAGGTTTTTACAATCAATCCCCATTGATTCTAGGTCTGTATGGTTGGCTTTGATACCAACGGTTAAAATATTATCTAATTAGGGTTTCAATCAAACCCATCCCAATTCATACAGGAACTCTAGAACACAATGGGAAGCCATAATCTATTAATCATAAAGACATATCTGTATGTGAAAAGATTGATTCCCGTACGCTCCAAGACGCTCCAAGCTTTGATTGAAATCCCTCAACTATAGTCTTCTATAGCCTCTAACCCAGTATTTATAGAATACTGTTGTAACCCTAAAACTCTTCCCACAATAGAATTAGGGTTACCAAACCTATCTCATACCATATGACGAACCAAACCAAATCGATTTTACCGTGTCAATCAGACTCCCACTAAATTAACTAGTTTAGGTAATTAATTAAGCCCACATATAAACCTAACACATTTCACCCCTCAACAAGTTCCCTCTGTTTCCCTTCAACACCTCCTCTAATTTTTTTTTTTAGAACTGGAAAATCCTAATTTTCCATTGTACTTCTAATTCTTCCACCCATCTTACTCTCAGCCAAACCATAGCTGCAAGTTCATCTTTCTTTATGGGTATACTGTCTCCGTCAAACATTCCTATGAGAAATTCATTCACGAACATCCCCTTGAGAAATCCACCACGATAAAACAAAAGTATGTTGGACTTTGTGTTGTCATTGTTGACAACTTGACAGAAGTGACAGAATGGATGAGCATATAGTCAAAGAAATAAGGAGAGAGAGTGCCAATATAGGAGAGAGAGTGTCAGTACAGTGGCAGAGATAGAGCAACCTCGTATGTGTGGCCTACAATGTTCTACAACCTCCACAGTGTTTGAGAAGGTATGCAGTGAGTTGGTTGGGTTACTATACTGAGTTGACTGGACAGGAGCAATTTCTACACTAGTCAATAGCATTGTACATGTGTTCAATGATGGTCTAAGAATATCCAAGGTGGTAGACTGTGTGTGGGAGTGCTTGTGAGTATGCACGCAAAGTTTTGGGTCCGAATTCCAAGGTTTCATAGAGTTTTGACTTTGAGGCTCTAATTGATGGGTCCTATAGCAATTTCATGGAGATCCGGCATTGGAAAGACATAGAGCGTCAAGTTAACTTCGCAACGCAACTTGAATCGCTCAATTCCAACTTCGGATGAGGGAGATATCACAGTTTTCGTCCGATGGAGCAAAATATGTCAAAAAATAAGCTTCTCGATAAGTTGGTTTCACTATAGGGAAAACAGTAGTATTGTTTAATTGTTGAGGAGCTTAAGTGCAATTATAGGAAGTTAAAGGATCTAGCTGAAATTATCATAAAAGGCGTTTAAATGCCGATTGGACTGCTCAGATTCAGCAGCATACATCAGATCAAAAGATCTGGCGGCTATCAAAAATGCGGGCTCCGGTGTATCGCAACAGTCGCTCAAGGATGCCCCCGCTCAAGTTTCTATTGGTCGCTGCAGGTTAATACAATACTCTGCGTTGCATGAAGGTTCGCCTTTGATTTGGTGAGGCATGCGTAATGTACATGGCAGGAAGGATCCAGATCTTATGGCTACGATTGAAGCCGATCGTCGCCTGACGTGATGGAGACAATCTAAGGGGCGAAATACGATCCCGCCTTTTTTAGTGAAATTCGATAGCCGACTTTATTGGTTCTTTGTGCAGCCAATCACAGCTCGACAACGTGGGCTAACTAGTCAACAGCGATAGTACTTTAATGTAGCGCGCTTACAGTATAGCGGCATGATGGATCCCAATCTAATGGCTCCAATTAGCGCCGATCTTATTTGACGGGAGTTAGCGGATCGGACGGTCAAAATAAAATCCCACCTTTTTAGTTCAATCCAGCGGCGGATTTTAAAGATGCTTCGGTTGACAAATCAGAAGTCAACAAAGCAGCGGTGGCTCGACTATGGAGCGGCACAAGTGCACAGAATCATTTGGAAAGATTCCCTTTCCTTATATATTATTGGTCGAACTTCAAACAGCCATAACTTGGTCATCTGAACTCCAAATTGGACGGTTCAAGTTGCAGTTTCCATATTTTATCAATTGGGTGGAGTTGAGAGTCATGGAAACCACAAGTAAGAAAGGAAATAGCCTAAAAAACATATAAAAAGATTATTTTCTAGGGTTTTTAGTAATGGAAATCACAATCAATCTCTCTATTGCTCAGTAATAGAGTTTTGAATGCTTACGAGAGATTAATAGAGCCATTATTGAATATCAATGGTGATTCTGAAGTTGTGAGAAGGAGAATGGATCCATACAAGCAACATATGCTCTGTGCTTCAAGTTCTACCATCATTGAAGACTGTTGAAGGTTTTTGAGAGCAGTGTGACGCTTCGAAAATATTGTTGGCCATTCGAAAGCAATTGTGAGAGTTTCATTCCCCATATGATTATTGCTTTCAATTTATTGTATGCTAGTGTAAGTGAAAATAATTGAATACCTAGTTAGCTGTGGGTTTCATTATAAGGCATTGATATAAGCCCCAAAAATATTTTATAATTTTTTTTTGTGTTCAGTGGGTGCTAGACACTAGCTGTTATAGCCTGAATCTTGGCATTATTATGCCTTCTCGATTTCATGCTAGGAAAACACAAGGTTCACATCCTTGTCTTGTAAAAGACTAAAAGTAGAGTATTGAGTAAAGACGGAACCCATTGGACATTATTCCATGGACTAGCCATTACACCATGTGTTGGTAAACCACGTATATCCTGTGTTGTGGACTGTCTTTACTTTTCTATATATTGCGAAGTGCGTGGAATTGTTTACAGGATAGGTATGCAAATCTGATAGACTTGGCCACTGAGTGGTAACGAGGTAGATTTGCATATGCTTGTGTGTGTGTTGCAGTTTGGTTCTCCATCAGCTCTGAGTAGCAGTAAAAAGTTAAAGAAAATTTTTATACACTGATTCACCCCCCCTCTCAGTGTCGACTCAAGTTCATCAAAGTATTCCCAACTCCACCTTGTATCCCACTCCCTTCCCTCTCGAATATCCCACCGACCCCTATGCAAAGTTGCAAATGACAAATTGAGAAAAGTGATTTGAAATTTTTTGAATAGAATAAAAAAATATTTAATAAAACTAATGTACTTATACGAATTGGATAAGAGCGGATTATATCTGCTACTTTTGAGTGATATCCGAATCCGCCTCCACCTCCGATATCATTTATCTGAATTTGTATCTGAATCCAATTGTTCGGAATCACTTAAACGGATGCAAATTCAAATCGAATTCGAATTTTCGACTTTCCATTTACATCCTTAGTTTCTATCTTGGATTGTAATAGCCAAATAAACTATATTTTAGTGGGTAATCAAGACAAACCATAGGCAATGACAAAAAATTTCAACAGGTTTCCTTTCAACTCAATGAATAGTCTCTCCAACATTCCAATATTCTAAAGACAAGTCAAATATAGAGATATTCATATAATAAAAAGTTTTAAGAATAAAACGCAAGGATAAATTCCAAGTAGATTTAAAGTTTCTCAAATAATTTCCATAACATGAAAGGGAAAATTTCATTGAGATATATCATAGAAATGAAGCATTTATATAAGTCAAGAACTTCACTAAAGATCAAAACCGAAGATTTATTGTATCCTACAAACAGCTTCAATACTTAAAATGCAACTGCTTTAACAAAGATTCCTCCGCATCCGTCGATAATCAACCCACATGTGCCTCATAATTGCAGTCCTAATTCTAGCTCCAAAACCTGTTCCAAAAGAATATGATCCGTTTAATATTCACTATTCTTTTGGAAAGACAAAAGTCAAAGGTGATATAAAGAAAAAATCCATAAGATTATCTCTTATCTCCCATTGCCTACTTAGCATGTCATATTTTGAGGTAAAAGTGAGCCTAAAACAGTGTCTTGTTCGGGTGTTAGTCTATGGAGATTCCTTGTTGAAAACAATTTTAGTTTCCCATTGAGAGGATTTGAATGGGTAAGTAGCATTTGCTGCACTTATAGTAATATTTTCAAGGTTGCTTGGCTTTCTTCTCTTTTATCATCTATTTCTTCTCAGAGTTTGATTTTCGGTCATGTGGAACCAAAATCAAAATTGAGTTCTGATTATTTTATTCTTACTTAATATGATATGATGCAATGATAGGAATTCCTTCTTATCTTTTCCTTTCTGTTGATTGATTGCAGAAAATGGGCCCTGTGAGTATCAATAGGATCCTTTTACTAGTGACTCATTGGGTCTTGCAAGCTATGGAGTGGCAAAAATAAGTGGAAACAATCAGCAGCCTCTAGCAAGAATTGCCCTTGAGAAATCTGCTTATGTGACAGCCTTACCAACTCTCCTTGGATTGGGTTACCCTTTTTGATTTGTCTATAGCCTCTTTCTTCTATTCAACTTCAATCCTTTCAAATGCATTGTCAATATTGTAAACCATCTTCAATTCCTACATTTCCATAGCATAAACCCAGATACAAGTAAACAGATGATAGCTACCCAGAATTAAAGGAATTCACTTTTGAATCCAATTTCATGTATTTTGAAACCACAATACAGAGAAAGTGAAATTAATGTCTGAACTCCAAGGGGTGGATCCCATATTTATGAAATCGTCATTCACAATAGGCCAAGCTAAGATGCTTAACTGCTTTCAGATGTTTTGAATAAAGAATCAGTGATTCAAATAGAAATATAAAGCGTAATAAGCAAAACATTTGAAATGAGAGAACTAACCTACCCCAACCTTAACTACATGAAATCAAAAAGATACAGAAGAGACCTATAATCCCTCAAAAAAATACAGAACCCTGAAAAAGAATGAGGGTTGTGAACAGAGAATACTGAGAGAATAGCAGAAAGCTCAATCTAATGGTGCCATATATATATGATATCAGATTTAGAAATTTCAAGAAAGACAAAATAACCTCTAACCAAGAAAACTAAAATATAAAACAGAAATCAATCATTTCCCGAAAGGCCATGAAGCTCGAAGACGTCGCTAATACCAAACATTTGATGTTATCAGATGATATCCCCTAATATGAGAACATCCAACTCTGAGTAGCCTCCTGTGCCATGACTGAAGCCCTAATAACCCTATCTCAATCACAAAATTGTCGTTGCCCATTTCACTATATCCATGGCCACACAAATTGATTAGTTAGTTCACCTCCACCATCACCGCTAAACATAATCCAACTTCCCAACAATAGTCAACGAAAGAGAAAACAACGGAGAATATCAAGTTGGAGGAATCGATATTACAGTGGAGATCGAAAAGCCTTAGTTACGGTTAGCTTGAAGATCTGACGGGCACTTCATAGTTCAGACAAATAAGAGAGAGAGAGAGAGAGAGAGAGAGATCTATGTGAGCTTCATCCTTTATTTTGAAAAGCAAGAAATCGAGAAATTAGGTTTGAGAGGGTTGAATCCGACTTGCAGTAGAGGGTTACATAAATCTTTAATCATAGAGGTTGATTTTGAGGGTGAGTAATTGAGAAGAAAGAGATGCTTGACCTTCTCAAAGGTTGAAGAGTGGATTTGGTTGAGAAGAGTTTGTGGATTTGGTCTGGAAAAAGGCAAACGATAAACTTGACATGAGAGTCGGGTTTTGATTTTACTTGAGTTTTTTGGTTTGGAAATAAAATGGGAAAGTTAACGTCCCCCGTAAAATTTATTTTATCACATAAAACGTTTTTTCTAGCAATTGAACATAAAAAAATATTTCCCATGTGAAATAAATTTCGTTTTCCTTAAAAATATTTGCATTCCCATGACAACCTAACAAAGCCTAAAAGTAATAGACTGAAAAAGAAGATCACGAGAATAATGAAGGAGAAATGTTGATAGCGGACAGAAATCCTCTCCTGCCTGAGATTTGGTAGGAGGGGCAACGGTTCGGATGGATGGCCAACACCTGACTCTCTAGTGAATCCGAGCCCTCCATCCAAGCCGACACCCGAGCCAACAAGCTGAGCCAACAGAGGTGTCGGCTCGGATGGAGGGCTCGGATTCACCCGATAGCCAGTTTCAGCCATCCATCAAGGCCGCCGCCCCTCCTGTCGAATCTCAAGCGGGAGAGAATGTGGATCCGAAACCTACCTATTTCTTAAACCATTTCTAAATCATGATTGCTGCAAATTCTTTCTCGGTATAAAGAAGGAAAGAAGGAAAAGGGGTAAAACTCACTTGGCAAAGATCAAGAATCCGGATCCTCTCCCCTGCGTGGAGAGCTTCATGGGATCTCATTGCTGTCCAAGGGTGTGGGTGTCACACCAGTCTAGTGGGTCCCACACCCAACGGAAGGCAATGAGGTCCAGTGGAGCTCTCCATGTCCGGTAGAAAATCCACACTCAAAGATTTAACATTTCATAATTGAGAGGTCACTGAGTTCAACTCTTCTTCGGCCCAAGGGGCTTAAATCCAGGTATCGGACATCGGACTAGTTCAAAACCAATGGGAAATTGGCACGTGTCCGATTTTCTCTAACATGGTCTTTAAACAGGCTGGAATCAGAGATTGGCCAAGTCCAAAACTGATACGAATCAGGTGAATTGACCACATCCAATACTGAGACCTTGAACGATGCTTGGGCCTGTCTTATAAGAACAAAGGGGGGCCGAACCATGTCAATGTTTCACCCTGGATGATCAGAAACAACCACCCATTCTGCTAGTTTAGTAAGCCTTCTGGGCCTAGGAAGTGGGCCTGTAAATGGGCCTATCCTATATCCCCTTTTAAATCATGTTGATATTTTTTTGGTTGTGTGTCATCTTCCCCTGTTTGGCGTCCATCTTTTTGTACATCCATGCATATTTACTAGTACTTCAACCATTATTCTACATTCTTTCATACTCCTAATTTTTTGATGCTCAATTTTATCATTTGGTAAATTCCATTTTAAGTTAAAATTTGATATGTGAACAGTAAATATTATGAGGAGAGAGAGAGAGAGAGAGAGAGAGATCCAAGGTGTTACTCTTCGAACGACTTGAGATTGCAGCCATGGTTTCAGGGATTGAGATTGAATCTATTAGTAATGGTATGATTGCTGATACCTTCATTTTTTTAGTATCAATCACGTGTCACTCCATTATTGATTCCATATTAAAGTTTAGAGTGACTAATACCCTTTTCAATACCGTGAATTAGAACCATGAGTCCATGATTGCAGGATCGATCCATTGTTTACTATCAAACCTCAAAAAAGATAATTCTTTATTTTTCTCTCAGCAACCAAACACCATGGACTTTTTCTACTTATTTATTTTATTCTTTCTCATTCTGGATTTTTTTTTCTACATGCCTTTTCTAACAAACAAACATACCCTTAAGGTCTTGGACACGCATTAGCAGCATTTTAAATGTTAAAATCATGAAAAGAGCAATGTCATGTCTCTTTATTTGTTCCCCATGATAGTGTTTTCTCCAACAAAAGTGGAAAATGAATCAGGGGTCTCTCAATCTGTAGTGGCGTTTGGATTACTGTCACTATCACGTGTGCATTTTGTAATCTTAGGACTGTGGGTCAATTAAAGCAATATAAAAAAATAAAACGCAGCCACGCCGAATCGATTTATCTCTCTAATTGTAAAACCCACGCTCAAATCCTTCTTCATTCTAAATTTTTGAGAAAAAGATCATCTATAGCACTGCCTATAGCACTACAATTCTTGATCGTTGAAAGTGTATTGATCATATGTCTCGATGCATTTTCAATGTTCAGGATTAGCACTATTACATAGCAGCGCTACAGACGATCCCACTCCAAAATTTATACGGGGGGAATCGTAGATCTAAATAGGCCCAAGTTTGAAGTTAACTTTGCTCGAGTTTTAAAACTCGATTCCACCTTGAATTCAACTCTAATAGTTCTAGAATTTAGGGTATGCTGTCGCTTTTGGTTGAATGTCATATCCAAATTTTGGTTTTTAGAGTCGACATTTGGATTTTTAGATCTACAAAAATCTAGTGTTAAGAGGCTGTCGCTGTTACAGAGTCTGGGGAAAAATAAAATGTATGTAGTTTTATCCTTACGATGCAGAGATTATATTCTTATTTCGAACCCGTGATCACCAAACTGTAATATCACTATTACATACTACATACGTGACTGCAATCCAAACCGTAGTACTGCTTCTCTAGCACACACCCAGTACAGAAAAACCAAATCCCTTTAATCTCTCAAATGTGGGTCTGAGGGATGCTGGTGCACATCAGCGCAAGCCCTCAAAGGACATAAATAATGGAGAGTTAGTATACAATTTTGTCTCCTACGTAGGATGTGGACCCACTTGATTGTCTATACCCCAACACACGGATGACAATGATGGTGTCATCTGCATGGGTGTTTGAAGGCGTGAAGCTTGCATGTGACCACATGAGTGAGACCCTTCTAAACCTAACACATTATCATTCCAAGCGTGCAAAAAAATCCATGGATCATGGAAGACTATATATATATATATACATCATCACCCTTATACATACGTAAAATATATATATCTTTAAATATAATATCTACTTAAATTACAAAATAAGAAACTACAGAAGAAAATATGAGAGAAGAAGGAAAAAAGAGAATGTATTTCCAAGGAAAAGTAAAAGCAAAAGGTAATTTATTCGTCTTTCAATGAGTGGAAATGGTTTTTCTCCCTTAAACTTTAAGCCTTTCTCTTGTATCAATGTAGAGAAGATAATCCATTATATCACCAAAGATGGAGAAATCCCAAAAAAGAAAGATAAAGGAGATTGTGATCAGAAGGAACAACAAAAAGAACATTCAATGGCAAACTCAGCTGGTGGTGAAATATTAAAGCAATAAAATGACCTTGTCAACTCTCCAATGTCTTAAATTATTTCTTTTTTAAAAAGGGCAAATGGTAATGTGTGAACGTATATGGTTATATTTTCTGTCATTGGATGGAGGAGAGGAAATGAGAGGATATGTAATAACAATTTTATCCTTTTATTAGAAAATGTTATGTCTTGTATTTTGTGGAGTCTACATAGTTATTAAAATTTTAGCTATATTTAAGTTTAGGTTCATTATAAATGTACAAGGATCAATTTGTAATTGTGTTTAGGGTTTCAAGGAACTTATATATTGTCTCTATAGGAAAAATCCTAAGAAAAAAAGACCAAAGAAAAAACACTTTGTGAGATGAAAAAAAATAGAGAATATTTCTTAGTGAATAAGAAATTTCTATGATTCTCTGAGTTAGAGGTAGACATTCCGTATTGATTGTTGAACCACGATAAAAATAAATCATTTTGTTTGTGTATTTGTTTATTCTTTGTTTTTTTTTTTTCTTTTATTTATGCTTTCATCCCTAACAGATAAAATGTCTGATGTGAACCATATAAATATGTTCACAGTGCATGCATAAAAACCAAGTACATAAAAAAAATTTTAAAAAATAAATTTAGATAGGATAATTGTTTAGGTACATTTTAACAGGCCTATGGATTAGATAATTTCATATACCTCAGCATCATTAATTAAATAATCATCAATTTAGAATTGAGAAATTGCTTGTTGAACTGTAGGGTAATCTTGCAGAATCTTATCCTTGTTACTAAAAGATTTTTGTTCTCCCTAATCATCCATTAGTTCTAGAAATGACTTCAATTTGTCTTCCTGATCTTTCGAGATCTTTCATTTAATTCTTTTTAAATATGTTAGAATGACCAATTTTGTCATTTTCTGTTCTAATGGCAGACCACATTTGGATTTGTTGGAGACATAAGAAGGATATAACTTAGAATATAAGTTGAGGCTTATCACTGATTGATAGCTGAGACTCATTGAGCCATCAGCAAATAATGTTTCCTAGTTCTTCATTTCTTGGAAATACTTAATTGGGTTTTTCTAGTTGTAACAAAGTGACGTTTGCATGATATAATATAATAAGGTTTTTTACCATCAGATTTGCACCGGTGATCTGTAAATGAAATACCAAAATTGTCCTTCATTAAGGTTTCCGTGATGAATTAATGGATGTACATTAAAAGGAATTGATTACAACTCTTGTTACAATCAGAGGAACCCACTAAATATAATCCTAACTGCATTACCCATCTGAATTTAATAAGCTTTCCCTTATTCAATCTCATTCCTAATTGAAGGGATGAGACCTGAGAGGGTGGAGAAGAAATGCAGACCTTGGAAGGTGTGTAGGTGAATTGGGTATCTTTCAATTATTAGTGCCTATGCTTATGTTCTCATTGCTTGCATGATGTTGCTATTAGAATCAACCGAGATCTTTTGAAATGGGATCTACCTAGGGATGTAAATGGATAGTCGAAAATTCGAATCTGATTCGAATTCGCGTCCGTTTAAGGGAATCCGAATTCGAATAATCGGATTCGGATAGTTGGAGACGGAGGCGGATCCGTATTCGGATTTCACCCATACGGATCGGATATAATCCGATCCGCTTAGTCATTTCTTAAAGACGTTTATACCCTTTAAATATATATAATGTTATACTCCATGCCCTGTTCATCTCCCCGCTTCTCTTGCATTGATCGAGACTCGAGACCAGTGAAAGAAACTTTTGAGAGAAGAGCTAGGGTTTAGAGTCGATTCTTCGACTGCTGGCCGCTGAGTGCCGATCGCCGATTTCCCACTGTCGAGTGCCGACCGACGAGTGCTGACTGCTGAGTGCTGAGTGCCGAGTGCTAATAGTCGATTGCAGCTGCATATTTCTCCATCTCTTGTGCTTTTCCCCTTAAATCACTGGTTTTTATCAACAAGTTATGCCTGCAAGTTCGAGAGGTTTTCCCAACGTTCTCCCACTATACCAAAAGGTATGTCATCATTCATCTCTCTCTCTCTCTCTCTCTCTCTCTCTCTCTCTCTCTCTCTCTCTCAGTGGTTTTGTCTCTGTGTCCCAGCAGTTTTGTGTCTTAGTGGTTGTGTCTCTGTGTCTGTGGTTTTGTGACTTTTGTCTCAGTGGTATGTTTGCAAGGTGTGTCTCTCAGTAGTTTTGTTGCTTTGTTGTTTTTTTGTTAAGAAATTCTTAGAAATTTCTTGGGGTTTTCTCTAATCCTTCATCCTATCTCCGAAATTTTGCAGAGTTAAGGTTAGAAACCCTAACAAGTCACAATCTGATTCTTAATATGTTATTTAATTTTTCTATTTTTTATTACTTGCAAACATTACAGTTATTTGTTTCCGGATTCGACTCGGATTTTAACCGGATTTTCGGTTAAATTTCGAATTCGAATTCGAATTTAGATTTTTGAAATCCGCCAGATGCGGAGGCGAATGCGGATAGAATAGTTTGATGTCGGATTCGAACTCGGATAGTAATCTATCCGTACCGAATCCGATCTGTTTACATCCCTAGATCTACCTACAAACAATAGAAAATGATGACAAAGGAGGTTGGGTTTATTGTCCGGGGGTCACTCGAATGCCTAAGTAAAGACTCCGAACAACAAGTAATAAAAGTAATAAATGAGGTCGGCACTTTAGAAAAACCGGCTTGGTGAATAGTAAATGTGAAGCAGTAGAAAGTGAAGTGAACGATAACTGAGGTTTGGGCCCTTATTTATAAGGAATTGGTGTGGATCCCGCACATAATTGCATTAAAATTCTAAAATTTTTGAGATCGGATTTGCCCTTGACTTAAGTTGGTAATGAGGGTGATAGTAATAAATACTCACCTCCAATCAAGAGAGGACACATGTCTAGACACCTCGTCCAATGATGGACGCACACGTGTCGTCCTATACTAAGCAGGTAGGTGTATGCCACCTCTCGATGAAGATAACCTAAAAGTTATCCCCATGATCTCGGAGATAACTTTAGATCCTCATGGTCATGGAAAGATCCCCTAATCCAGCCACGTAGCATTGATGGACTGCGATCGTCACACTTCTGTGTAACAATGTCGTTCCTGAGCATTATAGCAGTATCATCGCACTTCTGTGCTACGTGTCGATCTAGCCACGTAGCAGTTGGTGGACTCAGAATCGTCTCTGCTCTACAAGAGTGCAGCAGAGGATCTTTTTTTCGCAGTTGGTAGGTAAACATCCCTCAAGAAAGATCTCCATCCAAATCGGGATCGCGGGATCTGCCGCGAAAGATCCCTCGTACGATCTTGATCAAGAGGACCGAAATGTCTTAGCGCCTCATCCGACCCCTATTTTTAGGGGATTAGATCGTGGAAACATCTCCTCCATCTATCGCACCGATCTGTTACAGCTAGGGGAACACAACACGCTTCCATAAGCATATATTCCTTGACATAGGAAACACCAGAAATCAGGGACACAATCACAGCCCACGTCAGCCTCTATATAAATATATATATCAGTCAAAACGAAAATAACCAGATCCGACTTTTAACACTCTAAGCTCTCATTCTGTCAAGATTGTTTTGACCCTACTCTATAGGAATTCCCGTGTTCTTATATATGGTCTTCCATCTGTTTGATTTGGTTCTAACTTAGGCATCGGAATGACCTTGAGGTTTTCGAACCCACCCTTGATTGCTTGACTTGCTTGTTTATTGATAGGTGTCCTCACCGAAAACCTTGGACAAAAAACAAGCGGCAACAAGACGGATATACCCTTGAGTGACTTTTTAATGAAAAGACAATTTTACTCTAATGTCTAGGCATAGAAACGATCATGTGTCACACTCTCATTGGCCGGTGGTCTTTATAACCCAAAGTTGAGGCTGTAATAAAAAATAAAAAAAAAGTAAAGGATCGATATAAGATATGGATTTAAGGGAATATGGAAAAGGCAAGGAGGCTTTCCATTGAGAAGGTTCTGGGGGATCTTTCTGTGTCTACCGTCTCCATAACCATCTCTCAATTATTGTCTGATACATGCATTATATTAATGTGGGTCATTCATGGAGAAACCCTAATCTTGGCTTTTTCGACTCGTATATCACATGCAAACCATTTATTTATCCATACACGTAAGCATGTTTTATGCATGGGTCATGTATACGTCATCATCCTCAATTACGTATAGGATCAAATTTTCTTTAGGTTTCACTAATGAATCCTCCCATTAAGTAGATCAAATTTTTCTTAGGTTCCATTTGTTTCACGTAAAATATTTTTTTCGTTGTTTTATTTAACATAAATTACAAAGAAATGCATTAAAAAATAGGAAAAAAAATTTACATAAAATAAAATATTTCATGTAAAATATTATTTGCATGGAATATATTACAACGAAATAAACAGGGCTTTATAATAACAAAAAATTGCCTTAGGTATAATTATGACAGATTAGTCTCCCATATGCTCAGGATATGTAAGAAGCATAGAAAGCATCCCCACATTATCAGCATGGAAATATTTTTACCTTAGATAAAATTATGAATACAGATTAATGTTCCAAACCATGGACATTAGGTTAAAATATTTTGAAAAATGTAAATATGGATTAATGAATTATTAATTAGGTAAAATAAGTAACAAAGATTTTAAAGAATGCAGACAAGGGTTAATGATTATTAGCCAAAATAAGAAACCCATTGCAAGGACAGGATAGCTCCATGAAGGTACCTCCATGGTTCACATGATATCCCTGTGCCCTTCTAGCTGTGGACAACCCCCCTTACTGGTTGGTCATAAGACATATATACTAAGAAACCCCACTTCATGCAAACCCAACAACTTACTTCAATGTTCATAATAAAAATAAAAATAAAAAACACGTACTTATATTGAGTGTCCCTCCTAGGGTCCCCCTCTTTGACCTGACTCATTCCGTAAAGAAAGACTACTTCATTCAATATGGATGTAAGAATAAGACCCCTTGCAAATGGTTCCCTGGAGTCATAAAACTTAGGTTTGATATTAGATTTCTTTGAAGGAAGAAAGATCTCTTTTCCCAAGTTTTCTCTTTCTTTTTTTTTTCGTTCTTTCACGATCATGTGAACCATTTATTGGTGATACTTTTTTCGTGCTCCATTGGTGTGGCATAGGAGATTCCTTCCACACTGTCTTTGAAAACCCCTTACCTTCTTTTAATAATCAAAGGAGAGATGATTTTCTACGGATGAAGATGAGAGCTTCTCATTAAACACAAGAACACAAGCCCTAGCTGGCAACCTGCCATGAATAAGGAAACTATCAATGATGCAAGTAGGATTGATCTTTGAAGGATTTAATTATCAGTAATGATATGGTTGGGTAAGCAGTGCAAGATATCATGTTTGTCTCTATATCGCAGAGTATAGTACAAATTTTATGAATGGAAGGCCTAAAGGCCCACTTGGTTGGGCATTCTCATCAGATTTAGAGGACATCATTCAATAAGCAGTAGAAAGGAGTCATGTATCTTTCCTCTATTTTGCCTCTGTCATTACTTACTTATTATTAGTGAATTTATTTTATCTTTTTTAAATCTCCTAGCGTGAACTAGTATATTCAAAGTTTCGTCCGGCCCAAAGTATATACAAAAGGGTTATTGTAGATTATTTAATAGTCGGTGTGGGATTAAATTAATTTTTAAAATTTTCCTATACATATGGTAGTATGTACCTCAAACACTAGAGACTGTGGAGATTGTGGAGAGGACGAGCCTTGATATGACGGTAAGGTTGTCATATTACAATTTAGTGGTCAAGGGTTCAAAACATGAAAACAGTCTCTCCACATTATGGGATTAAAGTTGCATATATTCTGTCTCTCCTTAGACACTACAGTAATGGGAGCTTCGTGCACTGGGACACCTTTTTTATATGGCAGTAACGAACACTAGAGAGTATGGAAAAAACGAAAATCCGCTTTAATACCACGTAAAATTCTCATCCAAAAATTCGGTATGAGATTAAAGTCCCAATAGTATAGACACAGAAATACTGTCATGATTCTGAGTTCAAACCACAGGACAAATCATGATAAACAACATGAATTTGGTCAAAATTAGGTGAAGTGTATGTAAAGTAATGTAAGATGATAAGATTTAGAAACATTAGCTTAATATTTCTTAAGTATGGTTTATTGACTAGCAAGTTGACCTGCTGAGTTACCGAGGAAAGTTGAGCAGGGCAAACCAACCGAGTTGGAGTCAAGTTATTGGATTTCATGAAAGCCTCCTAGGAGCTCAGTATCATGTGCAGAAGCATATATATATATATATATATATATATATATATATATATATATAAACTGAAAAACCCAACCAAATAATCAGAAATTAAAGTAAAAAGAGTTTGAGATTATGGATGAATATATATTACTCGCGTGCACTGGGGTTCACGTGTCACACGCATACAGTAGCATTAAAATAAATGGGTGTGACAGGTAGGGTATGAAAAATAAGTTAAAGGAGCTTTAAGACAAAGACTGTAAGTTTTTATTAATACAATTTGGTATCTTTGGGTATAACTTAAGGAACTGAGCTTTGGGGGGAGAGGAGCTATCTTATGGTCATAATCATATATGTCACAAGCATGTGATGCCCCCGTCAGTCGATGGTCCACTGGTTGCCTTGGGAGGGAAGGTGAGGGAGGGCCCTCTTTGGTCTACAGGTGAGCTTTGAGGACAAAAGACAAGGGTTGTGTCCACCAAGTTGAGGCTGAAAGGCAAATCCCAACTCTTGTAACTGTCTCTCCCTAGCCTTCTGCTTCATCACAGCCATCACCATGGACCACTTCTCCGTTCTCTCTCTCTCTCTCTCTCTCTCTCTCTCATCCTTACAATATCCATGACATTTAATATAATCAATAATGAGATAAGGCAATTCCACCCCACCCTCTTCCCAACTTTTAATATCCATCAGATTCAATAATCAATTATGAGTTAAGGTAACACCACCCTACCCTCTTCCCAAATTTTAATTGTTTTTTAGGTGAGAGTTTCCCACAACACCGGTGTAGGGGAATCTTATGTGCCACACCAATGGGAGCACAAGATTGATCACAAAGGAAAGAGAATGTGAGGTTGAAAACGTCAAAATATGAAAGGGTGCGAAAAAGAATCCCCACACTAGCATTGGTCCCCCCCCCCTTCTCTCTTTTTGAAACACATATGGTAAAGGACAAATTAGATACAATTTAAGATTTGAAACACATATGTTACAAACTAAGGAACAAATGAAAAATAAGGGATATACAAATTCTATCCCATATAATATATCCATATATATTTCCCCTTTTTTTTTTTTTAGTAAAATACAATTTTTCATTATTTGTTTTAATCTAAATGCAAAAGAAAAACATTGAAAAAGTGACAAAAAATTTTACATGAACAAAATTTTTGGTATTTATAATATCATTTACAGAAAAATCTTACAACAAAATTAACAAATCGAGTCCAAAATAGACAAACCCAATTACCCTAGTCACTAATAAAGAAATCATTTTCTCTCTCCAAAATTTTTGGTCGAATGCAACTAATATCGTTTATCTGCTATGGGATTTCTTCGACCCATGGAAGGCATCTAATGGTGTTCAAGTTAGATTCAAGCTTGCATTTGAGATTTTATGTAAGAATCAATTTAGGTTTTTAAAGGTCATTTTGCTTAAAAAGTTTCACAAGACCTCATTGTCGTCCATGGATAAGGGTCCTACACCAGGTCTAATGGGTAAGCACTTGTTAGATTTTGATCATAAAAAGTGTTAAATAATAGTGGAGAGAGGGTTTCAGTATAATGCTTTTGTGGAGGAATCTCCTATGCTACATCAATGAATCCCGAGAAATGATAAACCTATAAAGACCCATATTACGATTTAAGTTCACAATTTGGAAACCGATACAAGATCATATACATATCAATCATATCCTTCCATATGCTGAGTTAACATACAATGTTTGTAAAAGAATCGAGAAACCTAAATCAAGTATCTGTTCTTTAGACATTTCAGTTCCAATCCAATTACCCCCCACGTGGTCATGGAAAAAAAGAGAGAAAATATCAAAATCTGATATATTGTGGTAATAATGGAACCATGGTGATAGCGTGGGAATCTTTTTCTTCAATTAAGGGATATAAATCGTTAACGGCTAATCATTATCATTAATTTTCGGCTTTTACCAATAAAAATCATTAATTTTGTGTTCTTCTCCAGAGTCTCTAAGACTCCAGAAAGGCAGGATTGATTAATTTCTCGAGATATTACTGATAATAATTTATCATGCTCATGGCCCCATGCCAGTAGACGAATACAACTCTTGCTCTTCCCCGACAAATACGCTCCTAAAAAGCAAAAGAAAATCCAAAATTTAAATTCCTAAAATTTTCGATTTTCCTTCCCAAAAAACGAAGAGAGAGGAGAGAGGAGAGAGAAGAAATCGTAGTCCCTGTTCTACCCCTATGAACTCTCAGATAAGAGAGAGCTGCGACTGAACTGATGGAGTAAGATTTCAGCTTCTTTTAAGCAGGCAAGCCAAGTTCCTCTTTACATTTTCTATTTCTTCCGAGACAATGGCTTTCTTTCTCTGTCATCATCATCATCAAGCCTTCTGAATCTCAACAGTTTAACATATAAGAGGAACGAACAATGGAGGATTTCGATCTCGAGAATCCGCTGACGAGCTTCCCAGAACATCAATCTGATACGATGCCAGCACTTTTCGCCGCAGAATCAGATCACATGCCATGTGATTATTACTTTCGGAGCATCAAAACCACAGATTTAGATGTCTCTGCTCGTAGAGAAGTCGTCTCTTTGATTCTACAGGTTAATAAAGATACATCAAACCTCTGTTTTTCGTAGTCATTTTTTTTTTCTTTGTTCTGAATTTGTATTACTTTCCAGGCGCAATTCTCCTGTCGCTTCGATCCGTTGATACCATATCTCGCTGTAAATTACCTCGATCGGTTCATCGCCAGACAAGGAATGCCGGTAATAAACAAAAATTGAATGATTCACCATTGATTTTCAACGTTTTTCCCTTTTTTTTCCCGATCCTATTTTGGTCCTTCAAAGATCTAATGGATCTTGGTATTGCAGCAAGGGAATCCGTGGATTCTGCAGCTTATTGCTATGGCTTGCCTCTCTTTGGCAGCGAAGATGAAGAAAACGGATTTCTCCCTCGACGATTTTCAGGTTAAAAACTGAAAACTGCTCTTATTTCTGTTATCGTCTTAAAATGCATCTGTAAGCAGTTTGATATTCTAAAATGCTTTTGAATTCGTTGGAATTCGGAACAGAATGGAGAAGGTTTCATCTTCGATACAAATACTCTTCAGCGAATGGAGCTCCTGATTCTCGGAGCTCTGAAGTGGCGAATGCGCTCAATAACTCCATTCTCATTCTTGCATTTCTTCCTGTCTTTATTCAAGCTGAAAGATCCACCGCTTAGAGATGCTCTGAAAGCTAGAGCTACAGAGATCATCTTTAAAGCTCAAAACGGTATTTCGCCAAAACAATGTCGAAAACATTTAGATCCATCCATTGCTTCTTTTTTTTTTTCCGATTTGTTAGCTAATCTTTAATTTGATTACAGAAATGAAGCTTCTTGAGTTCAAGCCATCGATAATAGCAGCGTCTGCGCTCCTCTCTGCTTCTCACGAGCTATTCCCCATGCAATTTCCTTGCTTCAGAAAAGCTATTTCCTCTTGCGTATATGTAAATAAAGTTAGTATAACAACATTAAATCCACCATTATCGATTTCACCTCCAATATTTTTTGTTTTTGATTTCGTTTTTATTCTAAATGTCTTCTACCAATTTGGATTTATTACTGATGACATTAATACCACCCACGCAGGAAAGCCTGTTCGATTGCTGCAATGTCATGCAGGCAATAGTGATGGACGGCTACGAGTCAGTATTTGATAGGGTATCTAGCACGGACACGCCAGACAATGTGCTTGACCTTCATTGCTCAAGTTCGGATAGCGATAAGACCATATCAATCGTCACTACTACTGTAAGAGCAGAGAGGGACCTCAAACGGCGAAAGGTCAGCGATTTCTGTAATGAGAAAACTTTCCAGATTTCGCAGATTCAACAGTGCTGAAACACACCCCATCTGATACAATTACAACTGTGGCGCAGAGGACGACGACACCAGTGGCAACACAAAACTGAAAAGTAGAGAAGATTAAAGAGGGAAAAAAAATCGTAGCTTGCAGTGAGCGGAATCAAACCCACAAATTTGTCTTTCATACCCGAATCATCATTTTCATTTTTCAGCCATGAGAAAGAAGTCTGGAGCATGGGTAAGGAATCGGTGTCGGATCTTGTGTCAGCAGATGTCAAAACCGATTCGATGCCGATACCATTCTGTTCCGTTTTTGGTCCAAACCTGCTGAAAAAGTCATTTTTTTGGTATCTGTTTGATTTGGCTGTTGGAGTGGTTTTTTATTAAATAAAAAATGAGAAAAAAACTATTATATTGTTGGTAACAGTGGATGACTGCCATGTGGCAATCCAATCAGGTTTGTGATTGACATGTAGCACAAAATATTAAAAAAAAAATTTAAAAAAATAGTATCAGTCCAATCGATCTAATAGGAGGAAAATCGATATAGATCATGGTCAACGAATTGAGAGATCTGGTACCAATTACCATAAGACTCTCGAGTTTGTAGTCCAAGCGTTGGAAGACAAAACAAAGCTTTGAACTAGGGTTACCTAAAAAAGAATTTGAACTTGAGGGAATGGAGAGTAGGGATCGGAGAAGAGGAGATTGGAGAGTGTTATATTTGCATTCCAGTTTTGGGTTGGGTTTTTCCTTGTGTTCTTTGTTGTTAAAATTCAATGGTAATTTTCCGGGATGTGATAATTTATAGAGGGCAGTAGACAAGGAGAATAAAGGAGGTCGGATTCTCGTGTTTGTTTCGATGCCTATGTCAATATTCTCGTGGCCAGCAATGGATAAAACGCGACTCAAGAAAAAATGAGTTGAGGAGATGAAAGGACACTAGGGTCTGTTTGATAACATTCTAGAATCTGGATTCTGACTTCCATAGTCAAAATGGAATAGAATCACGTTTGGTAATCTGGTTGGATTTTTTACTCCCATGGAGTGATCCGGCTCCAAATGGACTCTAGAATCCAAATGTTTTGAGTATCAAGTAGATACTTTTTTTTTATCCGGAACACATTTTGGGAAAAGAAAGAATCGCCCCCCACCACCACTACCACCAACCACCACCACCACCACCACCACAACCACCAACCACCCACCACCCACAATGGCCCACTGCTACCGCCACCACCCACCACCCACCACGGCCCACAGCTACAGCCACCACCACCCACTCACCACCACCACCACTCTCCACCACCACCACCCACCCACCACCGCCCACCCCCACCGCCACCACCCTAGAGTTCATGACAGAATTATGTTACCAAATATGTTACTATTCTTAAATACTCCTGCATCTTCTTAGAGTAGAAATAGAAATTTGAACCGAAATAAGAAATTCATAGTAGAAGTTTTATCAAACGGCCCTAGAGAGTCTAAATACCAATCATTATTATGGATTCTATAATGAACTCTATAATATCTACTTGCAGGGGAAGACAAGATGGGTCGATATGGCTCCAATGAAGTAGGGAGTCTTGGTGCTTCATTATCCCCCACAATTTAACTCAGCCCTAATCCTCACATCAACCAAAATATGTTCTATAAAATAAGATTTTCACTGTTTATACAAATATAAAATGCCAAAAAAAAATAAAACAAAAAATTTGTGTTTGAAAGCAAAAGTTTTCGTACAAGATCATGTTTTCAATTCGGACAAAAGATTACTGTAATTAATCTCAAAACTACCCCCTCCCTGTTAAATAAAGGATGAATACCCTACTCGTGTTTTACAACAAAACAAATAAGACCATACCAAAATAGCAATGAATGTGGGAACTCTCTGCATATTCGAAACCTCACTGTCGAGGTTGGTTGGTAGCTCAAGGGTGTCCCGTGGTTGCATTAGGACATGAATGCATGGCTCAATTCCTTTCTTCTGGCCTGCATGAGACTTATCTTCTACATTCAATTTTCATGGTTGAAGAGTTTAATCCCAGGTGAGTATTTAACAGGAAGGTGGGAAAATTAGATAGAGAAAAGGACATTCTATCAACTTATGATCAGTTCAATTTATTAAATTCTGCTATTGCAAGTTGGAACTCCATTTATAACCATATGCCATCCTTCCAGCTGAATAATTACTTGTTACTTTCAGAAGGAAAAAAATATATGCTTATAATCCAAATTCAAAGACTTAAAATTCTTCTAACCATGGTTTTAGTTAACAGTATCGGAATAAGTATCGATATCGGATATGGGTATCAATCAATATCGGTCTAGTATCCACTATTATGCTGTTGTGGCATATCTTTTTTTGTATTGGTTAGATATCAATCGATATCGGTCAGTATCGACCAGGTATCGAAACCCATTCCAATTCAACGAAATAATACCGTATCAGTCAGATATCTATATCAGTCAGATATCCATATCAGTCACGGTCGATATAGCTAATCTAATACGGATACCTAAAACCTATTAAGTTTCCATCTTAAATGTTCGAACTTCTAAGTAGAACAATTCTCCCAAGTATAAGACACTAAGATTTTAATCTTAAGCATGTGAGATTATTCACATCACTTCCCCTCACGTATTGCTTCTTTTTCAAGTAGCAAATGTGATCTTAATTTTTGATGACCGTCCCTCATGACAGTTTGAGACTTGATGAGAGAGAAATCATCAGTAAATCTTAGTTCGTTTCAAAAATTCCAGATTATTTATTTAATTATTTATTTTACTATATTGAGTTGAGATTCTTCGAATATAAAAAGGGAGGCAACTATAAAATTATGGAAAGAAGACTTGACTAGTAAAGTCTTCTTTCTGTAATAAACAACTTGAGATAGATAGAGTCATAAAGGGAGGTCTGACAAAAACTAAATTTTCTAACCTTGGATTAGAGTTACGGTTATAGAAATCCTCTCTCGTGGTAGTTCTGACTGTTGAAGTGATCTAATAGTTGGAATTCATCTAGTACACATATCGATGTATTGATATCTACGTCGATTGAACTCCAACTGTTAGATCAATCGATAGTTCCAAGAGAAACCTGACAAGAACTGGACAATTGATAGATGAGAAAAAGAATAAATCTTCTTTGGGATTAAATGGCATGTCTTTGTTGATAAATAGAATGACCTTAAAAATTTTCATAATTATGAAATCAAGGGAGTAGATTGTAATCAAGGGAGTAGATTGTACCAAGGGTGTTGATTGTATAGAAATCATAGTACGAGTGGATGTAATCTTATAAATACTATTGAAGGTCGCCTTTAGTTTAATCGGTAAGGACTCTGGATTGGTGGTGTCTTGGGATTGAATCTTACCTTCATCTATTGTTGGACTAAGTTCTATTAGGTGTTGAGTCCCTTTTAGGGTCTGCCCTATTTGGGGTTAGGGTCGTTTGGTCCTCTTATTTTTTTATATTCGTCTATTTCTCCCTCGCTATTTTTTAAATAAAATTTATTTACTGATGTAAAAAAAATAACTTCTAAACACCAATGGAATTAGAGGACTAGCTAAGGTAACAGGCTCAGCTCATCTGCAAGGGGATTCAAATCGTCTCCTCCCTGTACTTCAGGGAGGAGGGAGACGCTCCCGTCGGATGGCCAACACGTGGCTCTCGGGAAAATCTGAGCCCCAAGTCCGAACCGACATCCAGTCGACAAGTCGAGCTGACAGGGGATGTCTGTTGGGACGTGGGGCTTGGATTTTTCTGAGAATCACGTATCAATTATCCTACGGGGGGGTGTCTCTCCTCCCTGAAATACAGGGAAGAGACAATTCGGATCCTCTGCAAGGGATGTAGACAACCCTTGATTGAGAAACCCAATTAGTGGATTTAAATTTATAATTACTAATAAAATTGTATGGATTGAGAAAAAAAAATTTATTTATTTATTTTTATATAAATAAAAAAATACATTCAATTTCAAAAGAAAAATAATGAGGTACAATAAAAAAAAAAAACGAGATCTTTGAGATCTTAAAAAAGACAGAAGCAAAGTGATAGATGCCTCTTGTAGTCTAAAAAAGAAAGAACAAGAGCTATAGTCAGTGACTATAAATACCTTAAGAACTCCAAAAAAAAATTAACCGAAAATAACCCAATACTTTTTTTTTCTTTTTCTTTTTTTAATGCTTAATTAAAATAACCCTATACTTGGAAAGGCAAACCTCACCAAATACGAAGAGGAAAAAACCCGTTTTCTAGGTTCAGCTCTATATCTGTCTCTTTTCTTCTAGATTTTAGCATAAGATTCCATGGCAGCAACCATAAAGAAGACAGTAGACACCCTAAGAGTGACTGGTTCTACAAAATAGACTGAATAGTAGTTGACTTGTGACACATTAATGGTAACAGTGTAGGCATGCAGAATGGCAACATGTGATGTGGATCCGAACTCCACGCCAAAGCTAAACCCATGATATTTAAATCCAATTATCCATTCAGTGACAGTGATCATAGATAATCAGACGTACCTATCAATGTATTGATAGACATATTCAGTTAACTCCTTAACTCCAATCATTGGATTGAGGATTAGAACATCTCCAATAATTAGAGACGAATTGGACCCATTTAAGACATTTAAGTATCAATGTCCATGCATAGGTTGGAGACTTGAGATTGTTAAACAAAAGATTAATTCTTGCCTTTTTATTTGATTGACCTGAATCATCACCAAAATTTTAACCATGGGCTCATGGTATTTTTTTTTTTTTTTTTTATAGATACTTGGTTGTATATATCTCTGCTTTTTTTTTTTTTTTGTTAAAAGTCAGCATAGAATATATTAATAATAATGTCTTCTTTGAAAAAAAGAAATGGGCATGATGTTTATCAACCAAGGTGTTATCAGATATTTTAAACAAGATTAAAAGTTGTAATGTGATAATATCTACCAGAGTTCAGAGAGATCTTGTATATCTAATCCACTTCATGGCTAATAAAGTCAGATTAGAATCTTTAAATTCCACAAAAAAAAAGGGGGTATAATCTTTAATTACTATCACATGTATGGATATTACTAAATTTAATTTTCATAGTTTATTTTTACATGAAAAAAAAAGGGGTCGATCTAGCGTATTACTAGGTGCAATTTTTTTTAATTTACATTATGTATTGGGTGCAACTTTTAGTTCATATTATTTATCAATTCAAGGTTGTTCAAACCAATCAGACATATCCATGCGTTAATATAAAGATTTAAAACAAATTTAATAAGTCTAAAAGGCAAAGAATATGAATTTGGGGGATGGTTTTCCTACAGAGATTGTGTATGTACATGGTTAGAGTATCAATCCTTTACTTAATAGGAGAGAGATATTTATGAGATTATACTTCTTCATTCGACCATTGAAAGTATGACGGTGTAGATACACGATTGTATACAAAATATTTTGCCGTGAAAACTAAAAAAGAACCGTTGACAAATCAATGGGAAAAATGAAAGTTGAAAAATTAATAGGAAAAGTCAATACATGATAAGGAAATAGTTGTGATAAATCACCAAATTTGACTAGATAACCAATCATTAGAATTTCAAAACTATCAATTGAGATCGTAAAGACATTGAAATGGGCATGACAACGACATTTTCACTTTAACTAAATGAATGGAACAGGATCAGATGCAGTCATGGTTTTAGTAATCAGTGTCAGTTTCATTTGGACCGATCTTGATTCGATATCAGTTATTTTGGATTTTTATTGGTATGACCACATGTCATGCAATCATTAACCCTGAACCTGATCGGGATTGAATTAATTTAGGCCACGAATGATACCATGTCCAATACCTAGAACTAAAACCTTGGATGCAGTTAATTGGTGATAAATTGTAAAATATATATATATATAAGGTTGAGGATAGTGAATGCAAGTTAGGCTCTTGGACTCATCAGTCTGGATTCTGGAATCCAGATGCATGGCAGCCCAGCCCATACACTGAAATTAAGAACAGGCGGGTGTAGAGTCTGTTAACTCTGTACGTGGGTCATTAAAGATCCCAAACAAAACATTCTTTGAAAAATAAACATCCATTAATTACAACCAGACGAGAAAAAGATGGAAGAGACATTTAATGGAGCAGAAGCAAGATCAGGACTGCAGGAGTAGGACCACTTACTTTCTTTGTAGTGTCTATTGCTTTGATCCTAATAATGAAAACCCACCATCCCATCACATCAATGAAGGAAGACCAAAGTGAAGTAATGGAGAGTCACTCGAATGTAGACCAAAATGTAGTAATGGAGACTAGATCTCGTGTTGGAACGTCAAGAAGGAAAAAAAACAGAACAGAAATCATCTCCCGCCTGAGTTTGGGCGGGAGATTGGGTGATCCGGATGGATGACCGTCACATGATATTCGGAGGGATCCGAACCATCCATCCGAGCCGACCCCCCAGTCAACAAGCTGAGCCGACTGGGTGGTCGGCTCGGATGGAGGGCCCGGATCCCTCCGAATGCCATGTGGCGGCCATCCATCCGGGCCGCCCAGTCTCCCGCCCAAACCCAGATGGAAGATGTGGATCCAAAAAAACAAGGGTAAATTAGATGTACTATTCCCTGACAATAGATTAATTATATTTATCATCTATTAGTTTTTAAGAATTATATATATTATCCTTAATTTCTAAAACATGTAATAAAAAAGTCTATTTTATTAACATTGTTAAAATTTAAATTTTAAAAGACAACGTTGCTCTTATTCTATTCTCATTCTTCTTCATCACAATAAGTAAAAGAACAAAAGATTAGAATGAGAACAAGATTATTTGTATGATTTGTTTGTTTTTTTACCTATTATAAAGAAGAAGAATGGAAAACAGGATGATGCAAAGTTGTTTTTTAAAATTTAGATTTAACTCCATTAATAGAATAGATCTTTTTGTTACATGTTTCAAAAATTAATGATAGTATATGTAATTGTTATAAACTAGTGGATGATATATGTAATTAGTCTATAGTTTAGGGATAATACATGTAATTTATCTAATAAACAATATATATATATATATATATATATATATATATTTCATTCACTGTTGATGCGTTGAAGGTCCAAATACAGTGAACTTCCTTACGCATATGAAGTGACGTCTCTAGTGTAGCATCAGCATAACGCGTACTAAATAAATTATTAAAGAGATAAGGTTGCATTAATCATTTATATATATAATAATGTATTTCATATTGTGTTTCACACCTGATTTGGGAAAAAGATTCTCCCCAGTCAAACAGCGTCTTTAATTGAGATCGGACGATTATGAAACATATAAAACGTAAATAAGACGCGTAAACTTAATAATATAAAGAGGCAAATGAAGACTTAGATTAGAAAAATAATATTGGGTCAATTCAGCTCCTGGAAAATATGGTTTTTATATATCCCTGTTGTTCTGTAATTGTTACAAAAACCATCTCCGTGTTCATGTTCAGTTCAGTGTCTTAAACCCCATGAGTCAACAGCAAAAATACATTTGGGACAGATTAAAAGACGTTCCTGTCTGGTCACTGACTCCATAATTATCAAAACGCTTCAATATTTCCTCATCCACATCATAAAATGCATTAGCAGCTACCCAATATTCGAAAACCAATGTTGATTCTCTCATTTCCCATCAGGCCCATCTCCCAATTATTATTTTACCACTCCCAAGTGAGAGTAGGGCCAAAATATTTGAGAACCCACGCATTACCAACAACTTGACTAGATTTATTAATCTCAAGTTTAATTATTTTTCAAGTTGTGATCCAGCGCCAGTTGGAGTCAGTCTAGTGGGCATATCTATACATTGATCTGTGTACAAGGTAAATTTCAGTTCTTAGATCTCAACTTGAAAGGCAGTTGGATTTGAGAGGATCTTAATAAATAAGTAGGAGAGCTAGTGTCAGAGAGAGAGAGAGAGAGAGAGAGAGAGCATATCAATACATTGATCTACGTACAAGGTAAACTCTAATCGTTAGATCTCAACTTGAAGAACAATTGGATTTGAGAGGATCTTAATAAATAAGTAGGAGAGCTAGTGTAGGGAGAGAGAGAGAGGGAGAGAGAGAGAAAGAGAGAGTAGCGGAACTATCTTGGTGAAACTGAACTTGATATTATCTTAAGTCATTAAGTATTGTTCATTCCATTACGATTTTTGGTGATCTTAAATTTTTGGGACGACTGTACTAGGGGTAGAATTGTATTTTTAGGTTTTAGAATTTCACTTTATATTGAGTGTAATCTCATAAGAAGATGATTTTGGGTTTGTAATTTCTTCATTGGAATAGAGGACATTGCGATTGATCGTTCTACCGTGGATGTAGCCTATAGATTTTGTGTGAGTGAGCCACATAAATCATTGTGTTCTGCCTTCTCTTTTGTTCTTATATATGTTCCATTGTTAATTCTTCACAAGTTTTAGATAGCTCCAACTCAATCATTCAAAGAAAATTTTCCCTTATATTGCACTCCAAACAAGCTGTTCATGTTGTGGGATCTCTTGTCTAAGAGATCCTTTGGTTGAGAAGAGGAGTGGAGATACAAATGTTGTGTTATCTTGCACATTATTATAGGATTTTTTTTTAACGTGACATGCGGCGTATTTTTTGTGGCTTATAAAATTATTGAAATAGTATCATCGCCAATGGTCTACTAGGTTAGGGGATGGTCATTCAAATAAACCACTTTGTAGTCATCAACTTGACACATCCACCATGATGCCTTAGAGGCTTGTGTCCATTATTTGGAAATATAGGAGACATGAGGACTATTCTTGGTTTATGAAGTCAGTAATTATATGGAAAGACCTTAATGTACATTGAATGTTGATTTTACTGCCTAATATTTTATTGCCAGTAATTTTTTTTTTTTTTTTGCTAGAAGGTTAAAATATATTAAAAAAAACAAAGGAAAAGAAAAATTACAACCCCTATGATAGGTTTGTATATTTCCTTAATAGTCAAGTTACTGGTAATTTGTAGGTATGTATATTTCCTTAATAGTCAAGTTACTGGCAATTCGTAGGTATGTATATTTCCTTAATAGTCAAGTTACTGGCAATAATAGGGAAGTCTAAGCCATCTCGATACACTTGGAATTAGACTTTATGGCTTGATAATATCTCAAATTTACACAAGCTTGAAATACCGAGTTATGGTATACTTGTCCATTAATTGAGGTGAGTATCATAATTGCTTGTGAGATTCTTAAAAATTCACATGGTAGCATTTTATGATCATCTACAATCCCTTCAACAAAGGTTAGATTTAAATCTTAAAAGTATGCCATTTTCCTTCAGATTTAAACAAACAGTATTTATACTGTGGGAGTTTTTTCCTGGAGCACAATCTCTAACAAAAACAGATTTTCATCACAGGAACCTTATTAATTACCATTTCATATTCACATGAACATCATACAACACATTAATAGGCAGTGAGATAAGAAGAACTAGAAACAATCAATTTGGGTATTTGTGAAGGAAAAGCCTTTATCAAGATCTATAGATGTACACAGGAACAGTAGAGCAATAAATACAAATAAAGACACTACAAGATCACAAGTACAAGATAATCATACTTCTTCCAACACTTTTTCTGTCTCTTTTGTTGATACTCATTACATTGAGACATAAAACAGACCAGGACCTGCTATACTCTAGTTACATTAATAGAAATGTCTATATTAGAGTAATTCACTACATTTCAATCCACTTTCTCTAATTTTAGAATCAATCCACAGGAGATGCATATCTTAAATCCTCTATCCCTCATTGAATCCTGATATGGTAAAGACCAACTAGCAGACTCCTTTAGTAGATGTTGACTTCTTGAAGTTACTGATATGTCATATCGAATAGCTGAGCCATTACATGTAATTGTCTTCATACGATCCGTATGTACAGAAGGACTCTCCATGAGGGAACAGAGTTTCTGGGTCAGCCCAAGTATGTGAGAAGAAATTCTCCTGGATATAAGAATTCCCTGCCTCATATGATTCTGTCCATAAATCCCCATTGAATTCTGCAAATCTATCTGCTAAAACAGTATACTCATGTGCGAGCCAGTCTGTATTAGTTGCAAACATAGAATCAGTGCTTGAGGAGGAGAAATCACTCAAAGATGGAACTGGAGACAAGGGTGAGCTTTCCAAAGTTTGGAGTGATACAGTGGTACTGAGCTCTAGTTCTTGTTCACTGTTAGTTTTGCATTCAGAACCACTTAGAGAGGTGTCAGATTTTGATTCTGATGATGACAATTCTTGTTTTAAGCCTTTTTTGAGGTTGGTGTGCCAGTGGTTCTTGATTTCATTGTCTGTCCTGCCTGGTAATTTTTCTGCAATTGCTGCCCATCTGCAAGTAAAAGAAGAATTATAAGTAACAGTTTAAGAGAACTGAATTCAGTGGGAAGATGAATTAACCAAAAAAAAAAAGCAACATACAAGAAGAAATCATGATTCAATATTGCTTATTTTTCAGTAGATTCTTATGAAACCAAAAAGAAAGAAGAAAGAAGCTATCTTCTTTTAATACTTAAGAAAGAAGCTATCTTCTTTTAATACTTACTTATTCCCTAGAGCTTGATGCATGTTGATGATGATTTCCTCTTCTTCTCTGCTGAAGTTCCCTCTTCTGATATTTGGACGCAGGTAATTCATCCATCGGAGTCTGCAACTCTTCCCACATCTTGATAGACCTGCAGAGAGAACCAAAGAGACTGCAATCCATGAACATGAGAGGAATATATAATCACTGGCTAAAAATAAATGTTGGGTTCTGCAAATCTACCAATTTTGATTAATAAAAACTTGCTAAAATGCTAACATACCAGCAAACTTGGGAAGCTCACGCCAGTTCCAATGGCCATATCTTGTAATGTAAGCTACCAACTTTTTATCTTCTTCTGGAGTCCATGCCCCCTTCTTTAGTCCAGTCTTCTCACAGCAGGGAGTTCTCACCATCTCTGGGATGTGGGACTGGAAGTCCTGAACCCCAAGTTCCAATTTGTTAAGGTTTATATACGACTGGTTTGAAGACTGAAGTATAGCTAGCCTCAACAGATGACACATTAGGATTCGAATATTCTAATGATTTTAAATAATAATCTTACAGACCATGCTGCCATTTGATTGGCTCCATCCTTTTCTTACACAATTCATGGATAATGCTAGGAAACCAGGAAGAACTGGAAAGTAATGGCAAATGACGTTCATGCCAACCGTCAGCTTTTGTCTGGACTGGAACAGAATATAAGGGAGGGCGGAAAAACAAAAAAAAAAACAAAAAAAGTCTTTTCAAAAGCAGTATTGGAAATTTAGAAATGGGTTTGAAAGGAAGACCGCAAGTTGGAAATTATTTTGAAGTTTGAATCACGTGTCAAATCGTTCAACCAATTGAAAATGTGAGAAGGATTCCTGGAACCATCTCAGGAAGGACATCCAAAGCCAAAGGTATGTGCATGTTAAGCTTTTATTTTTCTTTCAGCCATTGGACCGGGCGATAGGATAGTGGTTGGACCAAACAGACCGCTGTGGAAACTATGCAAAAGTAAACGGTATTAAACAAATATCCCAGATCAGGAGTCAGGACTAGGTAGCTCGATTGTCTAATTTGATGTCTCTGTCAGACTAAAATTGGTAATTATTTACTAATTAATTTGTAATGGTATTAATTATTGAAAACTTGGTTGTTTTTAGGTTAATTTATACCTAAAATCATTCACACTTGTTTTTTAATAGAAAAATTATTCATGCCTTCTTTGCTGTAGTTTGGCCGTAACCCAGGTAACTTCTAAACAATTACCCCTACTTTTACTAAATTCAAAACTAATTACGGACAACACTAGTCTGTTAATAATTTTTTATTAAATGATGATATAATATCCACTTTAAATGTTTAATGTCAAAAGCACTTTTAATGGATTCTACAATAAAAAAAAAAAAGTACTTTTAATGGAGAAATAAGGTCATGACTCTATTGCCCAAAGACCCATATTTTTTTATTCGGAATCAAAAATTTTTATTTTTTAATTTCAAATTGACAAAATGAATTAAACCCAAGTTTTAATTCTCCTGTTTTATTCTAGACTATGAATTTGACAACTATGACAGCTTCTTAGGTTTATTTTTTGAAGTTAAGAAAAAATTTGAAATTAAGGAGAAAGGTGGGTAAAAATTGAAATTCTTAGGATTTTTTTTTTTTTTAATTACTTTCAAACATAGCCAGCCTTGATGTATACACATATGTAATAAATCAGGAACACAAAAAAGTTCTAAGTTGGGGTCATATTAACCTTTTAAGACCAAGCCACTGACAGTGTAGAAAGGTAGGTGTCTGAGATGGATTTGGATTTTGAATGGAGCAGTGAATCCGGAGTTGGAACTCTCTTGATATTGGTTAATTAATGGCCATGGCTGTGTAGTGGAAGGAGATGTGGGGGCTAGAGAGGGGTTATGGGAGCATGGTTTTTGGTATCCGAATCGAATATGTATTGGTTTCGGCAATGGCCGATCTAGATACTTTTATTTTTAATATTTTTAATTTAGTATCGGTCACGCATCATTCTTTCATGGAAAAATTACATGTACTATTTACCATCATGTTGTTTATGACTAATTACATCTATCATCCAATAGTTTCTGACAATTATATATATCATCCTTAATTTCAGATGTGTAACAAAAAGGTCTATTCCGTTAATGGTGTTAAGTCTAAATTTTAAAAAATAACTTTGCCATCATCCTGTTCTTTATTCTTCTTCTTCACAATAGATGACAAAAAAAAAAAAAAAGGATCAAAGAGTGAAATTCTTTGTATGATTCTTTGTTTTTTATACATATTATGAAGAAGAATAATAGGAAACAAGATGAGGGCAAAGTTGTCTTTTAAAATTTAAACTTGATACTGTTAAAGGAATAAACATTTTTATTACAAATTTCAAAAATTAGGGATGGTATGTGTAATTGTCAGAAACTAACTGATGATAGATGTAATTAGTCTATAGTCCAAGGATAGTACGTGTGAATTACCCTTGTTTCATTGGTTTCATATGGATCCAATATTGATTCCATTTCAATTTTCAAAGTAACCAATTCCTGATAGGGTGAACTAAAACCATTTATGGAAGAAAGGAAAGAGTCATATGGATCCAATATTGATTCCATTTCAATTTTCAAACTAACCAATTCCTGATAGGGTGAACTAAAACCATTTATGGAAGAAAGGAAAGAGTCATATGGATCCAATATTGATTCCATTTCAATTTTCAAAGTAACCAATTCCTGATAGGGTGAACTAAAACCATTTATGGAAGAAAGGAAAGAGTTATCTATATATATATATATATATATATATATATATATGAGAATTATTATTGTAATAAAAGTTTGTTACTTGTTCAAATATCACAAAGAATTTATTTTGTCACATGGGTAGATGATTTGTCCATTCCAACCGTTGGATAGAGAGAACATGGTCTAGATTACCCATATTTCGAATTTCAAGCTTTTATTCAATCAAATACCTCATATGTGTTGACATACGTCTCGTGTATGTCCATGCATGTATATGAGTACTCTAAACATTACTATATCACTCCCAAATTAGAACGTATTAGATTAAATAAATGATAAAAATGAATGATCCAGATTTATTTTTTTTTTATTTTCAAACGTATAATAAACCATTGTTACAATAAACCGTTGAATAGTCCAATTAAGTTCCAAGAATTTTTTTATATGCTCCTAAAAGATGATATAGCCAAAGTGTCTTGGGTGTATATGAGTGTGAATGTTCATTGGTATCGGTATCAGATCAATCGATTCGCACCGATCCCAATCCAATACCTGATCTGCTCCATGTTTTAATGTTATTATATTACATATCGTTCACATGTTAGCATACCATTGAATATATACATTGGACGTGGATTAAAAGCTTGAAAAACAAGGATTAGGTAAACTGATGCCGTATCCGATATCTGGATTTATGTCATATCCAATACTTGGATTTAAAATCTTGTCATTACAACAATTCTTATTTTTGACAATGGAACAATAATTATCTGTTGCCGAAAATAATCCTCGACGCACAGTGTTCCATCGCTAACCCGTCATCTAAAGTGTCGTCACGCAAAATCACAAGATTAAAATAACGAATAAAATCTAGGTGATAAGCAAGAGAAAAGGTCCAAGTGCCGAGCTAGCAGTCACTATCCTTAACCATTCAAAAAAAAAAAAAAAAAAAAAAAAAATCGTTATCCTTAACCTCATGTGTATTTTTACAATTATTCATTTTTGTTGAATATTTGATACCTTCTTTCAATTCAACTTAAGTTGTGGATCACCAACCAATTGCATCCAAGGTTTTAGGTCTAGGTATTGAGCACGGTATTGACCATGGCCGATACTAATTCAAATATTCAATATCGATTGGGTACGTAGCCAATGATTGCATGAAATGTTATCGATACCAAAAAAAAAGTCACAATGGAAACAAATGCTGATTACTAAAACCATGACTGGATCTCCTCTTCTATTCCTTTACTTTAATTGAAAATGTTGTTATCACGCCCATTTCAGTGTCTTTACGATCATACCTTCCATCTTTAAATCATAAGGATTGGTATAATTTGGCAGGTTTATGGATTGATATTTTTGGACTCTATTGATAGGTTCATTTTCCATTAATTTTTTTACTTTCTTATTTTTGATTTGTCAACCGTTCTTTTAAAATTCATGGCTAAAGGTTTCGTGTTACAATCGTGTATGTATATAGTCGTACGTCTTCTCATAACTATCACTTTCTTATTAAAGGAAGAATTGATACCTGACTGTGTACATATCCAATCTGTATGTAAAACCATCCACTAAATTCATATATTGTTCACCTTTTAAACCTACTAAATTTGTTATAAATCTTTATATTAACACGTGGGTATGTCTGATTGGTTTAAATTAATATCCATGAATTAATAAGTAAAATGAACTAAGTTGCAACCAGTACTACCCTTGATCGACCCTATGTTTTTTCATGTAAAAATTAACTATGAAAATTAAATTAAGTAATATCCATACATGTGATGGTATTTAAAGATTCTACCCTTTTTCAATGGAGTCTAAGGATTCTAGTCTGACTTTCCTACCCATTTTGTGGATTGGAAATAGAAGATCTCTCTGAACTCTACTGGAAATTACAGTTTTTGTCTTGTTTAAATATCTGATGCACTTTGGCTGATAAACGTCATGCCCATTTCTTTTTTTCGAAGAAGACATGTTAATGAGATTTTCTAAATAATTTATTATTAATATATTATTTGCTAACTTTATCAAAAAAGAAATTTAATGAGACACTTATGCATTAATACAAAATAAACCAATAAAGAAAAGAGGCATTCTTCGTTCTTACTTCCATTATCAAACCAGAGATACAAAGCCATGGATCATAATCTTCTCATGTTTTCATGTTGATATGAGAAATATTCAGTATCTATCATCTAGTGTGTGCATATGCCAATATATTCGTATACACACACAGTCCACTAAATATTCACGAGGACTTGAGGGAATAAATCCAAATCCTCTCCTGCGGCAGGTGGGAATTGCGGTGGATTTAAGGTTGGAGTTCAACCAGCACAAATACCAATACATCGATATATATGTGGATTGAAATCTAGCCTTTGGCCGGCGACAAGTCCTCAAGGGAGGATTTCTAACCCAAGGGGATTATTTTTCCAAAGCCACATCACATGTTGCCATCCTGCATGCCCACTGTTACTACTAAAGCCTCCACAAGTCAGCTACTATTCAGTCTACTTTTGTGGAACCAGTCACTCTCAGTGTCTACTGTCTCCTATATGGGTTGCTGCCATGGAATTTTATGCTAAAAATTGAAAGAAAAAAAAGATAAATACAGAGCCGAGGCTAGAAAGGGTTTTTTTTTTTTTTTTTTTTTTTTTATTTTTCAGTTTGGTATTTGGTGAGGTTTGTGTTTATAAGCATAAACTATTTTCAGCATCTTTTCTTAGAGTTCTTACGATATTTATATTCTTTGACTTCCAGGCTCTTGTTCTCTCGTTTTTAAACTACCACTGGTGATATTCGTTGTTATTGGCAGCAACTCAGCTTTTTGTTTCTTCAGTTTGTTGTTTGTGCTTTTTTTGTTTTAGCTTTTGATTTTACTCAGTTGGTTTTTGGTTTTTTCCAGGTTTCTAGATGAATAAATTTTGTCCTTCTAGTGATTTTGCACCACAAAAAAAAAAAAAATACTCAGCCCATGTAATTTTATTAGTATTTATAAGATTAAATCCAATAATGGGGTTTCTTAATCAAGGTTAGCCTACATCCCCTGCAGAAGAGCTGAGCTTTTTTTTTTTTTTTTGGAAAAGGAGTTGAGCTTGTTAAGTGTTAACTTAGATTAATCATCTAATTCCATTGGTGTTTATAATTTATTTTTATTTATATTATTAAAGCTCTGATTGATTTCAAGGAGAATAAAAAAGAAGGGAAACTAATTTTTTTTACTTAGAAATAAAACATTCATAATCATTACAGTTATCAAATAACTATGTAACTGATTCCAAATCTTTTTATTTTTAATTATTAATTTACACTTCACTTCGCATCTAAATTCTTTACATTTAAAAAGTAAAATAAATTTTATATCTAATAAGTATCATCACTAATTATGATTAAAAATTTAAATAATTTATACAATGTTTGTTATACCTATACAAATTTTCTTTTTAAATATAAAAATTTCACTTTCCTTCATTTTTTAATTTTCCTTGCAATTAACTTGAACCTAAGTAAATATAGAAAAACCACACAGTTACTACGCACCTCATCATAATTCTTACTACCTGAATAAGTTTAAACTTGAAATGCGGCGACTTAACCTTCTTCTCTTTTTTTTATAAGAAAGAAAGTACAAGTGGTCCACCAAATCAGAAATCCTTACTGACTTATAAGTTAGTTGACAACCTTCATTGGTATTTATAATTATAAGGTTACATCTACTAGTACTATATGGTTTCTATAAAATCAACACCCATGGTACAATCTACTCCTCTATTCTCATAATTATGGAAAAATCTTTAAGATCTTTCTATTTATTAACAAACAACAAAGACATGACATTTAGATTTATTCTTTTCCCAATCTTATCGATTGTTGAGGCTCAATATACTAGTCGACCACCCAGTTATTGTCAGGTCTCCTCCCCTAACTCCACCATAAGTTGTTTAGAAAATTTGGTCCCTGTTGACTACTTACTGTTCAAATCTTCTTATCATAATTATTTTATATTTGCAGCCGTCAGCTCTTGCCAGGTCCTCCTTTATAAATCGATCCATTCCACATTCCACCCCATGTTGTTCAGAAAATTCTGTCCTTGTTGATTTACTAATCAAGTCTTCTCACTATACTTTTATATTTGCTTCCCTTTTATAGTCAGAGGAGTAAAATAAATAAATAATTTAGAATTTTGCAACAGTCTAAGATTTTATAGTCAAGATGCCTAATGGATACTGAGTCACTGACCCATATCGATCAATACTTTATCAACATAAAAAAAATATATACCACATTAGCATAATGATGGATACTTGACCAATATGATTGATATCAGTATCGATACTGATATCTGTTCTAATACCATAAACTAAAATCATGCTTAGAAGAATTTTAAGTCTCTGATTTTGGATTATAAGCATTTTTTTTTTCTTCTCAAAATAACATGTAGTTTTTCAGATGGAAAGATGGCTTGAGGTTATGAATGGGGTTCCAACTTGCAATAGCAAGATTCAAGAAATTGACCTGATCATAGACTGATGAAATGTCCTTTTCTGTATCTAATTTTCCCACTTGCTGTTAAACACCCACCTGGGATTAAACTCCTTCGACCATGAAAAATTGAATGTATGGAATTTAAGTCTAATACAGGAAGAAAGGAATTAAACCATGCATTCATGTCTTAATGCAACCACAGGACACCCTTGAGTTTTCCACCAGTGAGTTCTGGAATATGCTGAGAGTTCCTATACATTCATTATTATTTTGGTATGATCTTGTTTGTTCTGTTGTAAATGGTCTTGTGCAAGTGAAATTCTACATGAAATTTTCTTATTTTTTCAAGGAACGTTTTTTGTACACACATGATCAGGGTATCTATCCTTCATTTAATAGGAGAAGAGTAGCTTCGCAATTACATACACTTCTTCATCCGACCATTGAAAACACGACCATGTATAAACGAATGTAATGTAAATTGTCAATACATTCGAGATCTCCTAAGGTTGTACAAAAAATCCACTACAAAGAGAAACAAGAGAGCAACACCAAAGCCTCCCTAATCCCTAGTCCCGTACCTTAATTCCAACCATTACGAACAATTACAACCATTTTTCCTAAATCAAAAAGTCATTATAGGTAGTCTCATTCCATTTGCTTGTTAGTGTTAGACAAAGACATCATCTCAACCTTAATGTTTTAATCGAAACTACCATTAACTTAATGGAGTGAAATAACCTTTTTGAACTTTTCCTCCAACATCCTCTGCAAAAGAGCTGAACCTGTTAACTTAGCTTTTACACCATCTTGAATAATCTGGATGGGTCAATTGAGAATTTGGACTCATGCATCAGGTAGCATTGGACTACAGCAAAAATTTCTCTTAAGCTTGAATGAAGAAAAACCCACCCATAGGGATGCCTGATCCTCGTATATGAATTATTGAATTACCCTCCCACTATTACCAGTCTCGACCAAAAGCAAATGACAGAGTATGGATGAAACAAGGTTGTTACTGATGAACTTGATATGACACTGAGAGATGAGGTGAATTAGTGTCTGAAAATTCTTCCTAATTATTTCACTGTTGCCCAGAGCTGATGGAGATCTAATTCTTTATACACATATAAGCGCATGCAAATCTACCTCATTACCACTCAGTAACCAGGTCTACCAGATTTGCACACCACCCTGCAAGCCATTTCACGCACTCTAAAATATACCAGAAAACAAAACAATTAACACAAGAATATTACATGGTTCACCAACACAGTGTGTAATGGCTAGTCCACTAAGTAATGCTCAACAGGCTCTGTATTTACTCAACACTCAATTTTTAGTCTTTTACAAGACAAGGATACTAACCCTAGGTTTTCCCAGCATAAAACTGAGAGGGTGCAACAACGCTAAGATTCAGGCTACAACAGCCAGTGTTCAGCACCCGTTGCATACACCGCGCTTAACCCACACCCACGGGAAGCAAATAACAATTTTTAGCCTTATAATGATGTCTTACAATTTTCCCCCACTTGCTAGATATTCAACAAATTTCACCTACGCTAACATACAATATATTGAAAGCATAAATAGATAGGGAATTGAAAAATATCACAAACAATGCTTTTGAATGGCCAAAAATCTCTCTGAAGCTTCACACTATCCTCAGGTACTCTCCAACAATCTTCAATGATGATAAAGATCGATTCACAGAGCATACCTCACTCACAGGCTTTCAATCTCTTCCACACAACCCATAATCACCATGAATATAAAAATTAAAGCTCTACTGACCTCTCAAATGGATTTAGCACTCCATTGATGCACAGAGAAGAGGTAGTTGGTGATTGATCACTCCCACAGGTTACAAAACCCTAGAAATTCTTCTGTCTACTTTTAAAATGCTCTTTTCAATTTTTCTCAGCATTTTTACTACTCCCAACACTGCCCAATGTATAGAGCACCCGAAAATATGGAAACTGCAACTTGAACGGACCGATTTGGAGCTTGGATGGCCAAGTTATGGTGGTTTGAAATTCAGCCAGTCAGAAATAAGAAAATGGAATCTTCTGGAGCAATTTCGTGCCCCGCGCAACACTGAATCGCCGCCCGCTATATGTGTTGTCTAGCGTTGATTAGCGGAGATGGAATCTATGCTTTCAGCCATCGGATAACCTTAAAAGGCGGGATCGCCCATTGTCCGTCGGATTGTCTCCATCCCGTCAGCGAAAGTCTGATAGCCTCGAGACCATTCGATCTGGATCTGCTCTGCTGCGCACCGTATGCGCACCTCACTAAATCAAAGGTTGGCCTTCATGAAACACGAACCACCGTCATAACTTGCATTCGGCCTATCAGATTACACGCGATGGCATCTAAACGCGATCTTGGTGCACACAGTAGCTTGACATTTTCAGATCCATTCGATCTGGATCTTGACGATGTGGCTTATTATTAGCCGTCCAATCGGTTTCTTTATCAAATAACGATAATTGCGGCGCGGTCCTTTAACTTTCGATAATTGCAAAGAGGCCCTCTAATTTTTATACAATATTATTGTTTTCCCTATATCTCATTCACTCACCGAGAACTCCAATTTTTGCCATTTTTCGAGCCATCCAACAAGAATCGTGATATCTCCCTCATCCGAAGTCGGAATTGAGCAATTCAAGTTGCGTTGGAAAGCTAACTCGACGCTCTACATCTTTCCAATGCCGGATCTCCATGAACCTGCTGCAGGACCCACTAAAAATAGGCCCAAAGTTAAAACTCTATGAAACCTTGGAATTCACTCCATGAAACCTTAGAATTCGAACCCGAAACTTTGCGTGCATGCATGCCAAGTGTCGTGGGCTGCTGTGTTGGCATGTCACCTTGCCACCACACCCGTGGGTCTCACAGAATCACTGTCACATCAATAGAAACATTGTTACATCACCAGAAACACTGTCAAATCATGCAGACACTCTCTCACATCAAACTCATTGTAAAATCACATTCAACTCTGTGCAAGTCATCTGAAACACATGTAGAACACTGTAGAACACACATACGAGGTTGTCGCATCTTTGCCACTGCACTGACACTCTCTCTCCTTATTTGTTTGACTGAATGCTCACAAACACTGTCACATCAGTCAAGTTGCCAATAATGACAACATAAATTCCAACAGTTACAGGGAACATATAACTAAGGCTTCATCTCCATTTTACATGGAGACATTGTCACCAGATGTTTAAGCAATTAGATCTTTAACATCTCCTTCCCTTAAATACCAAATTACCCCTATTAGACACAGGACCGGGATGTCGAGGTAACAATGAGCTGACATTACCTTGGTTAAATGGAGACTGAAAAATTGAAATAAGTACAGCCAGTAAGTACAGTCCTATAGTTTCACCGTTTGGGATGCTTGATTATGTCATTTTATTTGGATTGAGAATATGAATAAATTTATTAGCCTAATTCTTGTAGATTTTAAATCATGTGTGCAAACCCAACCTTTTTTTAATCCATTTTGATGTTAAAAGTATTTGGATGCCCTGAGAGTTGAAAACCATTGATATGTAACCATCTTCTTCCGCCTGGTGCGTGTCCTTTCCACTTGATGTGAGGAACTTTTTCGTTTTATCTTCTTCTTCTCTTCTATTCGTCTTCTTCCTCTTAACATTGTCCTTGTCTTGCTATTTTCCCCATCCTTAATATCCAGCATACTTTGTTTTTACTGTGGAGTTGTAATGGAACCGAATCACACCAGTTCACCAGCTCCTCCTGATAAAAACCCTTCTATACGAACCACTCCATCTACAAATCTAAGGCAACCAGGATCTAGTCAAACTCAGGTCAATATTCCCAGTAATCCGGTCGAAACACTGCTCTTAGAAGATGAAGCTGAAACCATTTGTGAGGATTTCAGTCACCTTACACTGGTTGGGAAAGTTCTTGCAGGAAAACCCTACCGGAAGTAGGCAGAATTCGACGCTCTCCCTTTGGCCTGGAACCTCAGACACTCTATAGAGAGCTCCCCTTTTGCTACAGATATCTATACTTTCAGATTCAGCCATCAGATTGATTTACAAAATACTCTCAACGAAGGTCCTTGGATGGTTTCAGGTAATTTGATTATTCTGGAGAAGTGGAACGAACTTCATAACTGGTCTTTTGATAAAGTGGACATATGGATTCAACTCCATAGTATCCCGGTTGAATTTTTTCAAAAAAACTTGTCCCAAAACTCGTTTCTATGCTGGGAGCTGTTTCTCAAATTATGATCATTGATGGATTATCTATGGAACAGAAACTTCAATATATTAGAGTGAAAGCAAGTATAGAAGTGCATAAGCCTCTTAGAACATCATTCAAAGTCCAAAGGAAGAATGGAAGGGAGCATCTAATCCTGCTTAAGTATGAGAGGCCGCCAGTTTATTGTTATTTTTGTGGTTTAATTGGTCACGACTATATAAGATGTGACTTAAGCTTTGAAGCTGATCTGCTCCATCGTAAAGAACACGGCTGCTCTCCGTCAGACAACTGCCCCTCTCTCCCGGCGAGGCAGTTTAATAATCTCAAAGCTTTAGTTCCTTCTGTAAGGTTGTTGGAGAAAGCCAAAATCATCAAAAAAAAAAAAAAAAGACCAAGCAGAAATCACTGCAGCAAAATTGGCAACAATCCATCATCAGATGGAAGGAAATAAAATTGGAGAAGATGATCCTCATGGCCGGAATCAGGTGACTTCTCATATTCTTCCGACGAGACAGGCTGGCAACTCATCCACATCTCCCCAGGTAAGAATTAATTATAACTCAGAAAATCTCAATAGTCCTCGTAACCTTAACAACACCCAACCACTTCCATCTTTTCAATACGTCCAACAGCTCCCATGCAATTATTATACCTCCAACCCACTTTTCCAAGACACTCCAGACCAATTGCACCCATCAACCCTTCCAATTTCTAATCTCCTTCTCCAAAACCCTGAGTTTGCCCTAGCTGTTATGCAACTAATGCCTCGATTCTCCAACGTCTCCTTAAACCATGAGCCGAACGTTAATGGCATGCATCCTCATTCCTCTTGTTCACCTCAGCATGAACCCGACACAAACCTAAAAACCAACCAATCACAATCTGTTATTCCATATCAACCTTCACTAAACCTAGAAACAGGGCAAACCAATAAATTTGTAAGTGTTTCAATGACAGAATCTCACTCATATCCTACCACCCTCTTCAGTCCTTTCTTCTGCTACAGCTCCATTACTCAGGTTGCCATCCCCATCTCTGGAAACTGAGAATGCAACACCTAATAATACAAGATCTCAGGGGGTTAAGAGACCAAGAAGAATTCAGGAGGAAGCTCGAGAACAAAGGAAATCTAAGGAGCATTTTTTAATGCATGGCCTCGTGGTGGCTGGGGGAGAGCAGCCCCACGGGTCATCATGAGGATCCTAAGTTGGAATTGTTGAGGATTAGGGGGTTCCTTGACAATTCAGGCCCTCTCAAACCTCCTCAATTCTGATAAACCTGATGTAGTTTTTATTATGGAAACAAAAAATCAGTGATCAAAGGTGGAGAAATTCCTAAGAAAATTCAAATCTAAGCAATTATTTTGTGTTGATCCTAATGGATTTTCTGGTGGACTTGCTCTGTTGTGGAATCAAGATCTCTCCATTATCATCAAGACGGCCAATAATCGATTGATTGATTGTCAAGTTAATTCCAAGAATTATCCCCCCGTTCTTTCTCACATGCGTTTATGGAGAGCCTGATAAATCTAGGAGACATCTCCTATGGGATCAATTAGAAGTGATCGGTCATCAAAGGACTAGTAGAGAGTGGTTTTGCATTGGTGACTTTAATTCTTACCTGGATTGGAGCGAGAAATCTGGAGGCAGCACTTCTAATTCAAGAAATTGCATTAATTTCAAAAATATGGTGGATTCTTGTGGTTCTCTAGATTTGGGTTCGTTAGAACCTTTTTTCACCAGGAATAACAAAAGGAAAGGAGATGCTAATATCAGAATCAGATTGGACCCAGCATTTGCAAATGCGAACTAGAGATTGAATTTCGAGAATGCTGCTATTGCTGTGAAGCCTGCTTTTGACTCCGACCATAATCCTATTATGGTTGATACTGAGGGTCCCCGTGCAAAAAGAAGGAGGCCTTTTCGTTTTGAGACGATGTGGCTTCGACACAGCGATTGTTTCAATGCAGCAAAGGCATGATGGAACTTGACATCTGGAAATTCTGAAGGTAACTCTCTATCTCTTGAACTTATCAATAGTAGGATAACCTTCAGGAAATGTAATAAAAATGTTTTTGATCATATTCAAAATAATATTGAGAAGCTCAAGAATGAGTTCGCCTCGATCCAATGTTGTTCCCAATTGGATTTTTCTCAACAAAAAGAGAATGAGTTAATCCAAAACCTGAATGAACACAGCTCAGAGAAGAGATCATGAGTGGAAATTTTTTTATTTCTTTTTTGGGTAAGTACTCTAAAGTGGAGATGCTAATACAAAATTCTTCCATGCATCCACTGTTCAAAGAAGGCCCTTTAACCGAATTTCCAAACTTCGTCGTTCCTCTAGATCATGGACCAATAGTGAAGAAAAGTTTCATTTTGAAATTCTCAACCACTTTGAAAATCTATTCACCTCGTCCAATGTTGCTGAGGCGGAGATTGTTAGATCCTTGGACTCTGATATGCCAGTGATTACAGAAGATATGAATGAATCCTTGTGTATCATCCCTGATTATGAGGAGATAAGGAAGGCTTTATTTTCTATGGCCCCATATAAATCACTGGGACCTGATGGTTTTCCCCCAAATTTTTTCCAAAAATTTTGAGAGATTGTTAAGGATGATTTAATCTCCTTCGTCAATTTCTTCAGATCTGGTTATATGCCCCCTGATATGAATTGCACCTACATCTGTTTAATTCCTAAAGTGGCTAATCCTGATACTGTTGACAAATATAGATCGATTAGCCTCTGTGGGGTCTGTGTCAAAATAATTACTAAGATCATGGCCACTAGATTGAAGCCTTTTCTGGACAGTTTTATCTCTTCATCCTAGTTAGCCTTTATCCCCAACTGTTTGATCTCAGATAATATCATCATAGCCCATGAAGCTTTCCACTATATTAGGAAAAAAAAGGAAGGGAAAATCAAAATTTATAGCTCTCAAATTAGATATGCAGAAAGTCTATGACATGATGGAATGGGGATTTATTAAAGGCATTCTTTTGAAATTAGGTTTTTGTCCTTTTTGGGTTGATTTGGTCATGAATTGCATTACTTCAGTCTCCTACACTTTAATTGTTAATGGAGCCGAGAATGACAACATTCTTCCTTCTAGAGGAATAAGTCAAGGAGATCCTTTTTCTCCTGCCTTATTTATCTTATGTGCCCAAGCCTTATCTTCTATTCTGAAAACTGACGAAAGAGATGGAAAAACCAAAGGCCTCAAAACTAGGAACAGATCAGAGCCTATCTCTCACCTATTATTTGCAGATGACTACTTGATTTTCTTCTGGGCAAATCTAAATGAGATTATGATTCTCAAATATTGTATTGATCTCTATTGCAAGGCATCTGGTCAAACCATCAATCTCCATAAGGCATGCCTAACTTTTATCCCTAATACCAATCTACGGTTTAAGAGATGGTTTTCCAAACTACTAAAAATTCGTTACAATGGTGGGCCATCAAAATATCTTGGTCTTCCTTCTTGAGCTTGGCCAATCAAAAAGAATTCTCCTTCAAGATATTGCGGATCGAGCTATTCGAAAAATTAAAGGCTGGAAAAACAATTTTCTCACTCATGCGGGGAAAGAAATTTTGCTCAAGTCAGTTATCCTACCGACTTCCAATTATGCCGCCTCCCATTTTCTCCTTCCCAAACATCACCATGACTCTATTAGGAAGGCTGGATTGGGTTTGAGAGATCCAATTCTTCATAATAAAGCTATGCTTTCCAAACTTGTTTGGCATATTTGGGCATTTCCAAATTCGAATTGGGCCAAAATTTTGAAAAATATATACTTTCCCCATTCGGATTTCTTGCAGGCTCGGTTGGGTTATAACCCTTCTTGGGCTTGGAAAAGAATTTTAAGCTGGGTCTTATTTGGTAAGTTGGTGATGGGTCTCAAATTAACAAATGGACCAATCCTTGGATCCCTCATCTTAAGGGATTCTGTATCAACCGTCCTAGACAAGATGACTACCCTATCATCTACATTTGTGATTTAATCGATAAAAACAACTGATCTTGGGATTTAAATCTGCTTCAGTCTATATTTACTACTGAAGAAAAAGAAACCATTTTGAAAATTCAATTAAGCTTATTTCCCAGAATGGATCGTATGATATGGGGTGCATCTAAGAATGGTAGATTTTCTGTAAAATCTACCTCCCACATGCTTTCCAATTTCAAAGAGGAAAAATTGCAGGAGAAGGCTTCCTCTTCCCATATAAGTCCTTGGAGTATGATTACCTCTCAAATCTAGAAAAAATTATAGAACTGTAACACTCTTTCTAAAATTAAATCTTTTTTGTGGAGGATCCGTACTCATGGTATTGCTACAGGAGAAGAGCTTATGCTAAGGAAAATTTCCATTGATCCTTCATGCAAAAGATACGGGGTAGCTATTGAATCTATTGATCATATTATGTTTCATTGCCCTTTCGCAAGAGCTTCTTGGTTTGCCTCGGCTATTGCTTTTATGGTGCTTGATGATAACTCCTTTTGTTTCTCCGAGTGGATTCAGCAGTGGATCTCTCTATCACAAGATTCTAAAGAAATTGCGAGGGAGGCATTCAGTCGTGCTTCTTTTGTCTACTAGGAATTATGGAAAGCTCGTAATGAATTGATTTTCAACAATGTTTCATCATCTCTAGAAGCCTGGCTCTTAAAGCTGATAAAGGTGGGCCGAATTTTGCTCTGCTATTCCTATTAAAATCTCCAACAATATGGTTGCTAATTTCTTGGTGAGTGCGGATTATTTTCCTTTCAAAGAAAACACTATTATGATTAACACAGGCGCGGCTTTTAAACCTAGATCTTCGCATGGGAGTATAGGTTTTATTTTTAGGGATCAATCGGCCTCTCCCATTCGTGCTTCATCCATTCACCTTAGATTCTGTTCGTCTTTGAAAGGTGAGGCTCTCGCCATTAGATAGGCTCTCCATACTGCTCTTGCAAACGGTCATAAGCAAGTAATGATAAAATCTGACTGCAAAGATCTAATTCATTATATTACCTCGGGTCAGAGTGGTGAAGCTTCCATAGATAACATTGTTTTGGATATTTTGGATTTGGTAGCCTCTTTTGATAGTTGTGATTTTTATTTTATTTAAAGAGGTGAAAACCAGATAACGCACCACCTTGCCAGGAATGCCAAAACAGTTCCAAGGCTCTTTGATTGGCCTTTATCCTCTATTTGGTTAAAAGATCTTTGTATCCATGATACTTTGGCTTGTTTTCATAATAGTTTTGAATGAAATATATGTTGACCAAAAAGAAAAAAAAATTTGATGTTAAAGTCCAGTACGAACATAAATACAAAATGAGAAACGGAGTCAACTATACCTTAACACCATGCCTACAGTGGCACCCCAGCAATATAATATCAAGCTTGCATTGAAACTTTCAATATTGGTAATGATAACATCTATAAACTATGACAGTGTATGTGGCCCACGGGCCCCACACACAAGAACTTTATCTTAATTCCCTTTTGAAAAAAGAAGAAAGAAATTAGACGGATCAACGAAAACCTTGGATCATATACAGTAACCTCTAATAAGAATCTTAGATCACCTTCCAAAAAAAGAAAAAGGAGAACACACATACCCACAAAAGCTAACTAGTTTCACAAGAAATAAGAATGTTTCATTTTGGTAGCAATTACTGAATTAGAAATGATGCCTAAGGTGAACTCGGCGGCTCAGGATAAAACACCTGCATTGCCACTGCTCAAACCAGTGGTAAAAGCCACTCCACAAATTACCAAAACCATGGGGTTACTGGTACCTGGGCCAGTCACCGATCACTTCCGCATTTTCAGCAATTCAGTCTCTCAAAGAAGTATAAGTATCCCATGTCTTTTGGGGGATTAACAGATGCCCCAACTTTGCCATCATTGAAGATCACCCATCTTCCATCTTTGTAAATATGAGCAACATAATGCCCACACTGAGTAGAGGTACCTATGTGGCTCACCAGTCCAATTAGCTTGTACCCTGCACAAGTGTGAAAACCAGGATCAACAATCAAAGGTATCGCACCAAAACAAGTGATGCAATCAACAGATTTCAACAACCTAATCACAGTAATGTTCAGCCAATAAGGAAGATGTGACTTCCAATCTCTGATTTGCTCCTGTTTCCCTGTTGCTTAAACATCCTAATACCTCTAAATGCCTGTTCCTTTAAATGGAGCAAATCCTAGTGGCTAAAAGCCATAAAATCTGAGAACTGACATGTTTCATTCCAAAACATTGACCATCCAAAAAAGCAAACGTCACATCGGTTGAGTTAACTCATGATCAGCCAGGACCAATCCGGCCAATACCACTGATTCCACTGATTCCCCCCAAGGCCATCGCCACCCGATTATTCCCTAATGGATTGGCAACATATCATCTGTATTGGCCAAGTTAACACAGGATTTGCCGGGACCCATCCAATACTCAGTTCTGATCCCCGAATCCTTGTGATAAACGCAATCAGTACACATGCAAGTAATATAACCATCTGAAATTCAAGATATTTATATGGGTTGAGAAAAAGAAAATGTCAAATCCAAGAAACTAACTTCCTCCTCCATCAGGTAGTCCCTCATCAGTAGAACTTTGTGCACTGCTAGATGTAGTATCCATGTCTGTCGAAGCAGAAACCTGTGGGTGGTTAAATATCCAATCTGTGGCCTTCTCAATGTTCCCACCCTGTAAATAATTGAACATCAACAACGCAGTATGGTAAGCTCCAGCACTTGGAAGGAAGAAAAAAAAATTGTGGGTTGGGAGGGCGAAGGGATTCTTAGTAACCAAAGACGCAATACTACGAAGGTACAAGGACCACACCGATGTTTTTAATGCTTTTCGAGCAACCACTTCCTCAAATCCAAATGACACCAACGTATCAACTTTTGATTGGTCAACAAATGATAACAGCACCTCGGCAGTCTCTGCCTCTTGGGAAATAGGATCGTCTATATCTGGAAACAAGAAACAATAAAATACATCAGGTCAGCAAACACACTCCAACTCAAGCTGCATTCACTCCTTTTGGAAGCCTGAAGTGATCAATGATGTGGTTGTCTTTGTGACAATCACAAAAACAACTTCAATGTCATGCCATGATACCTGGATCATTCATGTGAGAAAGTAACCAATTCATTGCTTCCTCCACACCAGCATTTGAGGTGTTGATAGCAGCTTTCTGACAATGAAGATAGTTAAATCCCATGTTTGCAAGCTGGCATACTATATCCTCATTGGCTGAAAGTTTACTTGCTTCTACTCCACTCCCAGCAACTGTATAACAAAAATAATAAGGATAACTCTTTTTTTTTGGGTAGATAAAAGAATAACTCTTATTTATCACTTCTTGGAGGCATGGAGGCCTCTCCTCAAACGCATGCATGCCAACATCCCAGACAGAGGAGACTGCTTCTACTAATCTAATTCACCACCAGCCCACCACCTTCCCAAAGACAAGCATGAATGAATGCACTTATGCAAACTGCGAAGATATGAAAAAGAACTAAAAACATCCTATTTCAGGGTTAATAACAAGGAATCCTAAGGAATAACGAAAAAAAAAAAAAAAAAAGGAATCCTAGCCTATCTAAATAAATAAAAAAATAAAAAAAAAGGAATCCTGTGGAACCCTCAAAACAGGTTTTATTCTGGTTACCCTTTTCCTGTCTTCAAGTTTTGCAAGTGTGGTCCCTCATCTACTCATTTTAAAAGCTCAAACAACAAAGAAAAAAAAGGTAAAAAATTGAAACCTTGACTAGGAATTCAGTACCGTAATATAAGTCAACAAAAGGGGAAAATGATCAGCATATGGGTATCAAAGAATTTCCACAAAAACCAGTTCATGATCACTATCTCTATTTTTTTAAATCTAAGTGCATCTCTCTTCAAATGAATCTTGACTAGATAGAAGGCAACAAAAGAGGGAAACTAATTGGCAGATAGAGTTTGGAGGATATTAGAATGAAAAAAAGTTCATTATCCCTATATTTAAATCATCTTAGATTCTGAATGCAATAATCTTCAGTTGAGCAACAATTATTGGTCAGATACTTTGGTTTACCTTATAAGAAAACCGAGAGGGGTTTTTTTAACAAATATGCTTTTTGTTAAAGGGTTACAAAGAAGAAAGTTAGAGATGAAGTTGCATTTTTCCCAACTTATGAATTAAAAATAAATAGAGAAAAAAGAGGCAGTACCGTTGCCTCATTTTATTAAAAAATCCTCATTGAGTTAAACATTATCCAGGTTTGGGAAAAAGTAGAACAACATGAATAAGACTCCATAAATGAAAATAACACAAGCATTTTATGTTATCAAAAAAAGAAGACAATTGTTTACTATAGAAATCAAATCCCTAAATCAACTCATGATTTTTCCACTATATGAGTAGAACAAATTGATCGGTTTCAACTGACCAAAGGCCTAACCCTTCTACAGGTTGTAATGGTGTACTAAGAAAAGAAAATCATAATTGAAATTAAATTCTAAAGATGAAGGTAGTAATCCTGTTCACTGTTAACAGACCTGTTTGAGGTAAAAGTTCTTCCCCTGGTTGAAGACCCTTGCTTCGCATGTGACTAATATCTATAACATCAGGAACATCAATATAGACATCTGGAAAAATGACAACAATTGCACCAGTTATACCAGAAGTTGAGATGACATACGTAAACCAAGAAAACAGTACTGATTGTCGAACAATCAAAGTTACCAAGCTTTTTTGGAACCCAGCCTGCCTCCATAACAAATTTCCTCATATGCAACACTAAATAATCAGGAAATGAAGCCAAGCCAGCAGTTCTGCAAAAGATGAGACAACTCAGAACCTGTCTACTTTTAAAAGTACTGGGTGAATTGGAATCCTTCACAGAAATCCCCATGTTCTCACCTTTTGAGGGAACAGGAATAATAATTTGACAAAGGTGAGGCAATTCCTGACATTACTCGTCTTTATCAATATACTAATACCAGGGCAATAGCAGTCTAATTTCAAGAAACTAACACTCCTAAAATCTGCTTTGCTTTTATTTCCAAGTATTCAACAGGTAGCTTACTCACTAATTTAGGGCCCAAATTGATGAGTTCACATGACAAGCAGGGCAGAGGACCAAGGTTCATGAAGTGAGGTGCATCACACATATTCCCCATAACTGAAATAAGTTTCTTATGGTTTCCTAGAACATTAAAATAACACAAAATGAAAACTTACTTAATTGCAGTTGTCCTAGCATTCAAGGCAGAACTGTAAAAATCAGGAACCTCTTCTGGAGCTGAAAAGCTTGCCAAACATGCTTCTAGGGGCACCCTTGGCCGCACAATTTCGTCTGCAGATCTGATAGATTAAGATAACATTAGTAGGATATAGGAAAATGATGAAATAAAATACTACATTGGATGCTTGTTTATATAACTCACACATCCTTCCCTTCCAAACTCTTTTCTGCTTTCAACCTCTGAAAGGTTTCTAGCTGTTCTGAATTCAAATCATGAGATCATTATGAGACAACTTTAGGATGGGAATAATACATAACCTATTATTGCAGGATTTTACCTTTATTAACAGCTTCATGAAAAGGGATAGTTAAAGAAAGAATGTAGTCAACCCTTTTATTGTAAGTAACTTTTCCAGACGGACACTGAAGTCGTTCTTCAACAACAAACTTGAAACTCCTTGATGGGTCTTGTTCAGGTTTTCCAGCATTAGCCCGTTCAACTTTATCAAGAAGATGTAGGAAGAACTCCAACGCATCCTAAGAAGTAGTCAATGGAAAGCAAAGTTTTAAGAAAACAGATTACTAAATTTCTGCCAAAAAACATAAAAGCCTTAAGAGGCAGTCTTACAATATATTACTGTGACAAAATTTCTGCCAAAATACAGAAAAGCCTAAGAGGCGGTCATATAAGCGTAATCTGATTACACCAACATAATAGGGGACATTTTGATACATACTCAGACTAAATGACTTCTAACCCTCCTCACTCAGAAGTCAGGACTGGAATCCACACTTTTTCCCCAGGATCCCGAATATAGTTTTGAGTCTTTTGACCACCCCCAATTCCAAAACCATCATTATGGTCTGGAACATCTCTGCTTTTCTAAATTCAGGGTTTTATCTTGGAACCTTTCTGTCCCTTCCCACAAATTTGCTTGATGTGCACAATTCATGGGAAACATGTCCACCACCTATGCATTCACTACCACTTTGCCATGGAAGTCTAGTACCACGATTTGCAGGATAGGTATTAGTCCAATCCAAAGCCAGCACATTATGGACCCAATACACCATGATGCAACCCAAGGTTTTTTTTTCCCTGTGTCAGAAATTTATTAAGATGGGACAAAAAGCCCCAATCAAAAGGCCTCCCTTGCGACCCCCCATAAATAGAGCTTTTAGCTATATTATTGAGGAGACTCAATTAATATTAGTAATTGAATGAGATGTGCTGATAATGAATGTAACAATGAGAAATGGAGTAATCTTATCTCATTTTACTTAATGGAACTCTTGCAGCCCAATTGTATTGTTCATTCACTTTTATGCCAAGAATGGTGGATCAGGAAGCTGATGACTTAATCAAGCAAAGGATGCTTAGTCCTCCTATACTGTAGATTGTGGTTAGTCATGGGATTTTTTATTCTGTCGTGGGGGTTGACCAGGGTGTAATTTCACTTTTCCTAAAAAAAAAAAATATAATCACTCCAAATAAGTAAAAAGAGGATAGATACCAACCAAATCTTAAATATGAGACCACAAAATCAAACAAAAATGTATTCCCCTCAAAACAACCTATAACAAGTTATATTACAAGATAGAGTCTGCATGTGCGTGTATGTGTGCGTGCGTGCGCATGTGTTTAGATTTACTGAGCAAATTTGTATTTTTTTTTAAGCAAAGAATATTGTACGTTTTATGTGCAAATGAAAGCATAAGCTGAGCCAAATAAAATGATACATGTGCAAACTTTGATTAAAGAAAGTATGAATCAAACAATATATGTTAATTGATGTCGGAAGATTAACTAATCTTAGTTGTAGCATGAGTGGTAAAAGTGCTGATAGTAATATATGATCAACATGAATAAGAAAGGGAAGCAATGTCCTTTTTTCTTGTTTATCTTCATATGTATTAAATATTTGGGTAAAACTTTTCAGAACTTTGTGGACACATAGACCGCAATCGCCCTGCTCATATGTAAATTTCAGCCCAAACAGAGTTTGCCAAGTGACAAAACTAGAGGTTTGAAAATTCAAGACTATGGGAGAGTGCACAATAAAGGTCAGAGTACCATAGGCATGTATGGACACACATGGGAATGCATGCCGATATATGGAAGGCGTTTGATTGGATTAGGCTCTGAAATTTGGCACTTGGCCAATCCAGACAATGTACTATCTATCCAACAGTCAGAATTGCCACATCATCATCCACAAGAATTTAACCATAAAAAAATTGTATGTTTCAAAATACCACTCAATTAAACTGCCACAAGGATTTAACATATGATTTTGATTTTCAGGACATTATCCTATATCAATAGCAATGATACCATAAGAGGTAACTACATGAAGAGCATGTCCATCAGAATATGCAATCAGAGACCAAAAAAAGAGGGCATATTCACAGCTTCAGAACCACATTACATTAAGCAACACATTACCTGCTGCCGCATACTGGAAAACTCAGGATGGCTGCCCGCAATAACTGCTTTAAACATGCGAGGAGGTATCCCTTCCTGTTTCTGAAAAAAGAAAAGAAGATACAAAGTAGTCAACGAGGGGGGAAAGAGAGTATTTGGGTGGGGGGGTGGGGGGGTGGGGGGGGGGGGGGGGGGGGGGGGGGGGTGTTGGTACACTATTGAAACAAAAAGGCATTGCAACAGATTAGTGATTGCTTCAGAAAGAATTGTCAAATGGGACTGGGGCCCGGATAAATTGAATAGCAAAAAATAATAACAAAAAAAATTCATCAGCAGATCAAGTCCTCTAGCAAAGCTTCAAGATTCTTTATGGATCACCCTTTTTCTCTTCCTTAATTTTTTTTCTTTTTCTTTTAATGGAATTATCTAAAGGCAGGAGTATCTCTGGATGGGCGTGCCCATCCAGGGCACTTCCAGTTGTTGGATAACTTGGCAATGGTCTAACTTCATATTCAAAATGTATCGTATACCCTCCCATGTATCAGCATGCACCCTCTAAGAAGTCTAAGCACTGGCATGACCTCTCAGTAGTCTAAGAATTGATACCGGCATGCACCCTTTTGGTGTCTAAGCATCAGTATGCACATCTAAGTAATCCTCGATTTCTAATGCTTTATTTTTCATCTTGGCCAACTCTGTTTATGCTGAAACTAGACATGCGGGCAGAGACCCTGGGGTCTAATTGTCCACAAAATTTCAGCTCCATCTGACCTGCTAGTGACAAAAAGATGTGCACATCCAAATATTCCCTTTGAACGTGCGCATCCAGTGAAATCAAACCTTTACTTAACCCAAAACGATCACAATGAAATATTCATCAGCAAACAGATTGAGAAAATGAATTCAGACACGAATCATTTATAACCTAAAATGGGTTTGCCATCAACATCTATATGTAATACTTGCCTCGGTTGCCCCAATCTAAAACAGGACCAACCAATGTCAATCTGGGTTTTTAATAAGATCTGCCAGGATCAGTCAAGATTAGCCTTGAGAAGTAAGATTAACTGGGAACAGTCCAAGTCCTATCCGGATCCTTTGGATCTGTATTCAATCTGAATCTGACTAAATTCTACCAGCTGATCCTTAGCAAATCTATATCAGATAAAATCCTGTTGAGATCTAAACCACATTTTAAAGGAATATCTATTAAAAATCCTGTAGAATAACGTTACAGATCAGATACCACGTCTGACCACTCTATTTCATGTTGTTAAAAGAGCAGCAGCAGACTCAGAAAGGATGTAAAGTTTACACACAGAACTTACAGCACTTAAATCTGATGATGTAGAATTTGCAATTTCATTTTTTTGGTCAAAAATTTAAAAGAAAAAGTGTAATCCGTCTGAAACAGAAAGCGACATTAAGAAATACATGACTTCAATAATTTACATACCTCCTCTGCCAGGACTGAATATTTCCCAGACAGCAAACCATGCCCCAATTTTGTCCTACCATTGAATAGAAAAATGTTAACAAGTTCTGACAACATCAAACCAACACATGGCACACGTAACCCCAACATCATGGTTTATCAACAGATTAGAAACCTTAAAATTAATCAGGAAGTAATGTGAATCCAAATCACCTAAGGATAGGGGTAGGAATTCAATAGGAAAAACCAGAATCATAGTGACGATTTATAAACCAGATTTGAAAGGAATGAATTGCTTGATGGAAGAAACAATATGAAGGAAAGATATGACTTGAAGAGTCCCACTCCAAGCCTAGGCAAGCTTCTCACCAGGAAGGCAGTAACAGCATCTCACTGTAGCTCTGTTTCTCAAATAAAAATATAGACTAATTTCATTCAAATCTTGTAGCAAAATAGAAAATAAGAGAAGATGGAGAAAATCGATGTGTTTTCCTCTCCCCTTAGCAGTCACTATTTATAGACAAAATAAAAAGAGTAAAGTGATAGGTCTAGGACTCCACAAGATAGGAAGTCTTAGTTACAAAGTAAATAGGAGTTCCACGTGTCAACATGACAAGGACTCTCATCACTAAAAGGATAAAGAAAAGCAGTCTTATTTTAATAAAGAGAAGCAGTTCTATTCTAATTAAGGAGAAGAAGAGAGGCTACTCTAAAGGATAGAGTCCTAATAGGGATAGGATAGGCCACATGGTCTCTTAATTAAATTGGTATTGGGCCTAAATAATCAGGTCAGGTCCATCTCTAAACACTATAATATTTAAACACTTAAACCATTACAATAATATTAGTTAACAAATCTGATCTCAAATGCTTAGAAGGCAGTTCCTTTATAGAGGGGCTGAGATGGTTGTGGACCTTCTTTGGAACTTCCTCCTAGACTCAAGAACTTGAATAGTTAAAGGACTTGCATTGGGACTATGTTTTCAAGATAATTAATCATCTATACATTTTCAAGGTCGCCACTCACAATGAAACAAGCTCCACTAATGACTCTTAGACTTCACTAACAAGAGTCTTAGACTTCTCAATTCGTATGCACCACTTATCACCATTTATGGGCTTGCAAAATAGGCCCAAAACAAAAGAAAACATAAAAAGTCCCAGCCCACAACCCATTAGGCTACTTATTAACCCATTAGACTAAACTTTGGGCGTGGATTTGTGCTGGTTCCAGAGTGAATACTTGTGCGCAAACCTATCTACATCAGGAAGCATACATGGCAGAGAAGAAAATAATTAATCCATAGCAAGTTGAGAGAAATGTAGAGTCCCATACATTAAAAGGAACCATAAGGCACTATGATGCTGACCCGGGGTCAGGAAACTCCAATTGGTCCACCAATGGGCCCACCCAAGCAATAAGAAACTCACCTTATAATAGCAATGGCAATATCGTAAATTTCAAGGGAAACTTAATGCTACTTGGGTAAGAGATAGATTAAAGGATGCAAGAGGAATTTGAATTAATGGGTAGGGACAATCTTGGAAGTGAATGTGAAGGAAAGGATAAGACAAACAAATCTTAAAGGAAGGGTAAAATTGGAAATCAAGAATAAAAAGCCTTTAAGCTAAAGGTTTGGTGATTGTCTTCAACCTCACGATGCCCACAGGAAAGGAGAAACCAGTTCGATTCAGACCTTATATCTACCTCACTAAATTCAGATCCAATCGAACAAAAATTTCAAGGTAAGAACCGTAACCCAAACTGCTCTTGAATCCAACTAACATCAAGTCCAATAATCAAGTATATATAAATGATATTAAAATTATCTGAACCAGATCTGGCAGGAGGGACTGAAACCAGATGTGAGTTTTCAGTTAGAACCCTTAATTGCAGCAGCGCAAGGGGCTGGGAATCTGCAGGTAGGGTTGCACAATGCGGAGATGGATTTCTCAGAGTGGTAGATCGAAGCTGATCTAAGGGGGGACTGTTGGTACTGCCACAACAGGGAGGAACCAGAACAGGAATAAAAGAGCATAAAAGAAGGAAGAAGGAAGAAGGAAAAGAGTAGAAGAAAGAAGAATAAAGCAGGAAGGAGGGAGGGAAATTATAATGCATGCTTAGGGCACCTTGTCACCTAGGCACCCTTCCAATGCCTTGGGTCATCTACTCGGCTTGCCAACTACGCGTACTACATGAAGTGCCAATGTTTCTTTCCCAACTCCATTACGATTAGCTTGCTTATATGGTCCTAAAAATCTGCAGCAAGGCAACTTATTTGGAGAAAAAAAAATTGAGGATATGCTGTTCATCTCACCATCTATCCATTTGGTGAATTTAGTCCAAATGAATTTTTCGAAGTAGCTGTATAAGGCTTTGAAAATTTGTTAAAATAGCCAACTTCAAACAATTTAATTTAACAGCTCAAATTACAATAAGAAAAGGTCAACACATGGTGGGCTATGGCATCAAGGTGGACCTGAAACCTGTGGCATGGCCCGTGGTTAACCCAGTGTAGTGGATAACTAACCTAGCTAATAGTCGGAGTTGGAGAGCACAATCCTCCACATGACCTCAATAGGTGGGCGATAAAGGCAAGATTCAATTCATGGGATCATGTAAATCACATTTTCACTTATATAAATATTATATTATATTATATTATATTATATATCTGTAAAAAATTACTTGACGTTTGGTCCAGGCTAAGCCTGACAATTGGACTGCGCTGACATTTATGGTTCAGGCACAGACCATCAGACAGGCGCGATTTCCATCCCAACCAGCTCGTACTTGTATTGGCCTGGGTCCAGCCAGCATGAAGATCTGTCAGGCTAAATTCCTCGGGCAGATTGGGCCTCGGTCTGACACAACCCATAGTTTCATCCTTGAATGACTATCCATAATAAGATATTATTTGACTACTGAGGATGCTTGCTTTAACTGGTCAGGAGCATGCTTAAAGAATTGGCTTCAAATATAACCACCCCTGGTCGCAGAGGCCCCTCTAAAGTTAAATGGGCCAAAACAACAACAAAAAAATGGAAAAGAAAATCAATCAGGATGTCAGATGTCTCAGTTTGCCCAGTGGGTTTAAGGTCTTGCAATGTTAGAATGTTTATTTTCTTTGAATGACTAAAGGTGTGTCACGTGGATGGGTAGCTTGGATGGGAACCTATGCCAGAGCCTGGTGGGGCATCTTTTGATGAGGAGGAAGGAAGAAAATAAGAAAGAAAAGATTTCTTAATCATAAAATTGGTCTGCAACAAATAACAAGTTCCTTGAACATGGAAGAAACACTCAGATATACACCACAAAGTTTACCATTTCATTCGGAGGAATAGAGAACAAGCGTGTCTCAGTTTGGATCCTATGAGAGAAAATCCAATAATAAATGAATAATTGATCCCTCCAATAAGTCTACTAATATCTCTAGAGTTAAGTGTTTAATTAATCTGTTACAGTGCTAAAAAAGAAACTATAAATTTCCACCCCACCCCCCCCAAAAAAAAAAAAAAAAAAAAAAGGAACAGATTTTTAACATTATTAAGTCCAAATTTTCCTTCCTCAATTTTAAGTATTTATAAACTCACAACACTCGTAGATAATTAAATTTCCAGTCAATTGAATAGCCAGTACACTCACATAAATTGGCACATACTTCAAGACATTTAAGGAAATAGTCCCAAAAGGTTGAAAATGTGAATAGCAGTGTACATAATTCCACCCAAATCATTTCATAATTCAAAGTCAAAAGGTAACAACTCAAATATCTAAATATTTCTGACCATTGTGTTTGACATAGATAATGCATGCATCAACAAATTTGTCAAAGAAGTAAAGTATACAATGTAGGCATTTCAACAAATACAGACTGTCAATAATTTAAACGATTTATTTAAGAATCAAAAAAAAAATTTCACACCATCAACATTACCCATCGAATCTAAGACAGCCACAATTAAAAAGATAGTGTTTTCTTACAACTGTGTATTCAGGTCTAGAGTTGGATCAGCAGGAGCACTCTCAAATGCCTGTTTCAAACTCTGTTTCTTGTGATACCTGATAGAAGAACTATGTAAATCAATAAAATTAAACAAAAGAGAAATCCTAAGGCAAATTTATAAGCAGCAAAAGATAACACCAACCTTGAAGAAAAAGAACTTGTCGAGAATACTACTTGCATTGTTGCCGCCAAATAACAACTGTAAAGGAAAAGCCATGAACAAATGAACAGTTACAGATGAGTATATTAAAAGTGAAAAAAAAAAATAAAGTACTAAAACTACCTGTTCCCAAGATTGATAAGCCCAGTGTAACCAGGTCCAAATAGTGGTTCCACTTGTTCTCCACTTTCTTGTATGCGGTTCCAATCAAAATTGGTATTCTGGTCAAGCTCCTTTTCAGCAGTTGTCATTTCAGTCTGGAAACAAGAATGATTTAATTTCCTTTTTTTTGGGTAAATAAGAATGATTTAATTTCATTTTGCAGAGGGAATAAGAAAGGTAATAACCACCACCATCACCACCACAACAACAATAATAATGATTTAATATAACAAAGCTACACATGATTGAAGAAATGTTTCAAAGAGTGTATTAGACTTAAAGCAAGACGCCTATGTTATGTCCAGGGATTCAAGAGTAAAGGATCTAACAACTGCATCAGGGTCCCAGAAAGACCAGATTATTAAACAATTATCAAGCATGCAAAATACAAAAGCAGCTCCACAAAACCAGCTAATTATACTTGAAATGCATCAGATGTACAAAAACCAGGAGGTTCTAGAAAAAAATTTAATGCCCACCATAATTACCCAGATAAGGAAAAGCAGCAATGCCTTTTCAAAGTTTCAACAACTTCGTAATGCATCAAGGATACTAGAAAAGATTAAAAGGTAAATGAATGAAACATGGTCTAATTTAAAGGAAGAAGAACAAAATTTTCGATAGTATTTGGAGCTTAAAATGAAGAGAATTGGAGATAGGGATATATCGTAAGACACTAAAACTAAGGTCGTCATCAAGAAACTAAAGAAAAAAGATCTCAAGGCATCAAAATTTCAACAAGACCTGGATGGGTGATTGAAAATAGAAAATTATAGGGAACAGTTCAGGGAGAATTGATTTCTCACAATATAAGGGCAGAGTATGCAAGAGTGATAGTGGCTGGAATCTAAATAAAATAAGGTCCTACTCCATCCAGAACTCAAAAGGATTAGCTTAGCAATCCCTACACCTACATTGAGAGACTTTCCCGTTGACAGAGGAGCAATTGCAAGAGATAGGGGGAAAAAGACAGAGGCGCACAGATTGACTTGGGCCCCGTTTGACAATGCTCCAGACTCTAGATTCCATGGATTCCGAATCCCAGGGAGCCATTTTGAAGTAGAATAGTGTTTGGTAAATCCGGTTGGATTCCAGCTCCCTGGGAATGAACCGGTTCATAAAATGACTTTAGGGGGTGTTTGATAACATCCAGAAGTTGGATTCTGACTTCTGGAGCATAAAAGGAGTAGAAGCCTGTTTGGTAACCCGGTTCAGACTTCTGGAGAATCCATGACTGAACCGGCTCCAAACTTGCTCCAGAATCCCAATTTTTGGAGCATAAAAAAGATGTTTTTCTACTCCAGAGCCAAAATTCGAAGTCGAAGTTGGATGGAGTTACTACATTTTAATTCACTCACCCACCTCAAAATCCCGATACCGTGTCAGAGAGGGAGTTCTTCTTCATCGAGCTCGCACTGGGTTTCTCCACCATAGAGCTCGTCTTCTTCCATCTACTGGGTCATTCTTCCATCGTTTCTGTAACTGGGGTACTGCTTCATCGTCTCTGCTACTGGAGTACTGCTTCGTCGTCTCTATTACTTTGGTCATTCTTCATCGGCTCTGCTACAAAGCACCTACTTGTCATCTCTGCCAGGGTTTTAAATCTCGGCGAGATCTCGAAGATCTCGAGGGGCTCGCGACGAGATCTCGCCTCGATACAGTGTATCGACCATCTCGACCAGTTCTCGAGCTAGTCTCGACATTTCTCGACCATTTCTCGATATTTTCGACCAGTTCTCGACCATTTTTCGACTAGTTCTTGACTGGTTTTGACATAATATATGAATTATGATTGTATAGTATACCCGACTACTTTGGGTTTTTTTTACTATAACAATTAACTAATTAAGTATTATTATGTTTATTCTTCTCCTAAAATATCATTTTACTGACTCATTTGGTCTTTTGTGATCTTCTATTAGTGTCACATTATGTAGAATAGCCAATATTACCCTAGGTTTACATTTGTTGAATTTCAAACCGACACTGCCAAACATGGGTGTAAACCCAAACAACCACCATGTGTGATTATTTATACAATTTTATGGTTTAAATATGTTTATATATGCTAGAATAGGGTTCCCCCAGAGTATCAAGTTTTAAAATGATCATTTTATGGTCGAAATACACATTTAAGCCTTCACGGCTTTTGTGCAGTGTCACACCGAGATCTCGACCGAGATTTCCAAGATCTCGGTTTCTCAAAGGGTCGAGACACCCTCGAGACTCGAGATTTCGAACTATGATCTCTGCTATTGGGGTTCTGCTTCATTGTCTCTGCTACTAGGTGGTTTTTCAGCATCTCTACAAGGATCAACGTTCTTCATCGTCTCTGCTACTGGGTTTGGAGTCATTATCGTATTTTTCAAGGAAAAGTAAGAAACTTTTGACAAGAAAAATGATTTTATGGAACTACAAGAACTCATAAAAAACATGTGAAAAAGGTTATAACTGGATGAAAAGTAAGATTATGAACTTTCAAGTGAGAAAGTAATGGAGATTGGAGACTTAAGTAGTAGAAGTAATCTAAAAGCAAAAACCCTTATTTGCTTTCTGTAGTTTACTTAGCTATAGAAGTTAGACAGTATATCTTAATTTCATCCTTAGCATAGACATTTAGGACTCTTATCTAAGGAAAGACTGTAAAAATGTTGTAAAGAACAGAATTCTGGAAACCCTTAAAGTTAATGATTTGCGTACTTATAAAGATTATTTAAAGGGAAGATGATAAGATTAAGAAATATTAAAAGGTATTTGCAACAGGGAATTGTTAGATCTTGTGGACATCAAGATTTTATCTAGGAATTCTTGTGATAATCAGTTCATTGGATGTTTTTTCAATATTTTGAAAAGAAAGAAAAATCTTTTATTAAAGGATTAAGACTGTTAGATCTGAAGGCGAATGTAAATTGTTAAGGTTGATCAGGTGATATTAATATACTCCCAATGATTTTAGTCAAATGTTTACAAGTGCTAAAGCTTATGGCTTAGCATCATGTGGATGAGATTCAACAACAAAAGAGTAACAAATAGATATGATCAAGAGAACTCGAGAATATATTAGCTCCTTTGGAGTGATCAATTCTGCAGCCTATAGTATTAATAGAGTGCCATGTAAGTTGATTTCAGTCCAAGTTGTCTTCTTGATTGGAACTATAAAAGTAACGTATTTTCATAACACTCGTGAGAGAGAGATTATTTTAGGACATTGAGTTATCATTTTTTGGGATATCCACTCATGTCTGAAGGATTCAGCAAGATTCATTGATTAAGTTGGTTAGCAGTCACATCCAAGAAACATAAGTTTAATGAAATCACATGGAAATTATTGTGGAACAATTAGTTGAGGTATCAAAAATATTATCAGAGTGTAATGAGATAATTGTTGAAATTATCTTCATTCAGGTTGATGCTAAAATATTTTTCTTTCTGTAAGACCCTACCTTTCACTTACTGCATTTGTCAGAATATGACTCACACATCATGACATTGGCATTCATTCCTTTCTCTTTTCTTTGAACTTTCTTCCTTAGTGTAAAGGAAATCAACTCATCTTCTGCCCACTGGGTTTATGGGTCACCAGGATCTAACTTTACAGTTTAGGTGTGGAAGTGAAAGTCAAGTGAATCATCTATAATATTCCAATGAGTTACCTACAGAGATTCACATATCTTAGAGCTTATTAGTTATGGCTAATAGCTCTAACATGTGTTTCCTCACACACCATCATTCATCATATACCATCAAAATTGGTACAGACAACCTTGAGAATACAAAAAAATTAACAATCATCATTCTAGTACTTCATTGTTGCTATATAAACAACATAGCATGTCAGAATCAACAACCATATGGCTCTGAATATAACTATGCCATATATCAGATATAATACGGATTGGTGTAGAACAACTTCATGTCGTTTATGCTGACTTCCATCACTTTGAAAATGTTGACTTCCCTCACCCCGTATATGCTCACTTCCCTCACTCTGTATATGCTCACTTCCCTCACTCGCACAACCTGGTTGAGCGGACTGATGTATACCTGGTTGAGCGGACTGATGTTTAAACCCTACAATCCCTTTGTACTGATCAACCCAAATAAAAAAAATTTCATGGTCTTCCTTGATCGGACAAGTGTATAACTTACAGCCCGGATTTTTTTGGGTGCGAGATATTTGCAATATCATTCTCCCCTTGCTACACTCACACATTGGGATATTACAAGCCATATATATCTGTGATTGGGAAACAAAATTAAAATCGTCAATTTTGATTAAATATGCACTCACCTATCTCTCATTTAGTTAGTATGAAATTAAGGAAAACATCTAACAAGGATTAATTAAAAATATCAAGTCAACGATAAATTGTTGTAATACATTGCATAATTAAATAAATGTTCATAGTTACATGTATCAAAACTAAAAGCTCATATCTGTGGTAACCCATTGTCCCTAGCCAACTGGTTGGCAATGCCTCTCCTAATGATATTCATCTCATGTGCAGTACCAGTCAAATTCTCATTCTCATTCTGAACATTAACATTTCCTAACAGAACATATATGTAACCCTTTATAATTTGGAAGACCATGGAACAGATGTAGGAGTGGTTGTTTTTGTAATTAAACTTGTTCTGAATTTAGATCACAGATGTAGGAGTGGCTTCCAGGCGAAGCCCTTGTGTAGCCTTCTGTTTCGTGCTTAAGATTTCAAGTATGCTCTTTTTGTTTAGTTGAATATATATTTGGGTTTCTTTTAGCGTTGTTTTAGAAAGAAGTCAATCGGTTATTGAGTAGCATATCTGTGTAGGAAACTATCATTTTTCCGTTCATTGGTTTTGTTTAGTTTTCTTTTACGTTCTTGGTTCTTAGGTTTGTAAATTTTACTCTTAGGGTCCGTTTGATAAAACTTCTGCTTCTGAATTCTGGATTCTGGTTCAAATTTGGAATTCCAGAACATCTTTGAATTAGAAACATGTTTGATAATACACTTATCCCCTCAATCGAAGTCTAGAAAAACAGTTGTGGTAGTAGTGGGTGGTGGTGGTGGGTGGTGGTGGTGGATGGTGGCGGTGGTGGGCGGTGGTGGTAGTGGTGGGTGGTGGGTGGTGGGTAATGGCAATGGTGGGTGGTGGGTGGTGGGTGGTGGGTGGTGGTGGGTGGTGGATGGTGGTGGTGGTAGTGGCGGTGGTTGTGGTGGTGGCGGTGTTGGTGGTGGTGGTGGTGGTAGAGGTGGCGGCGGTGGTGGTGGTGGTGGGTGGTGGCGGTGGCGGTGGCAGTGGCGGTGGCAGTAGTGGTGGTTATGGTGATGGCAGTGGTGGTGGTGGTGGTGGCGATGGTGGTGGTGGTGGCGATGGTGGTGGTGCCGTGGTGGTGGTGGTGGCGATGACAGTGGTGGTGGTAGTGGCAATAGTGGTGGTGGTGGTGGTGGTCAAGTAGGAGTCATGTGAGAATCAACTCTTTTCTTTCTCCCAAAAAATTGATCCAACAGCTTGGGGCAATTATTTATGACTCCAAAAATTTGGATTCTGGAGTCATTCTGAATCCAGTTCACTCTGTAGGAGTTGGAATCCAACCAGACTTATCAAACGTGCTTCTACTCCAAAATGGCTCCCTAGGAGCCAGAATCCATAGAATCCAGAAGCAGAAGTTTTATCAAACAGGCCCTTATACTCCTTTTTTGGATTTCAATGGGTAGTTCTGGTGTGGCATCTCTGTTTGTTTCGGAAAATCATGAATTTTATTTGTTTAGTAATTTGTTGTTATTTCATTTATGATTTTCAAACTTAATGAAAAGACCAGGTTTCCTATTTTATTTTCTGATTTCAGAATCCTGATCTGCCATTTTTCTTTATCTGCCCGAGTTTTCTTTCATGTTCATGGATTTTTGGTTTGGAAAACTGATTTTTTTCCCATGTCTTCAAGATGTGTTAGTCTTTGGACTTAATTTATCTGTTTTTCTGTCAGAATATTTAACACAATGTGCCTTGCAATCTTTTCATTCTGCTTTATCTCTTCTTCTCTGTATTTTGACAAGAATCCTTGGTTCTTGTGTTTCATCTGCTTTTCTCCAGAAAAATATTAATTTATTTGTTTCCTGTTCTTATGTTTTTATTTTATTTTATTTTTTGCTAACGACAGGTATCCAAACCTTTGGGCTGACTAATCCTGCGGACCCTACAACCGCATTGACCGGGTCATCCAGAGTTGAATGAGAACCATTCCACTTGCACCCATAGCAAGAAAGAAAGAGCACTTAACATCCCCGTGTGAGTGACCCCAAGGCAGTAAGAGGAGTCAAACTCAGTACCTTCTGCTTCCTGAGACGTAAGCTCCTTGCCAACTCAGCTACCCCCTTGGGGTTAAAGGAATATTGGAGGTGCAGGGAAACGTTGTTTCTTGTTCTTACGTTTATAATGATTTTCCCCTGTAAAAAAAAAAAAGCTGGGTTCATACTTTACTTTCTAATCTCAGAATCATGATCTGCTGTTTCTTTTTTTTTTCTCCTTCTTGATATCTACTTTGTTTTTGCATCTGACTTAAATACTGAGCACATTAATCATACTTCTATCGCATTTTTTGGTGAGGCCAAAAATGTATCGTACAAGATGTCCCTGTTAAAAATATTTTGCACGTTAATCATACCAACCTGACAGCATGTACATCATCTGTTGAAGATACCGTAAAGGATGACCTTTAACATAAGAACTTCTTCCATTAAGGTCTCAAGTTGTATGGTTTGTTCTTTTCTTTCCTGCATCACTGCATATTTCTCTTCTATTTCCCTATGTATTTTGCTTGTGAATAGAAAACAAAACTAAACATAATTTGGTGACTTGTGTGATTTTCTTCCCGTTATTTTTGTGATGAATCCGTAAGCTTATGGATAGGAAGAACTTGATTAGTTTTTATGCTCTATTTCGCTACTATATATATCACCTCACACTGTCTTCTTGTTTTTTGTATGGTTTTTGGCTGGATTGTTTTATTTTATTTTATTATGCATCCATTGAGACTTTTTAGGGATTTTATTACTAGTGGGGTTCATTAGCTATTAGTTAGGAAGTTTATCTTATTAGATAACTTTTAGAAGACTTTTATGTCTTATTAATTATTCCTATATTATCACTTTAGGAAGTTTAGAATGATTAGAACTCTAGTTGCTTCTTTTAAATGATTTTTAACGATTGTAATCTTCCCCTCCCGCTTACGATTTGATTAATGGAATGAATTAGCTGATTACTCTCTAAGGCACTATTCACAGCTACTGTTTGCAGAGCCTAAACAGCCCCTTCTCTTTCTTCCTATTCTCTCACTTGTGAACCAACTCCCCTTCTTTGCGGCAGCATTGTTGCTTGGATTAAAATTTGCCCCATCACCAAGAGATCTCTCAATCCAATCTGCATCAGAGTTTTTTCCAACATCATGCTAGGAACTCGTCTAATTCAATGGTTCCATAATTGTGGTAGATATTCGAAAGAACTCACTCCCCGTGACACCTATTTGAGTTCATGGAGGATCACTCATCATGCTGTTGCAGATGACTGCTTTGGTCTGGGGCCAAAATAACAAATGACACCATACAGATAGATAAATCACTTCGCTTCCAAAAATGGAGAGGAAATAGGCTTAGATGCTCCGTGCCAGAATCTAATTTTATAATTTAGGGAAGGCTTCCAGACTTGGAACTTCAATGGAACTTGGGAATGCACTGATGGGGTGAAGTTCAATCTAAACAATGACAACTTTCTAGAGTAATCATCGGCTTGCCGCATCCCTCCCTAGGACACTCTGACAACAGCACAAAACCACCGCTTTCCATTCTTCTATCCATATAGAGAGATCAACTTCCACCTACCTTTCTTCAAAAAAACCGTAGTCTATGGAAGTCCAATTTCTATCTTTGGGCTCAAGGCACTTAGCCAATCAGTAGACAGATGTCATCAAAGTCCTTACAAACTTTAAAAGATTCTTATTCTCAGCATTGTACTATTGTACCCATAGATTAAAATCTCGATGAGATCTCGACTTAGTCAAGACGAGATCTCGAGATTTATGACATTTTTGACAATTTTTCAACATTTTCTACCAGTTTTCAACCATTTCTCAACATTTTAGACTAGTTTTCGACTGGTCTAGACATAATGTATGAATTATGATTGTATGATCTACTACACTACTTCGGGTTTTTTTTACTATGAAAATTAACTAATTAAGTGCTATTATGTTTATTCTTCCCATAAAATATAATTTTACTGGCTCATTTGGTCTTCTTTGATCTTCTACTGGCGAAACAGCATGTAGAATAGCCGATATTACCCAAGGTTTACATCTGAACTTCAGACCAACACTGTCAAACATGGGTGTAAACCCAAACAACCACCATGTGCGATTATTTTTACAATTTTATAATTTAAATGTGTTTATATATGCTAAAATAGAGTATCTCTAAAGTATCAGGCCTTAAAATGGCCATTTTAGGGCCAAAACTCACGTTTTAAGCCTTCACGGCTTTTTACAATGTCTCGCCAAGATCTCAGTTTCTCAAAAGGTCGAGACACCCTCAAGACTCGATATTTTGAACTTGGTTGCACCAAAGCTTGCTTTCACTTTATCCAGCTCAAATAACTTCACTCAATGGCTGCCACTTTATTAGGGTTGCCTTAGTGATATAGATGCTCATAGAGTTTCCATATCCCATATTAATATTCCAACACTCACTCAACACCCAACGAATAACCATATACTTCATAAAGGACAAGTTGGCTCATCAACGTGCTCTGTAGCAAAGCTTGAGAGGGACTATAGGCATAAGATAGTTTCCATTTTCCATGTAACATGCATGATGCATCCTTATGGGTATCATTAAGAAATTTACCAAAAATAACATCTAAATTTTTGCTATTTAAAGCGTGAAAAAAAATTTCTCAAATACTTCACCATTAGAACTTTCAAATTTGCTTATTTCAGATCACTTGTTTTTAGCTTTCAATAACTTTCATATTTAAAAAATAAGTTAGTCCTTTAATAAATGCGTACATCTAACTTTTAATGAATATACCCCAAGTTCCCAACTACCTAGGCACCCATGCTTAGCACCTGGTTGACAATCTGCCTTAAAAGCACAAAATGCCTCAGCATCATACGGCTACCTTGATTGCAGTTCAATGAATGTATGTCAAAATAGCAATGACTAACCTTTTGTAGAGACGAGAAGTCAATGCCAAAAAATGCCAAATGTTGCGGTAATAGTGGATCCAAAACGATTTCATCCTCCGGATAAGAGAAAACATCTGAGCTGCCATAACAGATTAACATAATTAAACTCAATGCATGTACAGGAGGCATCAATTCAACAACATGATAAACACATATAATCAATAAACAGTAAGATTTCATGCCTTAAAAGCGTTAAACTTTGTTTATTTTAAAGACTGTTAGTCTGTTGACCATCTCAAATAGTAAGGTTTTCATGAACTTATTTACTAATATAGTATTAGTCATCAGAATTAAATACAGAAAATCAGATCTCCCCATGGATAAGACAATCCTATAATCTTACAAAAAGAAGCCCTTTGATAGAAGACATGATGATTGTGTGATACGCATTTCCACATCTACAGTAATCTTCCTAAAAACAAGAGATCCACTCTATCAAATTATGCAGTTTTCAATAACTACAGATGTCCATTTCATGGACTAATTGTGCTCTACTAAAAAGGAAGGTTTTCTGATCTTTTGCGTGAAATTTTAAAATTATATTATGGGCAAGGGTTTCCCACAACACCAGTGTGGGAAACCGGACCAATGAGAGAGCAGCATAGCGGGACCCAGTTTTCGCATTCAGTAGTGGGTTTACATTTTGTCCGAGGAGAGTTTCAATGTGGGCCCCATGGCTGATTATGTGAGAGGGCATTGGAAGGAATCCCCACTTAAGTGTTGTGGGGATCTTTATCCCTTGGATTAATCGTTTTAAATGGAGAAAAGTATATACAAAGGGGAGGACATCTGGAAAAGACTAGTTTCCATCGAATTGATCCAACTTAAAAAAATAATAATAATAATAAATAATAAAAAAAAAACTTCTCTCCTTCAAGAATAAAATATCATAAAAAATCGTTAGGTTGGAAGAGAAAGAAGGCCATTGGTTTTCCTCTCATGGTATAAAATAGTTTATTATAACTGTAACAAAATATTAAAATAAAAAAAAAGGAGAAGATAGAGAAAATCAATGTAAAGGAAAGAGAAAGTGTTTTTTGTGCTCCTCTCCTTGTACTTTGTATTTATAAAAAATAGAAAACAACTATTAGATAGTATCTAGGACTCTACTAGTCAGAGTCATAATCACAAACTAAAGATAGTAAATTCAAAATAGGAAAAGGAAACTAACAAGCCTAATTGGTAAATAAAACTAATAAAACAAACTAATAGATTAATTATGAGTCCATATACTATTAGGAATCCAAGTCATAGAAACTAGCACTAACTACTTTAACTAAGTCAAAGTAGTGTACGATTACAATTCTATTATTCTAACACCCCCCTCCAAAGTTGGAGCATGGGGGAATGTGAGAGCTTCAACTTGAAACAATGTAGCAATGGAAGCAGCAGCAACAATGAAAGATTCAGCTTGAAACAATGTAGCAGCAGGAGGGGTAGTAGTAGTAGCAGGAGCAGTAGTAGTAGCAATAGCAGTAATAGTGACACCAATAGTAGCAATAGCAAAAATAGTGGCAACAATAATAGAAGTAGCAGCAGCAACGACAACACAGTATAGGTCATTCCGAACCAAATAGTAATAGTAGCAGCACAATATAAGTCACTATGAACCAAGTAATAGTAGCAGCATAGTATAAGTCACTGTGAACCAAATAGTAATAGCAGCATTATATAGGTCACTGTGAACCAGATAGTAGCAGTAAAACAGCAGCAATTAGCAAATCAACACCAGATTGGATCAGACTTGTATAGATCGATAGTAGCAACCAAGCAGTAGTTTTGAAGGGCCAGTAATAGCAACAATGTAGCAGGAAGATCAGATCAGAACAGATCTGATCAAAGCAGTCTCGATAGTAACAGACCAGCAATTCAAAGAAGGCCAGCAGCAACAACACCAGATCTTGATAATAACAATAGGTTGAATTAAAGAATCAGATCCAAACTTCATCCGTAGAGTAGCAGTCACAATAACCAGATTTTGAAGAGGATCTGAACAGCAGCATTAAAAGGCAGCAACTTTAACTCCCAGATCAGTAGTAGCATAACAGATCAATTCTGATCTGATCTAATCAAAAACAGCAAAGAGACCAGCAACTGTATGTCGAATAGATCATCAAAAATCAGATCAGATCTGATCTTATATAACAGATCAGACCGATAGGAGCAGCAACAGAAATCAGCAGCAGAAATTGATCTGTTCTGGACAGATCAGTAACAAGAACAAAAAACAAACCAAAAAATAATAAGATGCAGCAACAGCAACGATGGCTGCACACCAGAAGGGAAACCTTTAAACGACTCTCATAACAGCACCTACTCTGATACCATGTAATAAAATAAAAATAAAAAAAATAAAAAAATAAAAAAAGAGTAGAGAGAATCAATGTAAAGGAAAGAGAATTTTTTCCGTGCTCCTCTCCTTGTAGTTTGTATTTATAGAAAATAAAAAACAACTATTAGATAAGATCTAGGACTCTACAAGTCAGAGTCCTAATCACAAACTAAAGACAAAGTAAACTCAAAACAAAAAAAGAAAACTAACAAGTCTAATTGGTAAAGGAAAACTAATAAAGCAAACTAATAGACTAATTAGGAGTCCAAATCTTAGAAACTAGCATTAACTACTTTGACTATGTCAAAGCAGTCAAAGCAGTGTACAGTTACAATTCTATTACTCTAATAATAACTTTGATAAAAAAAATTGGATTCTGGACATATTGGGAAATTGCTTACAGAATCCTGTCAACCAAATACCACTTGGGTTCTTTGTACACTGATTTCCAGAAAACCATTAGAAGATAAAAATAAACAGTCTGCTGAATGGAAATGACTAACCAAGAATAGCAAGTCAACTAAATGAGAAAACAGAAAACAACAAGCAATAGCCAATTGTATAAGATAACTTTTGATATATGCCATGTGCATGCGTCTGGTGAAATTCAAACAACTAACTTGGGCATAGTCATAACATAAGGGTGATGATGTACATTATTCTAACTTCAAAAAAATGAAATAAAAGCTCTGCTTGTTACAGATGCATGATGCCATTACCTGCTCCTTCAAAATCAGCAGTTATAGTACCGAGCTTTACAGCAAGAGGATAGTTAGTTTCTTTATAGTGTTCAATAGCATGGTTGTTTCCACCACTTCCATCCCAGTTTCTCCTCCCACAGAGAATCATTCCATCAGTCAAATTTAGCCAAAGATTATCAGTCTTGTCACATTTGCAACATTTCCACCCAGATGGTGGGACAATGACCCCATTGTCAATCTGTTGAAGATTCATGGCATAAGCACTAACTAACTTCTTGTCAGCTGTCCAAGATGCTACTTGCTCTTTCCGCTCAACACCCTCTGCCATTAGAATAGCATCAACAGCCAGCCTGACCTGCAATTTGGAAAAAGGTGTCAACATTCACAATCTGAATGAATCTTGTTTATATATTAAAAGGCAACAATCTGAAGAAGTCTTGTTTAATATATTAAAAGGCAACTGAGGTTGTAAATGAAACACCTTTTCTGGCAATTCAACAGAAGGAAATGGAAGAGACACAAATTCTGGCAATATGATGATGCTGTGACTTTCTTCATATTCAGGTTCATGGTTTTCAAATCCACCTTCAACACCTGCAAATAAAACTTAGTTGCTGTAAGTGATAGTTCTATATCAGAACAGTCAGTGAATATTCAAAATAACATCAGTGTTAAAGGTACTGAATTAAGATGTTACCCATAGCTCCTCTCCGTAAAACCAAAAGTACTATTTCAAACTACATCTGGCTGCACACAAGCATGAAGTGAAGAAGTGAACTGGTACATGTTTTTGCCGTGCCATGTGAATCATAAGTTCATTTCCATTAAAATTAATACACGGTTAACTCTTGAAACATTCAGAAGCAGCATTTCAAAACTAAGTAAATATGGCATTGGTCTCAACATCCATTAGAAAAAGGTGAGAGAGAGAGGGGTTGAGAAACATTAAAGGTTGGCAGAGTAGTTTCAGCCTGCCCTTTATTTTCCATCACTGGCATCAGCTTTCCCCTCTTTTCAATCACTGGTAGTAGTTTTCCCCTCTTTGTCTCTTTCTTTCAGGTTCATTGATTCCCATACATGAAACATGGGATAGGTATAATAACAACAAGAAAAGGAAAAAGGCAAAAACGAAAAAAAAAATGATGGAATCATTCACAGAGAAAGTTGGTTGCAACGTAAAGGAAAGCATATCTATTTCTACTAACATGTTTCAAGCAATTGGAATAGCAGTTGAGAAGATGACAAAAAACCAATTTTGTTACAGACAGGCTATAAACTCATCCAAGAAAGATGAAAGATGCATTAATCAAATACCTATCGCAAGAAGGGTCGGCTTCTTGAGAGGTCTATCCTCAGGCACTGGTTTTTTCGTCTGCTTTATATGCAAATAAACAGGATTCCTAGTCTTCTCGTAGTTCCAACCCACATAATCCTTCCCAAACGCAAGAAAAGAGTTCATATCTATAAATAAGCCACCCTCCGATCTCTGAAACTCAGAAGAACAGCCATCACATTAGATATACTTAGCTTAGTAATGAAGTGCAGTTACAATTCAAGAACAGAAAAATGCGAGAGTAAAAATTACGGGAGTAGCGAAAGAAATGCAGCATTCTTGTTTGTAAATTCGATTGGTGGGCTCTGGAATTCGAACTCGAGAGAGGTTCGATCTGAGCAGCTCCATTGGCGTTAGCAATAATCAGCAAGAAGATAGGGTTTAAACTTTAATAAGTACCGGAGGAGAGGGGAGGAAAGATTAAATTAGGTGAAGATGGCAAGAATTGGAATTAGGGCCTAGAGACGAGAGTCCGGAGATGGGAGACAATGAAAAGTATTATGCAGCGGAATCTGTTCCTTGCCCTATGCTCACTGCAACAATCTCGCGCCGAAAGAAGAACGAAAGGAAACTTTTTTACTTTCTACTAGTTTCTGTTGGGTTTCAAATAGAGTCGTAAAGGAGACTGCCTGCCGTATAGAAGAAGACTACATGGAAGTCACAGAATCTTGTAGAAAATTAAAGGGTAAATTACACACGACTACCTAATATTTAGCTAAACTACGCTTAACATACCTAATGTTTGGAGAAATTATGAGTACCTTATATTTAATTTAGGGAAATTTTCATCCGAAGGTATATTCATAATTCCATCACCTCCCATCTTGGCCTATAATCTCAAACGCCACCCTTAAGAGTTAAGTTCTCTAATAGAAAATTTGAAAAATATGTTTTACCCTTACAGTAAAAAGACTAGACTTTTTTTTAAATAAAATAAAAAGCTAGACTCCACTCATTGTCTCTCCCTCTTGGTATTGTCCACCGTCTTCATCGCCTATCAAACCTTCGCTCAGGAAGGAGTTCAAGTAAGGACTCATTTTACCCATAAGTTTATAAGTGCAGGGGAAATCCGCAACCACCATTAACAGAGAGAAAGAGAGAGGAGAAACCTTCTCCTGCGAAAATAGATTTGCAGATGAAGCCCAAAGAAAATTGATTTATAGACAACCCTCTTCTCCGGCAAAATGGATTTGCAGACAAACCTTTCTATAGTTCCCTCTAACATTTCCAATAGTTCTTAGGTTTGCATTTCCTTTATTTGTACATGTAAGCAGTGTGCACATCTAAGGGTGTCAAATCTGGGTCAGGCCCGGTAGCACGGACCGAGCCGGCTCGATATAACCCGAACCCAACCCAGATGGAGCCCTTAATGGATAGGTTTCAATATGGGCTTGTAAAGCCAGACTCCATTTTGGCCTGGAGTGAGCCTGTCACACCTCAATTCCGTCTGAATCAGAAGTGTAAGTGAACCGCCACTAAACCAACGGTACACACCAGGATCTCGATAAGACCATATCCACTTATACAAACTATTACACATAACCATAATCAGAATATAAATAGATACAACGGAAGTCTTAATATAAATGAACTGAGTATTCTATTGATAAATAAAATAAACTATCCAATTATTCAAATATCAAAACGTAGATAAAATATCTTTACATTGTTTATAAAATCCAATTGAAATAAATAAAATAACTAAACTATGAACAGCCTAGAGGTACACACAGTAAGGGCACTTACATGAAGCGTTATGCTCGTCCTCCCCTGCTTGCACTTCCAGAGTAGCAACAACTCCATACGCTGGAGCATCCACGTAGTCATCCACAGTATAACCTACATCAACATCTAAAAATATGTATATATACAAGGGTGAGCTCACAACTTAGCTCAGTAAAAAAATCAGACAATGCAACAAACAACATGCATGAATAACATTCACATTATGGTCTGATTTTAAGTTTGCAATGTGCTATAGAAAGGATTGGCGGCCACCGCACCTCTATACACGAGTGTGTGAATCAGCCCAATGGACCAAACACCACTGTCATCCCACATGCACCCACCATGGAATAGAGATAGAGCTAAAGTGTCCGGATCAAACACCGCCAACACTTCTCCTAATACCCTACCCATACCAACACGTAAGCCCTTATTGGCTAGGGCTTACAAACTGGGCTCGCAACTAACCAATCATATATGTTATCATAGATGCCCTATCCCAGCACAGCTCCCTACGGCATAGAGATAGGGCTCGAGTTTGATGGTCAGGCCAGAGTCTACAGTGTCACCTCCTTCCCCTGATACTCTATCCGCACCAAGCATGCTAAGATAGTAGCGATATAAAAAGGTGCTAGTGTGAGGAATGATCCAAGACCCCAGGCCCTTCCCTTTCTACACACTAACGAAAACATTCACATGCCTAGCACACAATCCTAACAAAGCAAGTATGTAAGACCCGCACTCTATGAACCGATATAAACCTCTATTTCATGTCGTAACAGGTCTTCCAATCATCATCGGACCAGATGGGACGAGTGGATGACAATCAGGTACGAAAAAGGACCAAAACAGAGATAATTTTAATACAGGTCTCATGGTACCGGTCTATGGTACCGGTCTACTGGTATGTCTGCCCAGGCAGACTAGTTAGATATGGAAAGTCAAATCTCAATCCTAGAGACTTTCCTAACGTAGAAAAACTTTCTAAAACCTAATCTAGCCTATTTAAGGACCTTTAAACCTCCTTAAACCTCTTTGATTGATCCTCACAAATCCTAGAAATGAGAAAGAGATTTAAAGAGGAGAAAGAGCTAAAAAAGGTGGAAGAGGAGCCACCGTTGGACGAAGAACATCATAGTTCAGAACCAACGGTAAGTGCTTGAACTTCTCTTTAAGTTAAGCATTATGGATGACTGATCATGACTGATCAATACCATGCAAGGCTAGGTATTGATCAATGTAAGACCCGTAGAGTACTAACCGGTCTTACCACCTTGTAACAGGTCTTCCTATCATGGTCGGGCCAAGCGGACCAAGTACGTGAAGAAACCACAAGGCTAGGTATGAAATTGAACCTAAATCATCTAATTAGGAGTGTGTGGTAGCATACCTAAACAGGTGGGGTCAACCACACCTCAGAATAATGAGACCACTGGAGTTTGGGACGTGTGGTCGTAGTTTTTGGATATGTGGTCGATGGGTTATGCGACCCCACTTGCGTCCATACGAAGTCAAACTAACTCTGTGATTAGGAAACCTTTCTAATCCGAAGGGGGTTCTTTCCTAATCTAAGTAGGACTCTATATGGAGGGTTTTCTTCTATATATAGGACGTCCCTTAGCCTCTTTCATCCTTTTAGAACTCAAACTGAAAGAGAGAGAAAGAGAAGAGGAGGAAGAGAAGAAGAATTGAAGAGAAAAACTAAGAGAATAAAATTCAGAGAGAACTCTGATTCTTCAACAAGTTTAAGGTATGAAAACATTTTCCATATCAGTTGAATGCCTAGAATAGATCATGAAGGAGATAGTGCTTCAAAGTGAGACCCCAATCATAAAAACCATGGATAAATTCTAAGAGATCCATGGAGAGAATCTATTAGTGTCACATCCCAATTCTGCACCAACCAGAATGGTGTGATGAACCGTTAAGTAACCAACGGTTCAACCAGGATCTCGGATAGGCTATCCTCGTTTTACCCAAACTTCCACACATCCATAATCATAATCAGAGTAATACACAATAGCGGAAAATTTATAAATAAATGAACTGAGAACTAAAATGATACCATTAATTAAATAGTAAATTATTCTGTTTTCAACTGAGACATACTTATGTAAATATCAAGTACATGTCTTTATAAATTCAAGAAACTATAAAAATATCTAATCAAATACACACGAGTTGCACTCGCAAAAGGGGTCGTGTGTATCGTCTTCAGCTCCAGCTTCCATTGCTGCTATATTCCCATACGCCGACGCATTCATATAATCTTCGACTGTGTAACCTGCATCATCAACTAAAAATATTCGACGTCGAGGGGTGAGCACACAACACGGCTCAGTGAGTAGTCAAAACAATGCAACAATACATATGCATGCAATCAATTCATATCTTTGGTCTGGTTTATAGTTTACAATGCGCAATAGAAAGGTTGGGTGGTCAAAGGTTAACATTTATTGACACCGCCTCTATACACAGGGTGTGAAAGCCCGCCCGAAGGTTAACGTTTATCGTCGTCCCCATCCACCCTACCATAACGTTATACAACAAAGGTTAACGTTTATTGCTATATAATGCTATACCAACATGTAAGCCCCTGTTAGCGAGGGCTTGCAAACTGGGCTCACTACTAACCATTCCTAATGCCAAACAGTGTATCCAAGGCCTCACCCTAGCATCCCTCAGAATGCCCATAGAGATAGAGCTAAGGCCCCCCAGTAGAGTCAGAGACTACAAGGACCGAGACCACCTCCCCTGATACTCTACGACACAATAGTTCCGCTAAGGTAATGGCGATACGATGATGTCAATGCACAAGACTTGAGTTAGAGATAGAGCTAAAGTACTGAGACCCGCCAAAGGTTAACGTTTATTGACGTCCTCATCACACCTCCCCTGATACTCGCTCGCATCAAGCACATCAACCACACACATACAAGCACATGCCTATTCCTATCATCATCATCATCATCATGTTATAAACAATAAAGTAAATATGCATGAACAAGTAATAGAAATATTGGATGGCATGTTGTATGCACATTACAAATATATTTGCATAGAATCAAACATGGCATAGGACTCAAGAAAAGAAAACAGTTTATTATTAACCAATTTAGTTTGGGATTAAGGTTCCTCACCTTAGCTTGTTATAAGATATTTCCCAAGCTTTAAAATCACCGTTACAATGTTATTAGATTGCTAGCAGACCTAACAAAGCCGATAAAATTTAATTAGAATTAATTCCAGAATTAAAAACTATTCTGTCAACTGAGGGTCAATGCTAGGGTCGATGATAGGGTCGATGGGTCTATCGACCCTCCCTCCATTATGGACTTCCCGAATGCTGAGGGTCGATGGTCAGAAACACCTAGGGTCGGATGGTCTATCGACCCTCGGTGCGACCCTTGGTGCACTCTGATCCAATTTCCACTTTTTCATCCATTCTTCAAATCTGGGGTCCTATGGCTTGCTTCCACATTCCATTCAACACTCATTCCATGGTTTGAAACCATGAACCATCCCCTAGATGGCTTTCATGCATTCTCCTAGGGTTTTCCATGAAAACCTAATCATGGATCGATGGTTTGGGTTTCTCCGAGATCATACTCTCAACAATTACTAACATAAGGTCTGTAGAAACTCATGGAATTAGTACCCATACCTGAGAAGATTACTTTTCCTCTGAAATTCTTCTCATTTTTGCTAGGTTCTCTTCCTTGCTTCTCCTCTTCTTCCTTTCCTTCTCCTATCTTTCTCTCAATTCAATTAGGGTTATGAAAGGAGTGAAAGTGGCTTAGGGACGTCCCTTAAATAGGCTAGAAACATCTTAAAATAAGTCCCTTTGAAATTAGGAAGGAATCCAATCGAAAAATCTCGACCTTTCCTAATTTCTATTTTCGGCAGGATCCGAGGGTCGATGGGAGGGTCGATGATCCCGTCGACCCTAGGGTCTTAAGCTGTCCGACCCTCCCTTAAAATCTGAGGGTCTGACATTCTGTTTTGGGAGGTCCGACCCTACTTGGCTGGGTATGCGACCCTCCCCCAAAATTAAGTATTTTTGGGTCGATTTTATACCTGGGATCTCGATCTCCTTCACGCCCTTGGTCCACTTGACTCGACCATGATGGGTAAACCTGGTTCAAGGTGGTAAGACCGGGTTAGTTTGACACGGGTCTTACAATTAGGATGATGGATTATGTAAAAATATGAATTTTGAGGCATAGAACAATCATAGGAAGGATCATGATGAAAAGCCAAAGAATCAAAACATGAAGGAATTGAGTTGAGAGTGGAAAAGTCGACCATCACTCGTGTGGTCGCAGTTTGATCAACCACACGAGGCACATATGATCGACCACATGCCCTTGGGAAAGTTCCAAGGAGGGCATGGTCGCATGTGTGGTCGCATGATATGCTACCACACGAGACACATATGATGGACCACACGTCCTCTGGAAAGTTCCAGGGAGGGTGTGGTCGCATGTGTGGTTCGTATGGTATGCGACCACACATATCGACCACACGCCCTCGGGAAAGTTCCAGGGAGGGTGTGGTCGCATGTATGGTCGCATGGTATGCGACCACACATATCGACCATACGCCCTCGAAAAAGTTTTAGGGAGGGTGTGGTCGCATGTATGGTCGCATGATATGCGACCACACACCCTGTGGTCGCAGAAACTAAGACCACAAGTGCAGCCGCGCCTGCGACCACTCAGATTCTGGAAGTTTGAATTGATGGAAATAAACTTTAATTTAAAATCTATAAATTTGTTAGGTTTCCAAGTGGTCTAAAAGTGATTTACAAAGCTTTGACCATGAACAACCATCGACCAAAGGTGAGGGAACAAGACCTAAACTAATTGGCTAATAATAAGCTGTTTTACTTATTGAGTCTAATGCCATGAATGATTCTATGCTTGTATGCTTGTAATGTAAGACCCGCACGCGTCTAACCTTATATTTTGTGTCGGGACCCGTCTACATATCATGGTCGAGCCAAGTGGACCAAGTGTGTGAAGAAAACCAAGACCCAATATAAAAATTTACTAAAAAATAGTCAAAATGAGGGTAGGGTCGCAGGTTTTAACAGGCAGGTCCGACCCCCCCATCGACCCGTGACCAGGGGTCGTAGAGGGTCTATGAATTGTCCGACCCCCCCCCCCATCGACCCCCGGTATTCGGGAAAAACAGCACGAACCGAAAATTAGGAAACTTTCCTAATTTCAATTGGAACCTTTCCTAAACTCAATGGGACGTATTTTGGGAGGTTTTACTCTATAAATAGGACGTCCCTAAGCCTCTTTCACTCCTTTTACAACCCTAATTGGATTTAGAGAAAGAGAAGAGAAGGAAGAGAAGAAGAGAAGGAAAACTTGAAGAAAAGGCTAAGGAAGAAGAAAAAGTTCAGAGATATCTTGGAAACTCAGACTACAAAAGGTATGAACCTTAATCCCCATCTGAATTGAAAGCTTAGAATAGATTATGATGAAGTTAGGTTAGGAGAAACCCTAATACCATCCATCCATGGTTAGGTTTCAATGGAAACCATGGAGGAGATCATTGAAACCATGTAGGTGAATAAAGAATAGTTCTAAACCATAGAACATGTGTGGAATGGATTGTAGAAGCAAGCCATAGGACCCCAAACATGAAAGAATGAATGAAATTTGATATTTTCGACTCAAACCATGGGGGGTCGCACCTAGGGTCGATGGAACATCCGACCCTAGCATCGACCCCCAGCATTCGGGAAGCCCAGGAAAGGGGTGGTCGCACCCAGGGTCGATGGAAGGTCCGACCCTAGGCATCGACCCCCAGTTAACAGCAAATTGTAAAAAATTAGAATAAATTCTAATTAAATTCTATCAACTTTGTTAGGTCTTTTAGAAACATAATATTGATATAAAAGTGATTCTTAAGGCTTGAAAGAGGATCTACAAACAAACAAATGTGAGGGAACAAGACCTAAACTAATTGGTCATAACAAACTGTTTTTATTTCTTGAGTCCAATACCATGATTGTGATATGCGTGTATGCTTGTAACGTGCATTCAACATGTCATCCAATATTTCTATTATTACTGTTCATGCATATTTAAATTTATTGATTATAACATGATGATGTTGATGATGGTAGGAATAGGCATGTGAATATTTGTGTTTGGCTGGTATACATGGTGCGGGTAGGAATGGTATCAACCGTTACTTCGATGCCGTTCTCATCGGGGTATATTATGCCATGGTCTATTCAAGTCATGTCCACTAAGCAGGTGTTAGTGTGCTTGATGCGAGTGGAGCATCAGGGGGAGGACATGACATTGTGGTTCAGCCTGGTCACTAGACTCTAGCTCTATCTCTACTCAAGTCTTGTCCACTAACATCGTCGTATCGCCATTACCTTAGCGGAACTAATAAGTTGTAGGGCATCAGGGGGGACGTGGCATTGTGGTTCATCCTGGTCACCAGACCCTAGCTCTATCTCTATGGATGAATTGAGGGATGCTGGGGTGAGGCCTTGGATACATTGTTTGACATTAGGGTTGGTTAGTTGCGAGCCCAATTTGCAAGCCCTCGCCAACAGGGGCTTACGTGTTGGTATGGGCAACCGGTACAGCCATGCCGTTTTTATGGGGTGTATATTGTCCATGGTGGGTGCATGTGGGGCGACAGTACCGTTTTCATTGGACGTTTTCACACACTCGTGTATAGAGGTGCGACGGCCACCTATCCTTTCTATAGCACATTGTAAACTTTAAACCAGACCAAAGATATGAATTGATTGCATGCATATGTATTGTTGCATTGTTTTGTTTACTCACTGAGCTCAAGTTGGAGAGCTGACCCTCGCGTGCGTAATTCTTTTTAGTTTCTGATGTTGCAGGTACTATGATTGAAGATTATGTTGACACGCCAACATATGAATATGTGGCGGCTATGAATGAGCAAGCTGTGGAGGATGAACATGGTTCGTTAAGCGAGCGTTTCAACGGTGGATACGTTTAGTGTTTAGTTTTCGTATTTGGATATTGTAATATGTATTAACTTATGTTTTGGTTACTTGGAAATAAATGGAATATTAATTATTTATCATGATTAGACCTCAGTTCATTATATGTAAGACTTCCGCTATTTATTTTATTACCTCTGATTAATGTGGAATGTGTTTTGATTTATCATATGTGGGATAGCCTATTGTGAGATCCTGGTTGAACCGTTGGTTTATTGACGGTTCATCACACCGTTCCAAATGGTGCGGAATTGGGGTGTGACATGTAATGTGAATTTCACATCTCATCCAATATTCCTACTATTACTGCTCATGCATATTTAATTCTGTTTATTTATAACATGATGATGTTGATGATGTTAGGAATAGGCATGTGAATGTATGTGTGTGGTTAGTGTGCTTGATGCGAGTGGAGCATCAAGGGGAGGACATGACACTGTGGTTCATCCTGGTCACCAGACTCTAGCTCTATCTCTACTCAAGTCTTGCCTACTAACATCGTCGTATCGCCATTACCTTAGCAGAACTATTACGTCGTAGGGCATCAGGGGAGGTGGTCTCAGACCGTGTAGTCTCTAACTCTGTCGGGGGGGCCTTAGCTCTATTTCTATGTGTGAGGACAGTGATGTCCACCCACGCTGAATGGACGGTAAAATGATTTGGAGTCGCCACCTAGATTAAGGTATAGGACCTAAAATGTAGCCTTATTATGAGATAAGACTTCTATTGACTCATGACCCAACATATCGGCTTTAGTCCATCAGAGAACGCGTAAGCATTCAAAGTACAGTTTGGGAAGGTGTTAGGCACCCAAAACTGCCCGATCCGAAAATCGGCCTCCTATGTGACTCTACTTTCCTTAGACTCTATGGTTCTGACTATTCATGGTTGATGGATGATGACTAGGGCTCATGGGGGATCCTATGCCAAGTTACTGAGTTCTTCTAGCTTAAGTTCAGCCAAACATGTTCTCGAAGTAAGAAAACAAATAAAATAATATACAATGAACCGAATCAAAGATGGTTCGATGATGGACTGAATCTGAGATGTCCAAAATGTCTCAAATTGCCTACGTATTCCAATCCTGGAAATCAAGTCGAAAAAACGTAGTTTGAAACAGAAAGTGATTAAGGTTTATGGATGTGGATTATGATTAAGCTTTCTTAGATTCAATTTATTCAAGTTAAAGTTTATGCTTGATGATGATTGAGATTGAATCTAGAGATAGCCTAAATGGATCAAAGTGAACGAGGATATGGATACGGATATGGATATGGGGGGCCTAAGGATACTAAGATGGGGTACCGTACTTGGAGGGTCCTCCAAGTTGCCTACGTATTCCAGAGGTCCAGGAAATCAGGTACAACGTAGTTCATTTTTTGGTGGATTGGGTAACTTCAAGGGCTAGGGTATGTCTCTCAGGGAGTAGAGTGTGGCTCTCAGGGAGTCAGATTTGTACTCTCAGGGAGTAGGGTGTGGGATAGTCTCGCAAGACTAAGGTGCGTACTCGTAAGCACGACTTCAAGATAGAGCCTCGCAAGGCTAAGGGGGGTGCGTGCTCGCAAGCACGACTTCAAGATAGAGCCTCGCAAGGCTAAGGGTGCGTACTCGCAAGTACGGCTTCAAGATAGAGCCTCGCAAGGCTAAGGGGGTGCATACTCGCAAGCACGACTTCGGGATTGAGCCTCGCAAGGCTAAGGGTGCGTACTCGCAAGCACGGCTTCAGGATTGAGCCTAGCAAGGCTAAGGGTGCGTACTTGCAAGTACGGCTTCGGGATTGAGCATGCGTACTCTCAGGGAGTAGAATATGTATGTGTGACTCAGGGAGTCAGATTTGTACTCTCAGGGAGTAAGGTTGTACTCTCAGGGAGTTGGATTTGTACTCTCAATGAGTAAGGTTTGTACTCTCAGGGAGTATGGTTGTACTCTCAGGGAGTTGGATTTGTACTCTCAGGGAGTAAGGTTTGTACTCTCAGGGAGTGATGTTTGTACTCTCAGGGAGTAGGGTTTGTACTCTCAGGGAGTAAGGTTTGTACTCTCAGGGAGTAGGATTTGTACTCTCAGGGAGTGATGTTTGTACTCTCAGGGAGTGATGTTTGTACTCTCAGGGAGTGATGTTTGTACTCTCAGGGAGTAAGGTTTGTATTCTCAGGGAGTAAGGTTGTACTCTCAGGGAGTAGGGTTGTACTCTCAGGGAGTAAGGTTTGTACTCTCAAGGAGTAGGGTTGTACTCTCAGGGAGTAAGGTTTGTACTCTCAGGGAGTAGGGTTTGTACTCTCAGGGAGTGATGTTTATACTCTCAGGGAGTGAGGTATGAGGGCACATTGATTGATGTGTGGAACCGTATCTGGGAGTTTCCCAGACTACCTACGTATCTCAGGGTATTGACTTGAGAATCAGGATCCGCGTAGTTCGAAATGGCATTGCTCATTGGGTGACCCACTTTGGGTCAGAATATAGGCGGTCCAGCCGGACCGAATGATGATCCTAGATGATCCATGGTTGGATTCACATTACACCTATCTGGATTCTGCATCCTAGGGAAAATGAACTGAGGGGTAGGGATCGTCCTAAACTACCCTTGTCACTTACAACCCTGATTTTTGGAATTATTGGGCTAAGCTTCATGATTCTTGATTAAGACTTTTATCATTTTTCCATTATTACCCTTCCCATGAATGTAGGTGCCTACATGCATGTCCCCACACCTAGGAATGTCTTCTATCAGTGTACATGCACGACAGTTCGACTAGGGTGTAGCGGAAAGTAAGTTCTTGCCGATATAAATATCATTCAAGCATAGCATACAACAACAGATCAGCATGACAGTGTGTTCAAAGCTAAGAGTGCAAGCATTTGAAACAAGACAATGTGCACAATATGATAGTGTAAGTATGTGAACATGGCAAATGCACGAATATAACAATGTAGGCAATATCAAATCCTCAATCTAACGGTTCAAATCATTCAAGACCATAATCCAACCGTTCATATTCCTTAAAAAAAACAACCACCATGGGATTCAACATTGAAACAATTCAAAATCATTCATAATAAAGATCCAACGATTGAAATCATTCAAAATCACTCACATTGAAAATCTAACGGTTGAAATCATTTGAAATGATAATCTAATGGTTTTGATCATTTAAGATCATAATCCAATAGTTCAGATTCATCTAAAACACTTATGATCAAGATCCAACGGTTCAGATTCATTTAGAATCCTCATGATGTGATCAAAATCAACATCCAATGGCATCATATTTAATCATCTAAAAATCAATGGCCAAATTTCATCACATCCAAATTTATAATAAAAGATGAGGAACCAAACCCAACATGTTAATAAATCATTTCCAGCAAAATGGGTTGAATTAAATTTGAACAATTAAGCTAAACCCTCATAGGGTTAGCCCAACTCACCAAAGATAAACCAAACCCACTATAGGATTGAAACAGTCCAATGGAATTAAATCAAATCCTACCATGGAGAGAACCAAATCTCATTAAAATTGGTCTGAATCAAAGCATGAAACATGGGTCAACACAAACATATGGATAGGATTCCATTAAATTAACATAGGAGAAATCGGTTCAGCAATAAGGAAAACAAAAATGACACAACATGGATGAAATAGGTATGATAATGAAAACAAAATGGTGACACAATGCAAGCAACAAGACAAAAAACACATGCAGAGTAAACAAGCACAACAAGAAAATAAACAAAATGATAAAAGAAAAATCTTATTCCAGAAGTGCCAAATGTATGGGAGTTGTTAATATTCAAAACCAATGAAAAAAAAAAGAAAGGAATCATGATTATGCAAAGACAACTTACTAGAGCTGGATGACCTTTGACGGAAGAAGCTGCCAATGAATGGTTGTGATGGTAGCGGGATTTGCAGAAGGTAGAATAAACCAACAACGGTGGGTTAATGGGCAGTGGGGTAGCAACAATTTTGTCGCCTCTCCCAGTTGGTGAGCAACCTCAAGCACAATTTCCCCCTCATTTTGGTTCCCCCTTCTCTCTTCTGTTTTCCTTTCTCTCTCTCAACTTCCCTCTTCCTCTTCTTTCCTCTCTGTATTTTTTCTCTCTTCTCCTCTTCGATTTTCTTTCTCTTTTTTTTCTTTTTTTTTTTTGGCCTCTCTCGGCCAACCTCCTTCCCCTCCTTTTCTTTTTGGTTTGGTGGTCTGGGGAGGGTTTTTATAGGAGAAGATCAAAACAGGGGTGGCTACGGTTGGGGTTTCAGGCGGGTGGCTCAAGGTGGCAGGTGGCAGTGAGGGAGGGGCATGGAGAAGATGGGGTAGTTGGTGATGTGTCGATGAGAGGTGAAGATAGGGGAGTGGGTTGGGCTCAAGGAGGAGGTGGCAGTGAGGGGTGATGTGAAGGAGAGGAGGCTGGCGGTGAGGGGTGCTGTTCGTTGGGCTCAAGGAGAGGAGGAGGTGGCGGTGTTTGGGGAAAATGGGTATGGGGAAGGTGGAGGTGGCAACACCTTCATCTTTCCCTCCCTTTCTCTCCTTCCGTTCTCTCTCTCTTTCTCCCTCTCTCTCTTCCCATTCTCTCTCTCTCTCTCTCTTCCTCTTTATCTCTCCCTCTCTCTCTTCCCATTCTCTCTCTCTCTTCCTCTCTCTCTCTCCCTCTCCCTTTTCGGGTTCTTCCTTTTATTCGGATTCATGGCCGAATATATATATATATATATACATAATATAATATATTATAATAATATAATATATAAAAATATATATAATATAACATATAAAATATATATTATATAATATATAAATATATATATATAACACCTACATAAAGTGCATACACATGGGCCGACCCGACTCGATCTGGGCCGGTTTGGGTTGGGTCAGGTTGGATTGGTTATGGTTATGTGCAATGGTTTGTATTAGTGGATACGGTCAAATTGAGATCCTGGTGTGAACCGTTGGTTTAGTGGCTGTTTTATCATACTTCTGGTTCAGCTAGAATTGGGGTGTGACAGAGTATGCATGAACAGATATAATAATTGAAATTAAAGATGACATATGAATATGCACAACCAACACTCCATAGAACAATAAATATTAACAACGTTTTACTGTTATTAAGTTATCAGGGTTTAGATCCAATTCCCTTACCTGACACTTGATTGCTTGCTTGCTATGCGTCACAGCATCTAATCTTGCTATCACAGGGTCCTACACAATGTTAGGGTTTAATTAGGAATAGTTCCTTAGGTTTACGTTGGTCGAAAACCGACTGGGTCAAAACCAACCCAATCTAGACTTATCGATCGCATATACCGGTCGTAGATCACTGTACAGTAGTGTGACCGGTATAGTCGATCGGGCAGCTTTGACAGGCTACTCGAGAGGTACCGGTCGCACATAGTGCCACCGATATGGTCGACCGATATGCCTCCAGGAAGACCACCAGCTTGGTGTTCGTCTTTCGTGGGTCACCCATTATGGCTTCTAGGGTTCCTCCTATACATTATAGGTCTGAGCAACATTTTAGGGTTGTTTTTATCTTCCATTCAAGGCCTACATTCTAAGAAACCTTAGTTTAGCATTTAATCTAGGGTTTATCGACTGAATTAGGGTTCAACGGAAACTTAGGGTTTTAGATCAATACCTAGCCTTGCATGGTATTGATCAATCATTCACAAATCTTAACCTAGAGAAAAGTTCAAGCACTTACTGTTGGTTCACGAACTTTAGTGTTCTTTGTCCAACGGAGGCTCCTCTTCAACCTTTATCAGCTCCTTATCCTCTTTAGATCTCCTTCTCCTCTTTAGGGTTTGTGAGAATCAATCAAAGAGGTTTAAGGAGGTTTAGGGGTCCTTAAATAGGCTAGGATGGAGTTTAGGGAAGTTTCTCCTATGTTAGAAAATTCTCTAGGATCGAGATTTGGTAAGTGGGTCCCACAAAGATCCATTTCTAGATCTAACTAGTCTGCCTGTGCAGACATACCAGTCAACCGATATATAGACAGGTGTGATGAGACCGGTATGACAATTATCCTAAATTTTTCCTAAATTTTGGTTCGTTTTCTTACCTAACTGTCATTCGCTCTTCCCGTCTGGTCCCGTGATGATTGGAAGACCTGTTACGACATGAAATAGATATTTAGATCGGGTTCATGGAGTGCGGGTTTTACAACTCCCCTACCTTTAAAAGAAATTTCATCTCCGAAATTTACATGTAGGTCTCACAACTCCCCCATTCTTAAAAGAAATTTTGACCTCAAAATTTATACATACCTTCTTCATCAAAAAGGTTAGGGCACTCCTTTCGCATTGCGTTCTCCTCCTCCCAAGTGATTTCTTCCACATCTTGGCTTTTCCAATGCACTTTGATGTAATGGATATCTTTGCTTCGTAGGTGTTGCACCTTTCGGCTTGTGAGCATCATGAGTACCACTTCAAATGTCAAATCCTCTGTCAAGTCTGGTGGTCTACTGTCAAGAAGTGCAATGGTTCCCTGACATACTTCTTCAGTAAGGAAACATGAAACACATCGTGAACGTTTAACATGGATGGTGGTAGAGCTACTTGATACGCCAAGCTACCACATCTGATCAATATCTCGTACGGTCCCACGTATCTGGGCAAAGCTTCCCTTTCTTACAGAACCGTTTTAGACCCCGCACAGGTGATATCTTCAGGAATACCTTATCACCCACTGCAAACTCTAGATCTCAACGTCGATTATCTGCATAATGCTTTTTTCGAACTTGAGCTGTCTTTACTCGTTCATTTGATCAATCGTTCGACAAGTTTCTTCTACAAGCTCCGGTCCTACGATCCTTCTCTCTCCCACCTCATTCAATAACTGAGGTGTACGACATTTCTTCCCATAGAATGCCTCATATGGGACCATTTGAATCGTAGCCTGGTAGCTATTGTTATAAGAAAACTCAATGAGCGATAGCTTCTCGTCCCAAGCTCCCTTAAAATCTAGGGCACACGATCGGAGCATATCCTCTAAGATTTGAATAGTTCTCTCTGATTTCCCGTCTGTCTGAGGATGAAAAGTTGTACTAAACTTTAACTTGGCCCCCATCGCTTTCTATAATCCTTTCCAGAACTTGGATGTAAAATGAGGATGTCGATCATATACTACACTTTTCGACACACCGTGGAGTCTGACTATATTATCCACATATAGCCATATTAGGGAGATTTTTATAATTTTACTATATGATATGATAGTTGTAAGACCCGTGTCAATCTAACCCGGTCTTACCACCTTGAAGCAGGTTTACCCATCATGGTCGAGTCAAGTGGACCAAGGGCATGAAGGAGATCGAGATCCCAGGTATCAAATCGACCCAAAAACACTTAAAAAGAGGGAAGGGTCGCATACCCAGCTAAGCAGGGTCGGACCTCCCAAAATAGAAAGTCAGACCCTCAGTTTTGAAGGGAGGGTCGGACAGCTTAAGACCCTAGGGTCGACGGGATCATCGACCCTCCCATCGACCCTCGATTTCTGCCGAATATAGAAATTAGGAAATTTCTATATTTTTCGATTGGATTCTTTCCAAATCCCAATGGAACTTATTTTAGGATGTTCCTAGTCTATTTAAAGGACGTCCCTAAGCCACTTTCACTCCTTTCACAACCCTAATTGAATTGAGAGAAAGAGAGGAGAAGGAAGAGAGGAAGAAGAGAGGCAAGGAAGGAAACCTAACAAAAAGGAGAAGAGTTGCAGATAAAGATTTAATCTTCTCAGGTATGGATACTAATTCCATGAATTTCTACAGACCTTAGGATAGTTATTGGAGAGAGAGTGATCTCGGAGAAACCCAAACCATCCATCCATGGTTAGGTTTTCATGGAAAACCATAGGAGGATGCATGAAAACTATTTAGATGGATTATACATGGTTTCAGACCATGGAATGGATGTAGAATGGAATGTAGGAGCAAGCCATAAAACCTTAAACACGAAGAATGGATTAAAAGTGGAAATTGGACCTAAGTGCACCGAGGGTCGCACCCAGGGTCGATGACCATCCGACCCTAGGTGTTTCTGACCATCGACCCTCAGCATTCGAAAAGTCCAGAAAGAAGGGAGGGTCGATAGACCCATCGACCCTAGCATCGACCCTCAGTTAACAGAATGGTTTTTAAATTCAGAATTAATTCTAATTAAATTCTATCGACTTTGTTAGGTCTTCTAGCAATATAATAACATTATAAAGGTGATTCTAAAGCTTGGAAAAGCATCTTATAGCAAGCTAAGGTGAGGAACCTTAACTCCAAACTAAATTGGTTAATAATAAACTATTTTCTATTTCTTGAGTCAAATGCCATGCTTGATTCTATGCGAATATGTTTGTAATGTGCATACAGTATGCCATCCAATATTTCTATTACTTGTTCATGCATATTTACTTTATTGTTTATAACATGACGATGATGATGATGATAGGAATAGGCATGTGCTTGTATGTGTGTGGTTGATGTGTTTGATGAGAGCGAGTATCAGGGGAGGTGTGACGAGAACGTCAATAAACGTTAACCTTTGGCGGGTCTCAACACTTTAGCTCTATCTCTAACTCAAGTCTTGTGCATTGGCATCGTCGTATCGCCATTACTTTAGCAGAACTATTATGTCGTAGAGTATCAGGGGAGGTGGTCTCGGTCCTTGTAGTCTCTGACTCTACCGGGGGGCCTTAGCTCTATCTCTATGGGCATTCTGAGGGATGCTGGGGTGAGACCTTGGATACACTGTTTGGCATTAGGATTGGTTAGTTGCGAGCCCAGTTTGTAACCCTCGCCAACAGGGGCTTACGTGTTGGTATGACACTATATAGCAATAAACGTAACCTTTGTTAGATAATGTTCATGATTGGGTGCATGTGAGTTGACGATAAACGTGATCTTCGGGTAACGTCACACACTCGTGTATAGAGGCGGAGTCAATAAACGCAACCTTTGGCTACCTCAACCTTTCTATAGCATACTGCAAACTTTAAACCGGACCAAAGATATAAATTGATGTACATGCATATGTATGGTTGCATTGTTTTGGCTACTCACTGAGCCGTGATGTGTGCTCACCCCTCGACGTCGAATATTTTTAGTTGATGATGCAGGTTATACCGTTGAAGACTATATGAATGCGTCTGCGTACGGGAACGTGGCAGCCATGGAGGTTGAAGCTGAAGCGGATATACACGACTCCTCTTGCGAGTGCAACTCGTGTGTTTTGATTAGATATTTTATAGGTTTATTTGGTTGGATTTATTAAGACATGTATTTGGTATTTAAATATTTATGTCTCAGTTGAAAACAGAATAATTTGCTATTAAATTAATGATATCACTCTAGTTCTCAGTTCATGTTATTATAAGACTTCCGCTATTGTGTATTTACTCTGATTATGATTATGGATGTGTGTAAGTTTAGATAACGCGGGGATAGCCTATTTGAGATCCTGGTTGAACCGTTGGTTCATTAGCGGTTCATCACACCATTCTGTTTAGACCAAAATTGGGGTGTGACAATAGTTACCATAAATATCATACATGCCATGCTTAGAATATTCCTTTTTTGGCAATAATTTAATTTATGCTGCACCCTAGTTGAACTGTCATATCTGTACACCTAGCAAACATATTAGGTGTGGGGACGTGCATTTAGGCACCCACATTCTTGGGAAGGGCATAATGGGAATAATAAAAATCTTAATAAAGAAAGAGAATGCTTTGTCAAACCTTCGAAAATTAGAATTCAGGATGAAAAGGGTAACTCAGGATGATTTTTACCTCTCAGTAAACCATACACCTAAAATAGGTTATAAACCCTAAACCTAGAATAGGTTCACACATTCTAACCTAGAACAGTTTATCATTTTCGAACTACTCAGATTCTGATTCCTAGGGCAAACCCTAGGATACGTAGGTCATTTGGGAGAAACCCAAATTCGGATCCATACCTTAGTCCACTCGGACTATCCATAGATCCACTAGGATATTTATCCACATTTCAACCCAAATAAGGTTATCCACATTCCAACTCATAATGGGTTATCCATATTTCGACCCAAATAGGGTTATTCTCAGATCCACTAGGACTTTCTATCAGTCCACATGGACTATCTAGATCCTAACTGTAAGACCCGTACTCTGAAAATCCGGTCTAAACCTTGGTTTTGAGTCGTAATAGGTCTTCCGATCATCACCGAGCCAGACGGGGCAAGCGGATAACAAACAGGTACAAAATCGGACCGAAGTCGACCAATTATATCTGATTTTAGGTATACCGGTCGATGGTACCGGTCTTGGTACCAGTTGACCGGTATGGCCTGCACAGCTATGTACGAGAATCTAGAAATGGGTTGGTGGTAGTGTGATCTACTGTGCGATGCCACACACTCGTGTATAGAGGTGCGGGGGCCACCAAACCTTTCTATAGCACATTGCAAACTTAAAACCAGACCACAGTATAAAATGATTGTTACTCATTCATAATATTGTGAAACTGTCTGATTGTCTTACTGAGCTGTGTTGTGAGCTCACCCTTTGTGCACATCTTGTTTTAGATATGGATGCAAGTTATACTGTGGACGATTATGTGAACGCTCCGGCGTACGGTGGTGTAGCTGCTCTGGATGTACAAGCAGGGGAGGACGAGTATGATGCTTCATGCGAGTGCCCTTTCTGCGTGTACCTGTGATGGATTTTTATTTAGTTGTTTCAGTTATTTTCGTTTGATATTAAAGGGATGTAAAAGATATTTATTTTATGTGATTGAATTTGGATAATGGGATATTTATTTAAATTATCAATAGATACTCAGTTCATTCTATTTAAAGTCTTCCGCTGTATATTTATATTCTGATTGTGGTTATGTGTAATGGTTTGTATGGGTGGACACGGCCTATTCGAGATCTTGGTGTGAACCGTTGGTTTAATGACGGTTCACTCACACCGTTCTGGTTGGATCAGAATTGGGGTGTGACAACTTGGTATCAGAGCTCTCGGGCTCTGTTTCCAACAAACCATGTTGCACTTAACTGAGTCGATGAACTGAGTTAGGAGAAAATTAAAAATTTTAATACAAACACACCCTAAGCATTGTTTGATACCTGAGACTGATTAAGAAAGAGAATAATGTACTATTCTAATTATGAAACTTAACATGTGCACATACATTAGTTAGGTGAAACCATGAAACTTTCATTAACTAAGAAAATGAGTATCCGATAAATAGTGCTATAGGGTACAGTCCACAAACCGGACAGTTACCCTATTATATATACAACAGTCATAAGAAAGAGAAAGTAAAAAGGGAAAATCATGGGGTAGGGGGCCTAGGAGGTACGGGGTCCGCTATATCATAGTCTCTCTCGTAAGCGACCCTGAGCCAGTGCACCTGATCCTGTGTGACTCGGAGGCTGCGAGTCAACTGTGCTAAGTCACGGCTCATCTCCCGCTGAGCGTCCCTGAGCTCCATGAACATACCCATCACTGAGTCGGGAGGAGGCTGAGATGGTCCAGCTGTGGGGGACGGATGGTGGTGGTGCAGGTGCGGCGTGGGGCGAGCACGGTGCTTCCCAGCCTATATCGTCATCATCGTCATCACCCATCTCGCCGCATAGGCCGCGTTGGCCGCGGGCTGCCGCTGCGGCTTGCTACTCTCCCAAGTGGACGAGGGCGAGCCTCCAACTCGTCGTCACTAACCGGCAGATCAACCATCCGCATCCTCCGTATAGCATCCCGGTCCGATGTCGAGGTCATGGTGTCCCTCGGGCGGCTACCTCTCCTCTGAAGCTCACGCCCAGACGGCGAAGAAGGAAAGTGACGAGACGGCCATATGGAAGGTTGCTGGCCCGATTGGCCACGGCCGCGTGATGCATAGTCCGGATGATAAGGTAAGGAAGTGAGATCCGCTCCCCTGTGCAGACGCAATAAGTGACGTACTGGGTGAGCTGGGACAACTCACCGTAGTGGCCGCTCTGTGGTACTATGTCGTGCTGAATAATGTGACTATACACCCGAGGTATAGGCCTCAGGCTAGCCGCCTTCATAGGGGCTCCAGGGTTTACGAGCTGATGCGCTATCTCTCGGCGCAAATCATCAGTCAAATAACCTTTCGCCTTGGGGGCGTAGTAAACCAAATCTCCATCATTGGGAACCCCAAGAAGATCAGCCAACTGGTGGGTGTTAAATGAAATATGTACACCCCGGACGTAGCTGGTAATGCGTAGATCCCTACACTGGTTCGGATCTTCGACATCCCCCTCGAGTTCCAAGTTTGCATAGAAGTGCTTGACCAAGTTAGGGCGTGTGGTCTCCGTGTATGAAATAACCGGCTACCAACCTAGAGCGCCAAAAGTCGTCTCCACATTGAACCGGTGCAGTTGTTCCACGTTGACCTGTCTCCCTGATTCAATACTTTTATTATCAAACCATGGAAACCGAGCTTGAGCTTCCAAGGAGCGAAACCATAGCTCATCTAGCTGTGGAACTGGTGGAGAGGGAACCCGAGAACTAGAGCCATGTGAGCGTTTCCCGAGAGCGCGTCTAGGAGCCATTTTAAACTGCAAAACAAAAGAAAATAAGATACAAGTTAGAAATTTTCAAAATTTCGGCAGCATAACGACAGCATTTTGGGAAAAAAGCCTCGAACTCACCCAGAAACATGGGGAGGAGGACTTACGTAACCCCCACACTCTTCAACAAACCAATCACAAGCAATTAAAAGGAGAAATTTCAAGAATTTAAAAAAAAAATTAGAAATTTCGAAATTTTTTGAAAACCTAGGTTAAAAAGAGTAAAAATTCGATTTTTATCAAAACCATTCGGTGGAACCCCAAATTAGTTGAGGGCTTTTGCTCTTGGGGGTCCCTAAACCCTTTCCTAGCCGAAGGAAAAGAATTCCTACGGTTAAAACATCTCGAACAAAGAAAAACCTAAATTTCTACATATAGACGATATGGAAAATATCTAAAAACATGAGAGAGAGGGAAGAGACCTACCTGGAGACGATGTTCTACGCTTGGAATGGAAGGAGTCGGCTTCAAATGGTACCGGCCGGACTATAGCAACTCAGTTGGGCAGAGAAGAATCGCCACCGGAGAGAAAGAAGAAAGAAAAAGTGAGAATTTTCTCACTTTTTCGCGATTTAAAGCCAGTTTTGGGCATACCGGTCGACGGTTATGCCTATACCGGTCGACCGGTATCACCCCAGGTGTGCGACCGCTATGTCTCGGTCAGAATTTTAATTCTGACCGGTCGACTATACCAGTCATAACACTGTATACAGAGTGTCGACCGGTATCTCCCAGACATGCGACTGCTATGTCTCGGCCAGAATTTTAATTCTGACCGGTTGACTATACCGGTCGCAGCATTTTCCACAGGGGTGCGACCGGTACGCACCAAAGAGCCAGAAAAGTGAATTTAAAATTTCTAAAATTGTGTAAATTGAAATGCTATTTCTCGACTATTTTCCCTTGCATTATTCAAGACTAACACTACTATTATTGATGATCTCACGTGTTATGTCTTTTTCTCAGATCCAAATAAAAATAGTCTGAGATGGCAGGTGGGAACGGTCGAAGGGGGCAAAAGCGTCATCAGGCCAGGATGCGCCTAGAAGAAGAACAAGCGGAACAAGACCAGGTTATAGAACCAAGCCCTGAAGTGGAGGAGGAACAGGTCCCAAAAATACCAACAAATTTACCTGGCCCACCTCATAGGGATTCTGAGACCATTGTTACCAACCTGGTCTATCAGATACAAGCTCAACAGAAGGAATTCCTGAGCGAGGTACTGAAGATGCTCAGACCTACAGGTTCTGTTCCCGCTGGAAATACGCCTGAGTCTGGAGAAAATAATACTACCCAACCGATGCAGAGTAGCCCAAGGCCGAGGGGCCAAGCACAGAATTGGGGTGAACCGTTGGTTTAATGACGGTTCACTCACACCGTTCTGGTTGGATCAGAATTGGGGTGTGACACTAACCCATAGGGTTTCTCATCCATTCAAGCATAAACTTCAACTTGAACAAAGAACTTAATCATGCACAAGCATAAATCACAATCATAAACTTTAATCACACCTGAACTACGATGGTGAACCTGATTTTCGTAATAATTCCGTAATACGTAGGCAATCTGATGGATACAGATTCAGTTCAATGATATCAAACCACTTGATTTGGTTCGGTTTAAGAGATAGAGTCTAGCATAGGAAAGGCATAGGAGACCGATTTTGATCGGGCGGTTTGGGTGCCTAACCCCTTCCCATAATCGTAACCTGACGCTTACCCAATCTCTGATGGACCAGAAATCCAATCTAAGGGTCATGAGTCAATCGAAGTCTTACCTTGGGGTGAGATTTCAAATTTCTAAGGTCCTAGACCTTAATTTAGGTGGCGACTTCCAAGATTTCAATCTTTGTCCGCACAAGTGTTTTACAAAGTGAATGTAGAAAATTTGGGGTAGAGGCTATCGAAAAATTCCATACGGAATGGTGGCGGAAATGACCTATGAAATTAAGGGTGTCAAAACTGGGCCCGGCCTGGTAGCACGGACCGAGCCAGCCCGATATAACCTGAACCCAGCCCAGACCGAGCCTTAATGGACAGGTTTTGGTCTGAGCTTGTAAAGCCCGACACCGTTTCAGTCCAAACCGAAACCAAACTGGATCGGTCCGTTAAGAAGCCCGAATTAGCCCAAACCGATAAAACCCAACCCGAACACCGGTAAGGTCCGTTCAGGCCCAATTTATTAATTTTAATGGTTTTAAATTTTAATAGATTGTATTACATTATTAGAGTTCACTTCATGATCTAGAAGATTATGTGAATCTATAGTTGAAAAGATTATGTTAATTGTTATAGTTTATTAAATTACATACATATGGAAGGAACAATGCTAATTTTATAAATAGAAATAATAAAATATGCTATATAGTTTACATATAAAAGGGGCCCGATAAGCCCGATCCGGATCGAACCAACCCGAAATCACCTCAATAAACCTAGCTCGATAACAAATCGACACCGGACCAGCCCGTTAGTTATTGTGTCCAGCGCAGCCCACCCCAGCCCAAATTTTTAATGGACATGTTTTGGGCTCGGCTTATAAAACCCGACACCGGTTTAGCCCGGATCGAAACCGGCCCAGACCGGTCCATTGACACCCTTATATGAAATGATAGAAAAAAGCCAATCTTGGCCCAAACCAAGGCAGCTCGGTCAACTTAGTCCAGTCAACCCATGTTAGTTTAGCTAGACTAGTCCAATCCAAATTAGTTTAAACCTATGTGTACAAGTACATGCATATTATACTATATTATGTATATATGTTATATATATGGTTACACATAATATGACATGTATACATTCTATACGTATAAATATACATATATGGAGTGGGAGAGAGAGCCGTAGATGTGAAAAGAAAGAAGGGGTGATGAGTCAGCTTCTGGAAACAAGAAAAAAAAAGGAAGAAAAAAAATCAAAAAGGAGAAAGAGAGAGATCGAGAGAATAATAGAGGGAGTAGGTAGCCGGAAAAAAAAATGGAGTAGGGGATTCCGATAAAAAAAAAGAAAAAAAAAAGAAAAAAGGAAGAAGAAGTGGAGAGGAAGATAAGGAAGGAAGAAGAGAAATTGAGAGAAGATGGAAATAAGAAAAAAAGGAAGGTGGGAGATGTAGAGATTGAGAGAAAAGATGGAAAGAAAAAAAAATTCAGAAAGATTGGGAAGGGAGAATCTGGAAAAGGAATGAAGAAAGGATCTCTAGAAGATGGAAAGAAGAAAAAAAGGAAGGTGGGAGATGTAGAGATTGAGAGAAAACATGGAAATAAAAAAAAATTCAGAAAGATTGGGAAGGGAGAATCTGGGAAAGGAATGAAGAAAGGATCTCTAGAAGATGGAAATTTGGGGGGATTGGGAAGAAAAGAGGAAAGAAATTGAGAGAGACCGAATAAGGGAGGAAGAGAGTCTGAACAAAAGAGAGGGAAGGACGTTAGCAAGAGGAAAAGCCGAGAGAGAGGAAAAACAAAAGAAAAGGGAGAAAGAAGAGAAAATTGAAGGAGGGAGGAAAAACAAAAAAGAAAAGGGAGAAAGGGGAGAGAAGTCATGAAAAGGAGAAGAAGAAGAAAGAGCAAAGTCAAGAAAAGGTAAGCTCACCTGTTGTCCTCTATTTCTTTATTTCCGTTCAATTTTTTTGTTTACCATGTTATTCTCCTGCTACCAACCACCACCGACCTCCACTCACAAACCTACCTGGCCTTCAAACTCTTGAAAACCACTACAGCAAACCCATTACACACTTTGCCTTCCCATCCACATCTAAAAACTTACGGTAGCACCTCCATCTGCCACACCAAACTCACCCTCACAGCACACCTGTCCACCTACTGCTGCAGTCCCATTGCCGAACTTATCACAGCACCATCCATCATCACAAACTCCACCTGGCCATCCATCTTCATTATCAAACCCAGCTGCAAGCACCTGATCATAGCCACTTGTAGAGCAACTAAGAAGCCTATCTAAACACCCACTCAACCCCTCCTTCAATCGACCTACCTCCTGGCCATTAGTATTTTGAGTTGTTTATTCTTTCTATTGTGTTACTCGTTTTGATTCTAGATCTGGTTAGCATGTTCAGTTAAGATTGCTTATTTCAATGTCTATTTGATTATATGCATTTTATCAAACCATATGTGGCATTTGATTCATTGTCATGTTGTATTTTATGTCATCTATATGATGTGATCTCCTCAAGTCAATTGCATCCATATTGGTTTAATTTTTTTGTCATCAGATTGGATCAATCCCAACTGTAAGCACCCCATTTTGCCATCCCAGCTAAACAAAGTCCTGCTGGTGTGTGGACAACAAAAGGAAGAAAGGTGATCGAAAGTTTGGATTCTTGACTGTGAACTTGAGGAAGTTTTCAATGGATCTGTGAATTTGAGGAAGTTTTCAATGGGTCCACAGCAAGGTCATGGGTTATAATTTTGCATGGATGCGTAGGTCATAGAATTATCTTCGAAACGAGACCAGAATTGCTCAATTTCGATATCAAATGAGGAAGATATGACCATTTTAGTCAGATGATACATATGAGGGAGGTTTATGAAATTATTATAAATAATCCTAGGGGCCTTCATGCAAATTATCCTAAGTTGGATTGTTTGAATTTCAAATCATCATATCTTGATCATCCGACATCGGATTCAGATGATTCCAAGACCATTATTCTTCATTCATGATGTTCTACAAAGTGAACGTAAAAAATCCCGGGTAGAAGTCACCAGTGGGTCCCATGCAAGCTTGCATGCAAAATTATCGTCAGAACTTCAAAGCTGCATATCTTTTCCGTTCTACATCGGATTCAGGTGATTCCAGTTCCTATATTCCTCATTTTTAATGTTCTTCAAAATGAACGCAAAAAATTTGGAATAGAGGTCATCAAAAAATTCCATGCGGGATGACAGTGGAAATGACCCATGAAATGACAAGGAGAGAAAACCCAGTTAATTCCAATTAATCCAGTCAACTCAGTTCAAACCAGTTTTGGTCCAACCTAGCTCAACCCATATCAGTTTAACTCAGTCAACCTAAGTCAGTCTCAACCCGTTTCAAACCAGTTCATTCATGTGCATAGTATTTATATATTATATATATATATATATATATATATATATATATATATATATATATATATATATATATATATATATATATATATATATATATATATATATATATATATATATGTATGTATGTTATTAAATATATGTGTATATATGTATATAATATATATTATTATATGTAAATGATAATCCAAAAGATTTTGAGAAGAAAAAGGAAAGAGGGGAGAGAGAAACGTGAAAGTGAAGGGGGGATTTTGGTTTTGGAGATAATCCAAAAGATTTTTGAGAAAAAATGGAAAGAGGGGAGAGAAAAAACGTGGAAGAGAAGGGGGATTTAGGGTTTTGAGATAATCAAAAAGATTTTGAGAAGAAAAAGGAAAGAGGGGAGAGAAAAAACGTGAAAGAGAAGGGGATTTAGGGTTTTGAGATAATCCAAAAGATTTTTGAGAAAAAAAAGGAAAGAGGGGAGAGAAAAAACGTGGAAGAGAAGGGGATTTAGGGTTTTGAGATAATCCAAAAAGATTTTGAGAAGAAAAAGAAAAGAGGGGAGAGAGAAAACGTGAAAGAGAAGGGGATTTAGGGTTTTGAGATAATCCAAAAGATCTTGAGAAGAAAAAAGGAAAGAGAGAGGAATAAAAGAAAAAAAAGAAAAGAAAAAAGGGGGAAAAGATTCCCCTTCACGTTTTCTAGAAAGAAAACGTGAAAGAGAGAGAGGAGAAAGAAAGAAAGAAAAAAAGGAAGGAAAGAAAAAGAAAAAAAAAATATTTTTTAGAAAAAAGGATCTTCTAGAAAATGAGTGAAAAATTATAAATAGGCAAGAGGAGGATCATTTTTTCCAGAGCAGAGAGAGAGGGAAACGTGGGTGAGAGAGAGAAACGTGAGTGAGAGAGAGAAAACGTGAGAGAGGAAGAAAGAAAGAGAGAGAAAAGAGAAAAGAAAGAAAAGAGAAGAAGAAAAGAGAGAAAGAGAAGAGAGAAAGAAGCAGAAGAGAGGAAAATGAGGATTCACATTCAAAGGGGATTGATACAACCCCCATTCACCCTTCATCAACGGTTTTGCTCGATTTGAGCCCAAGGTTAGTACTCTAAACAAATTTAGAGGTCGTTATAATGCCTGAATGCCAATTTTGCTTGAAAAAGGCTAATTTTTATGAAATCTCAATCATGAATGCTCTATTACATGCTTGTTAATGTTAGGATGCCTATGTCTAACATTTTTCATGAATGATAATTTGTCTAAGCTATTCAATGATGAATTTTTGATTGATATACAATGATGTTTGATGTTTTTTGTAAATTTCATAAAGTGATTTTCTGATCTGAAAATTCCAGATTTAGGGTTCAAACTTAGGACGTACATCATATGTATTTTTTCTAAGATTTTGAAGCCCAAAATTTTATGGGAGTTTCTCTGATATGATCGAAGACTACCCTAAAAATTTCGTTCCATTTGGAATTGGGGAAATATATCAAAAAATTTGTCTTTGACATTGCTATTTTTCTCGGATGTAATGCAATCCTCCATCGAAAAGTCTCTAGACAAAGGCCTTATGGCCATAATCAGAAAATACACTTAACATGAACTTTTTAGACATGAAATTCTTCTAAAAAATGGCACTGGTTTCATGTTTTTTCCATTTTTCTTTGAATTGATATCAATTTTTAAGTGCATAGTGCTTTGATTTCAGATCTGTCATGATGTGCTGATTTGCATGATTGAAAAGAGTCATTTTTCACAAAGAAAATACACTGTTTTAACTTGTTTTTCTTAATGAAATTTTAGATCAGACAGTTATCTACATAGATATATGTCTGTATTTAATTTTCATTAAGAATAGAATTTTATTTGGAATTTATGGTGCAACTGGTCAAAAATCTGGAACAGACCGACCGGGGGTATTTGCCTGTACTTGGGGAATATTTTCGACCTGCCTATGGTATTTTTAGGAATAGCTTCCTTGAGACAAAATGTTGGCCTCTGAGTCTTCTTTCCAGGGATATCTTTTAAGAATTTTTTGAGTAAGTACAGTGCCTTATGTGCCCATTTTGGTCCAGCCTGACAAACCTGTCATCTTGCTGCGTGTTCCATCATATTTTGATTGATTCTCATATGCTTTGGTTGTTTCTCACATTCCATATTTGATGTTATATTTGTTCATATGCTATGTTCGGATGCTCGTATGCATACACTACTATAATTGGAATAGTCACACTGCCATAATTGGAATGGTCACACTGCCATAATTGGAATGATCACACTGCCATAATTGGAATAATCACATTGTCATGATTGGAATGCTACACATGCTTATTGCCATATTTGTCTGCTACACTTGCTCACATGCTATATTGGATGATTACTGCCATGTTTGGATGCACACTTACCATGTTTGTATTGATTCACATGCTCACTTGCCATCTTTGATTGATTTGTTACTAAATTTGAATATATTTCCAACATGCTATATTTGGATGCTTACACTGCTATATTTAAGCTCACATTGCTATGTTAGATTGTTTACATTGTACAACAACTAGGGCAAGATATACCCTAAAATGGAAATAATTGAACCATTAGGATAAAAAAACCCTAAAAATGGAAAAATAGCAATTAGGGTAGAAAACCCTAAAAAATGAAAATCACAATGAAAAGGGATAGGAAACCCTAAAAACCTAAAAATGGAAACAATAAAAATAGTAGGAATTTAGGTCTCATCCCTAGATCCTATTGACAAAGATAGAAAGAATTTGGTACACATCCCAAATAAAAATGGTAGGAATTTAGGTCTCAACCTTAGATCCTATTGACAAAAAATGGAAGGATTTTGGTACACATTCCAAATCCGACTCTCACAAATTTCGAACTACGTCGTACCTGATTTCTAGGGCAAACCCTAGAATACGTAGGCAATTTGGGAATCCCAAATACGGTACAAAGCCACCCATCAACCATACATTCAGCATAAACTTCAACTTGAACAACAAAGAATCTAATTGAAGCAAATGCATAAATCACTTCCATAATCATTAATCACAAAACCCATTTTCGAACTACGTTTTTGGACTTGATTTCAAGGATTGGAATACGTAGGCAGTTTGAGATGTCTTACACATCTCAGATTCAGTCCAAGACCGAACCATCTTTGGTTCGGTTCACTATATAATATTGTACATTACATTTGCTTGTTTATTTACTTTAAAACATGATTGGCTGAACCCTTGGTTAGAATAACTTAGCAACTTGGTTTAGGACATCCCCCATTGAACCCTAGTCATCCAGTTGACCAAGCACAGTCAAAATTAGAATTTAAGGAAAGTTTAGGAGGCCGATATTGATCGGGCGGTTTGGGTGCCTAACACCTTCCCATAACCGTACCCTGAATACTTACCCGATCTCTTGCAGACCAAAGAATCGATACATTGGGTCACGAGTCAATAGAAGTTTTACCTTAGGGTGAGGCTACATTTTTAGAGGTCCTAGACCTTAATCTAGGTGGCGACTCCAACAGAACAAATCGATCTTCATCGATACGGGATACACATTTCCATCCCGAGGAGGAGGATCACGTCGATTTTCCATTGTCCTCACACCAACGAAGTGATCAAATCCTATTGGTTAGAATACATCTAAATTGCATTGTCTGGAACCAACCTTATTTGATTGGTTCCCACCTTGATTGGATCAATCCCGGGTTAATTAGATCAATCCATTAAATCAGACTAAATTCCATCATAATTGAGCTGTCTCCATCTCTAAATGATTTATTCCTTTTTAAATCAGATGGCTCTCATCCCAAATCAGGTTTTCACATTAATTATTAGATGGTTCCCACTTGATATGCACAAACCTGATCAATTCTGCCTCATACCCAATCTGCTCCATTTGATCATATTATTTGCATGTTGATGTGATTTAAGTTGATCTAAACCATTGATTTTCAAGATTTAATCATATGATGCATGTTAATATGTGATCTAAGTTAATTTGAACCATTGGATGACATGAAAACTGAATTAAATGACTGAACGGTTGGATTGTCATCTTGAGTGATTTGAACTGTTGGATTATATTTGGGAGTGTTTTAAATGAATCTGAACGGTTTGATTACCATCAATAGTGATTTAGACCACTGAATTTTTCATCATGAGTGTTTTTGGATGCTCATGGACATGTTTGGATGCTCATTGTCATGTTTGGATGCCTATTGTTATGTTTAGATGCTTATTGCTATGTTTGGATGATCACTGACATGTTTAGATGCTCACTTGCTACATTTAGAGTATCCACATGCCACATTTGGATAAATTGCCACATTTAGAGTGCTCACATGCTTTGTTTGGATTGTTCACATACCATGTTTGCCATATCCATGTATTGCTATATTTGATAGAATAAATAGATTTTTTTTATCATATTTAGCAATATCTTGATAATTACCATATTTAGACATATCATGTTTAGACTTGCCATGCTTAATATAGCATAGTAAGTTTTACCATGTTTAAATAAATTTTTATGGTATCATATGACATGTTGGGGAGATTTTTATAATCTTGTTATATATTGTGTTAGTTACCATAAACATCATACATGTCATGCTTAGATAGAATATTCTATTTTTGGCAATAACTTCATTTTTACAACACCCTAGTTAAACTGCCATATATGCACACTTCTAGAAGACAATTTAGGCGTGGAGACGTGTATTTAGACACCCACATTCTTGGGAAGGATATAATGAAAAATAATAAAAGTCTTAACAAAGAAAGAGAATGCATTGTCAAACCTTCCAAAATTAAAGCTTAGGATGAAAGGGTAGTTCAGGATGATCTCTGCCCCTTAGCATATTTTCAACCTAGAATAGGTTGCTCCTTAGACCTAGAATAGGTTTTAAATCCTAAACTTATAATAGGTTATAATCCTTAACCCATAATAGATTATCCCATCATTTTCTGAACTACGTGGATTCTGATTCCTAGGACAAACCCTAGGATACGTAGGCCATTTGGGATAATCTCAAATTCGGATCCACACCTTAATCCACTCGAACTATCCATAGATCCACTAGGATATCCATTCACATTTCGACCCAGATAGAGTTCTTCACATTCCAACCCATAATGGGTTATCCACATTTCGACCCAGATAGGATTATTCACATTTCGACCCAGAAAGAGTTATCCATATTTCTACCCAAATAGGGTTATCCACATTCAGACCCAGAAATGGTTATCCAGATTTCAAAATTTAGATCCATGGTCCACTTGGACTATCCACTCACCTACTAGGAATACCTAGTTCAACCCACATGGGTTATCTATTCTTAGATCCACTAGGACTATCTATCAGTTCGCATGGACTATCCAAATCCTAACCCATAGGATTTCTCATCATTTCAAACATAAACTTCAACTTGAACAATGAACTTAATCATGCACAAGCATAAATCACAGTCATAAACTTTAATCACACCTGAACTACGATGGTGAACCTGATGTTCAGAAGAAGTCTGAGATACGTAGGCAATCTGGTGGATCCGGACTCGGTTCAAGAATATCAAACCACTTGGTTTGGTTCGGTTTAATAGATAGAGTCTAGCATAGAAAAGGTATAGGAAACTGATTTCGATCGGGCGGTTTGGGTGCCTAACCCCTTCCCATAACTGTAACTTAACGCTTACCTAATCTCTGATGGACCAAAAATCTAATATAAGGGTCATGAGTCAATCGAAGTCTTACCTTGGGTTGAGATTTCACATTTCTAAGGTCCTAGACCTTAATCTAGGTGGCGACTCCCAAATCCAACCATCTTTGTCCTCACAGGTTTATGCGACCGTATGATCGATCGTAGAAACCCATAACCGACTCCTTGTTTAGGAAACTTTTCTTATTTGAGGAGGACTCTTTCCTAATTGAAAGAGGCCTCTATATGAAGGTTTTCCCTCTATAAAAGGGACATTCCTTAGCCTCTCTCACTCTTTAAGAACCCAAATTGAAACTCTAAACCTAAGAGAGAAAGAGAGAAAGAGAGAAAGGAAGAGAAGGAGAAGGAGATTTGAAGAAGAAGGCTGAGAGGAAGGTTTGCAGAGAAGAGTTCTATCTCTCTACAACAAGCTTAAGGTATGGACTTGACTCTGTAGGATAGATCAGATAGAATATGCTCCTTTCCATCAAATTGATGTGTTGAATAATGTAACGATTTCGGTTATGGAATTTCTAAGCAAAATCATAGAGAATAGGTTAAGGTTAACGGATGAGGGATAAACTAAGAATATTGGCCTTAGAATGATCATTAGGGATGTCACACCCCAATTCCGGCTGAACCAGAAGTGTGAGTGAACCGGTACTAAACCACGGTTCACACCAGGATCTCAAGAGACCGTGTCAACCAATCATCCCTGAGCAAACTAACACAATCCAGAGTAATACAAGCAGCGGAAATAATTTATAACAATGAGCTGAACTAAATGATAAATTAAAATAATTAATCAAATTATTCCATCATCCATCAAAATTTAAATAATATTTAATTACAAGCTTAACAGAAAGTAAAAGAATAAACCAATCACAAAGGAAAGACACAGAAGGAGCACTCGCATAACGCATCATGCTCGTCCTCACACTCTGTGTCTCCAGGGCAGCCATCGTACTGTAGGCTGGGGCGGTCACGAAGTCCTCCATCGTATACCCTGCATCCAAATATGAAAAGAGATATATATATCGGGGTGAGCTACAACACAGCTCAGTAAAGCACAAGACCAATGCAACATCCACATGCATGAGATAAAATTACAGATTGGGCAGGCATAACTTGTAAGGTGCTATGGTAAGGATTGGCGGCCACCGCACCTCCATGCACGAGTGTGTGGGCACACCCAACAGTCAGGCTCCTACCACACTACTGCTGCTGCCCCACATCACTCACTCCGGTATGGAGATAGGACTCGAGTCTGGCGGGCAGGCGTAACCACAATCCCACGTCCTCCCCCTGATACCCCATACCGCACCAATACCTAAATCCCTATTGGAAAGGGTTTGCAAGTGGGTTTTATTTCTAACCAGTCCTAGATGTCATACAAGTAGGCTCCACCCTAGTACAACCGTCTACGGCATAGGGATAGAGCTAGAGCGTGCAGGCCAGGCTGGAGACCACAATACCTCACCTCCCCCTGATACCCTACCCGCAACAAGCATACCAAGATGGAACTATACGCAAGTAGGTCCTGTCCCAACATCACTCCCTATGGCATAGGGATAGAGCTAAAGCATCATGGCCAGGTCAACGTCGACGTCGGAGATCACCATGCCACATCACTGTGGCCAGATCAACGTTAACATCGGAGACCATCTGCCATATCTGCCATAACTGCCATAACCTTCCCCTGATACCCCACCCATACCAAGCATGCTAAGATAAGGTGCTACTGAAAGGTGTCGGGGTGAAGAATGATCCCAGGCCCCTGGCCCTTCCCATTCTACACCCCAACTAAAACAATCACATGTCTAACATCCATCACACCTAGCATATGAAATGCATGAACAGATAAATCAAATAGAATTTACACTACATGACATGTGATATGCACAATCCATCAAACAAAGCATATAAATTGATACAGAATATAAAGAGCTCTCTAAGGTTTATTATTAATTCTTTAATTTAAGTTTCGGGTCTTGTCCCTTACCTGACGCGTGGTATCAATCCCTTTCGGCGTCAGAAATTTCACATACAAGTCTTACACAATCATATTTACATGTTAATTTCCATTTATTAGAGTTTTAGAAACCAAAACCAGGCTTTCCCAGACAAACAGAGCTCGGAACACATACCGGTCTCGCACATACCGGTCGCAGGATAGTGCAACCGGTATGGTGAGACCGGTATACATACCGGATGCACACATACCGGTCTCACTCAGATCCGACCGAGTGCGACCGGTATGGTGCCGGCGTATGCATACCGGATGCACACATACCGGTCTCACTCGGATCTGGTCCGAGTGCGACCGGGTATGGTGCCGCCGTATACACCGCGGCCCATACCGCTGGACTCGCCCAAGGGTATACCCTACGGCGTGATTCCGAGAGTGAGGTCTCCACGGGTAGCTCCCTAAGGTCTCACCTATCCTCTGCTAGGGTCCGATCCCTGTAAAGTCCTACGGATCGCGGCTAGAATGCCGCATAGCGACCCAGATCCGAAAAGAGACAAGAAAAGGTATCTAGGGCATAAATCATCAGATCCACCCTACGGGTAGGTCCCAAGGGTCTCCCTTATCAATTGCTAAGGTCCATTCTCCGAAGGGTCCTACGGATCTTGGCTAGAATGCCAAAAACCAACCAGATCAGAAAGAAAGGCGAAAGGAATCTAAGCATTCTTCCATCTGATCTCACGCCGCTTCGCGGCTCCGATCCGATAATCAACACTACAGGAAAGATAGAGCACTTTACCGGTAGCGGTTGTCAGTTGGCGGCGTGTTTCTCCACCGACGGCTCCTTCCTGGGCGGTGTCTTCCTCCTTGAACCTCCTCAACTCCTTCTCCGAACGGATAGATTTACAAAGAGGTTCACGGAGTGTCTCCCCCTCTATTAATAGAGGGAGGCCGTCCAAGGCACGCTCCCCCCTCATATGGAAACTTAAAGTTTCCATTTTTGAGAGAAACACAAGCTGGAGACGGACTCCAGCCGCTTCGAACTATATCGGTCTCGCACATACCGGTCGCAGGATAGTGCAACCGGTATGGTGAGACCGGTATGCAATACCGCTGGCCCATACCGGTCGCAGGATAGTGCGATCGGTATGCACTTAACCATTTTTACACCTTTTTCGTACCTGAATTTGACTGGTTCTTCACCCGGCTTCTTGCGTGGTCTCTTGCCCGGCTTCGCTTTCCGATCCGGTTATGATTGGGGCACCTGTCATCGCATAAAACCATGGTTAGACCGGGTTTTAGAGCACGGTTCTTACAAGGGAGGACCCCATTGATGATCCAAGAGGAGGAACTCAAGTGAGAAGTGAAAATCAATCAAACTACGTATGGTCGTAGCTATGGTCGACCATAGGATGAGAAAGTATAGACCACAGCTATTCGGGAAGAATTCAGGAAACATATGGTCGCAGCTACTGTCGCATGTAATACGACCATAGGGTATCGATCATAGGTCCTACCGTGGCATATACTGCTACCATAGCATCGACCGTAGGAAAACAGCAAGCATATTTTAAGACCAAACAAGGTTTTTCACTATTGTAACTTGGTAAACTTGAATCCTAACTTAAATGTACTAATTGTTTAGGTTCCTAAAGATTCAAAGTGACTTCCAAAGCTTGGAAGAGGAACAAACATCAATCAAAGGTGAGGGAACAAGACCTAAATTAATTAGCTAATAACAAGTTGTTTTATTTATTGAGTCTAATGTCATGATTGATTCTATGCACGTAAGCTTGTAATGTGCATCTCACATGTCATCCAATATTCCTACTATTACTGTTCATGCATATTTAATTTTGTTTATTTATAATATGATGATGATGATGATGATGCTAAGAATAGGTATGTGAATGTATGTGTGTGGTTGGTGTATTGGATGTGAGTGGAGTATCAGGGGGAGGACGTGGCATGGTGGTCTTTGACCTCGTCACTAGACTCTAGCTCTATCTCCACTCAAGTTTTGCCTACTAACATCGTCGTATCGCCATTACCTTAGCAGAACTATTACGTCGTAGGGCATCAGGGGAGGTGGTCTCGGACCATGTAGTTTCTGACTCTGCCGGGGGGCCTTAGCTCTACCTTTATGGACGTATTGAGGGATGCTGGGGTGAGGCCTTGGATATACTATTTGGCATTAGGATTTGTTAGTTGCGAGCCCAGTTTGTAAGCCCTAGCCAGTAGGGGCTTACGTGTTGGTATGGGTAGGGCATCAGGGGAAGTGTTGACGGTGTTTGATCCGGACACTTTAGCTCTATCTCTATTCTACGGTGGGTGCATGTGGGATGACAATGGTGTTTGATCCATTGGGCGGATTCACACACTCGTGTATAGAGGTGCGGCGACCACCAAACCTTTCAATAGCACATTGCAAACTTATAAATCAGACCAAAGATATGAATTGAATGCATGCATATGTTTATTGCATTGTTTTGTTTACTCACTGAGCTCAAGTTGGAGAACTGACCCTCGCGCGCGTAATTCTTTTTATTTTTCGATGTTGCAGGTATTACGGTTGAAGATTATGTCGACACGCCAACATATAAACAGGTAGCGGCTATGGATGAGCAAGCTGTGGAGGACTATTATGATTTGTTAAGCAAGTGTTTCAACTATGGATACGCTTAGTGTTTAACTTTCGTATTTGGATATTTGTAATATATATTAAATTATGTTTTGATTACTTGGAGATAATTGGAATATTAATTATTTATCATGATTAGACCTCAGTTCATTATTAATAAGACTTTCGCTATTTACTTTATTATCTCTGATTAATGTGGAATGTGTTTTGGTTTAACATGGTTGGCATAGCCTATACGAGATCCTGGTTGAATCGTTGATTTATTGACGGTTCATCATACCATTCTGGTTAGTTCAGAATTGGGGTGTGACAGATAGAGCTATGTCCGGATCAAACACTGCCAACACTTCCCCTGATACCCTACCCATACCAACACGTAAGTCCCTGTAGGTGAGGGCTTGCAAACTGGACTCGTAACTAACCAATCATATATGTTATCATAGTAGGCCCTATCCCAGTAAAGCTCCCTGCGGCATAAAGATAGGGCTAGAGTCTGATGGCCAGGCCAGAGTCCACAGTGCCACCTCCTCTCCTGGATACCCTATCCACACCAAGCATGCTAAAACAACAGCGATACGAAAAGGTGCTAGTGTGAGAAATGATCCAAGACCCTAGGCCCTTCCCATTCTACACACCAACGAAAACATTCACATGCCTAGCACACAATCTTAGCATAGCGAGTATGTATAAACAGATATAATAACTGAAAGTAAAGATGACATGTGAATATGCACAACCAACACTCCATAGAACAATAAATATTAATAACGTTTTACTGTTATTAAGTTATTAGGGTTTAGGTCCAATTCCCTTACCTGACACTTGATTGCTTGCTTGCTCTGCGTCACAGCATCCAATCTTGCTATCACAAGGTCCTACACGATGTTAGGGTTTAATTAGGATTAGTTCCTTAGGGTTTACGTTGGTCAGAAACCAACTGGGTTAAAAACCAACCCAATCTAGACATAGCGGTCGCATATACCAGTCGCAGGTCACTGTACAATGGGGTGACGGGTATAGTCGATCGAACAACTTTGACAGGCTACCCGAGAGGTACCGGTCGCATATACCGGTCGCACATAGTGTCACTGGTATGGTCAACTGGTTTGCCTCCGGAATACCACCAGCTTGGTGTTCGTCTTCGGTGGGTCACCCATTATGGCTTCTAGGTTTCTTCTATACATTCTAGGGCTGAGCATCGTTTTAGGGTTATTTTTATCTTCCATTCAAGGCCTACATTCTAAGAAACCTTAATTTAGCATTCAATCTAGGGTTTATTGACTGAATTAGGGTTCAACGGAAACTTAGGGTTTTAGATCAATACCTAGCCTTGCATGGTATTGATCAATAATTCACAAATCTTAATCTAGAGAAAAGTTCAAGCACTTACTGTTGGTTCACGAACTTTGGTGTTCTTTGTCCAACGGAGGCTCCTCTTCAACCTTTCTCAGCTCATTCTCCTCTTTAGATCTCCTTATCCTCTCTAGGGTTCGTGAGAATCAATCAAAAAGGTTTAAGGAGGTTTAGGGGTCCTTAAATAGGCTAGGATGGAGTTTAGGAAGTTCTCTTATATTAGGAAAGTTTCTAGGCTCGAGATTTGATAAGTGGGTCCCACAGAGATTCGTTTCTAGATCTGACTAGTCTGCCCTTACAGACATACCGGTTGACCGGTATATAAACCGGTATGATGAGACTAGTATAACAATTATCCTAAATTTTTCCTAAATTTTGGTCTGTCTTCGTATCTGACTGTCACTCGCTCGTCCCGTCTGGTCCGGTGATGGTTGGAAGACCTGTTACGACATGAAATTGAGGTTTAGATCGGATTCATGGAGTGCGCATCTTACAGAGCCAATCCGAAATCAGTCCAATAAGCCCAGCCCGATAACAACTCGACACCGGATCGCCTGTTAATTATTCTGTCTAGTGCAGCCCACCCTAGCCCGAACCCTTAATGGACAGGTTTCGATCTGGGCTTGTAAAGCCCGATACTATTTCAACCTGGACCAAAATCGTACCTGACCGACATGATGACCCCCTTATGCACCACTACAGAAAGAGGTTGCTGGATTGACCCGACCAATCATTGTGCTCACATAAGCCGACTCCATAGGGGCTTCCGCTGGTGCTGCCAAGAATCCATACACACCTACTATTAGGGTTTGTTTAAATAAAAGATCCAGCATCATCAATAAACGATGAAGTTTTTTATCAGGGAGACAAGGAATCAACTCCATCATCACAAAAAATAGGTTAAAATTTTTCAAATACAAAAACAAACAAAAAACCAAAACCAGAGCAAAAGAGAGAGGAATAATAAAATTGAGGAATTTATAAAGTTCAATTAAAGGGTTTATCTTCCTTTATAGAATCTCAGCTTCGCTATAGTAATGGGGGAACTAGTATATAGGCTTCAACCCTATGGAACCTGGCCATGGGCAGGTGGGACAACAACAGGCGCGGGGGCTGGTGGAAGGTATCCCGATGGTGGCCATTGGGGTGACTTAGTCACAAGAGCTAGTGGCAGTCGGCTAGCCGAGAATAATCCTAGGATGTTGTCGGGGTTTGTACCTAGGGTTATGAATGAAGGCAATCAGATGGCTCATACTCAACCAGAGGTGGGGTTGGTGCCGATGGGTTTGGGACCTAAAAGACAACCACCGGTTGTGTTTTGGTGACCTGCTTAAGGGCTTGTAGTGGTATGAGAAGAGAGATTTGAGAAACTACAGTTGGTTCTACGGAGGGTATTGCAAGGTATGGGCAGCTTCCAGCCATCTCCAGTGAGGCTCCAACTAGTTTTAGCCAGAGATCATCCTCTGGGGAGAATTTGACTGAACATGCACCAGTAGGAGTTCCTGTCATAGGCGATGCAATGGCCGGCAATGATGTCCATGTTGCAGTTGACCATAATGCAAATATGATTGTGGTTATCCCGTCTAAGTGTGAAGCTACAGAAACTCGTTGCCATTAGGATTTTCAGGAAGCATTGGTTCAAGGACCAATCCGCGATGATGGTGTCGGTAAGGTTTTTTTTTCCCTCCTCGATTTCCTCTTCTATTTTCTTTTTTCCTTCCTCCTTTTCTTCCAATGACAAGGGTAATATTGTCCTTATAAACATAAGTGACGATACATCTCATCACCTGAAAGATTGACAAGATGTGGTTGATATTTATTTTCCAAATTAGGGGAGGCGGTTGACATTATGGGCCAATATGGGGGGTTGTTGAATTATGAATATATCTCGAGAGAGGGGTGGTGTGAAATTTTGCCTTTAATTTTTCATATTTGTGATACCTCATATTTCATAAATATTTTGTCTTAGAGACATTATATTTTGTCTATAAGAAAACCATTTGAGATGCCAAGGTCATGTTCAACGGAAGCCGTTAGATGCACCTGTACGGATGAGTAATTTGATTCAGATTGAAGGATTTAAAAAAACAAGGGGCAAACCTAAGATGACCCTAGGGAGGACGTGAAGAAAGACATGCATAGCTTAGGTCTTGTTTCAAGTATGACATCGAACAAAGCTGACTGGAGGACAATAATTCATGTAGTCAACCCCATTTAGTTGGGATAAGGCTTTATTGTTGTTGTAGAGACTTTCTATTTTTATAATTCTAATTTTATCTATTTCACCAACATCTTTTACTCTTTCTCTTTAATGGGAGGAAAGAAATAGCACCACTACCTCCACCACTGCCTACTCTACTGCCTTTGATCGTCTACTATCCAGTCTCCACCACAATGTCACTTCAATAAATCCATTACTCCACTTTCGGAAGGGCTCCTCCGGCTTTGCCTCCACATATTGTCATTGGCAAAGCCATATCATTGCTTATGCATCAACAAAGACCATAAAAAGGAAAAAGGAAGGACCATAAGGTATTGTATTCTCAAAGTTGTTGGAAGAGGAGAGAGGGGACAGGACTACGGGTTTAGCATCGGAGGGGAGAGATGTCAAGCAAATAATATGAGAATGGGAGGATCTCCCTCCACCTTCAAAATAAAGAAGATTGAATATAAAGTTTCCAACAAAAAATTTCAAACCAGGAGGTGGAGGAACTCCCATATGCAATGTAGGACTAAACTCCCAACACTCTATTGCATGTTGTAAGGATAAAATTTTGTAATGGTTGAAATATAATTGAAAAAATGAAAATGGAGTTGACACTAGAAAAGGTCTAGGACCTATATATATAATTTATCAAATGAGAAATACTAATGACTCACGTAATGGATTAAGGCTTATGGTCAAACTAGAGAAACAATGGGTAAGTGTCATATTACAATTTGGGAAGGTGTTAGACACCCAAATTGCCTAATTCGAAGATTAGTCTCTATATACTGTCCTTTCCTATCCTAATTTAAATTACAGGTAATGAATAAACAAATTTTAATAGGTACCAGACCTAGGTTCTAGATATATTTCGATCTAGGAGCAAGCCATACAATTGTGAATATAATAAAAATAAGAGTTAAAATGTGATATAGGTCATAAATAAAATGATTGGACGACGGACCAATTAGTCAATTAATAACAAGTGCACAACTCTCAATACATTGATAGAAAAAATCATTTTCAGCTATTGAAACGTAGTCCAAAGTTTGAATGCAATGACTTGAAATTGATTCTAAAATGACATTCAAATGATATGAGAAATGAAAAATAAATTAAAGTAAATTAGTTTAGGATTGAACTCGAATGATAAGCACTCAAACTACCTACGTATCTCAGGATAAGCCTAAGAATCAAACCCAACGTAGTTCAACCGCTTGGGTTGATAAAATGGTAGATTCTTATAGCCACTAGTCAAGCTAATAAGTCATTTAGGTTTAGAATATTAAATAGATTTCTATAGTCACTAGTCAAATTGGTAGACCGTCTACGTAAAATAATCGAATAGACTTCTACAGTCACTAGTCAAGTTGGTAGACCGTTTATGTACAAATAAAGGTTGAAAGGGACTTCCATGCGATGATGGAATGTTTGTCCAGGATTGAAAGGAACTTCCATGCGATGATGGAATGCTTGCCAAAGTTTGAAAGGGACTTCCATGCAATGATGGAATGCTTGCCCAAGGTTCCATGCGAAGATGGAGAATTGAAATAAAATTTGAAATTGGATTTGAAATTGAATTTGAAATTTAAATTGAGATTGAAATTGAAATTGAATTGGAGTTGAAATTAAAATTGAAACTGAAATTAAATTAAAATTGAAATTGAAATTAAATTAGAATTGAAATTGAAACTGAAATTGAATTAAATTTGATTTTTGAAATTTAATTTGAAAATACGTTTGATGACTAAAAAAAATAAAATTTGAAAAACACAATTAGAAGCAGGTTGTGTAAAGTGCAAGCCACATTATGATGCAAATTGGGTATTATTACAACTCTCATTACAATTGGACTGAGCTTGGGTGATACCCAGGCAGTCTACGTATTTCGAGGTGAGGTCCTAGAATCAAGCCCATACGTAGTTCGTAATGAACTACACATAAAAAAAAAATGAAAATAATCTCTACTTGTCAACATGTGAAAGTGTGCTCTTGATATTAGAAGATAGACATCCGAGCTTCTTTAGTTTACATACATTTACACATTCACATTCATTAGTCCATCACATGCACGTGAGTCCGTATTGCATGAAAATAATTACAAAAAGTTATACAAATTCCTATGGGATGCATAAATAGAGATTGTGAATCAAAATTATTAATACATTTTTCTTTCGCATTTATGGGATACATTACAGGGGGTAGGGAACGTCCTAGTCTATCCCGCCCGTTATTACACTAGGGATGGCAAGTGCCGCATGCATATCGTATTACCAATCCGCATCGAATAATCATGGGCACACGATGGCTGAACCCATCTACCACATAAAGTAAAGACATAAAATTAAGGCGTTATATGCTTGTGAGTAGAGGTGGATGCCAAGAGAAAAGAAATGATCATGTATTTATAATAAATTCAACCTATGGCATACTAGATGAATATATCATATGAGATAAAATCGAATAGAAGAAAACAAACCAAACATGGTTGAAAATCAGCCATTGAGTAAAACAAGATTAGCTATATTAAACTCCAATTACAAATCCAAATTAATAGGATTGATTTAACCATGCTATTTAAACCAAATTAGAGCGAAGAATCTGATTTATATGCAAACCTATATATATATATATATATATATATATATATATATATATATATATACACACAAAAAAATTAGGAAGATCATTCCAAAAAAAATATATTATTATTTTTATCAACAATGCATTAAAGTGGCGTCATTTGATAAATTTGAACCCGATGTGATTTAATGATGGATATTAATCCAATTAACATTATGAGGACATGAAACTAAATTTTTGGAATTAAAATTTGAGAACTAGATTTCTGAAATAGAGTTATAAACTCAAGAATTGAGTTATCGGATAAAATTTCATAAACAATTAAATTATTGGCTTTCATGAGTAAAAGTCTAAATCAGTGAATTAAATAGGTCATAACAAAATCGGTCACTAGATTTCTAAATGAAGTTATCCATTTAAACAGAAAAATAATCATAAGCCCAGCTTAATTAGAATAAATAGAAAAAATCACTGGAATTTCTTAAAAAACATAAAAAAAATAAGAGATTACATTTACCGAATAAAGAAGTGTAAATCTAAAACAGAAAATAAATCGTTGGAACCACAAGATCAGAAATTCAAGATTTAGATTATCTGAAAAAAATAAAAAATCTGAAACTAGAAAATCTGAGAACTAATCATATAATCCAAAAAATCATGAAGAAAATAAACCAATGAAACTAGAAACTTCAAGATCAAGTTATTGAGTTTCAGAGTTTCACACAACCTGCTAAAAACTCAAAATCGAAATCCATTCTTAGCATACTTATTCAAGAAACTCAAACCGAAATCACATTTCAGTATATTGGTTCAAGAAGTTCAAATCGAAACCATTTTCAGTATATTTGCTCAAGAAATTCCTACCGAAATCACCAAAATACAGAGAATTCTAATAAATTAATTATCAAAGCAAGAAATTCACTAAGATTATAAACTGTAAAATCAGATTGCTACACAGAAAACTTGAAATTTAGTCACTGACCAAGAAACTCGAAGATCAGACACAAGAATTAGAAATCATATTACCACTCAAAGAAAACACAGCAAATTAGTTATTGAAAATTCAAGACTCAGATCACTGAACTAGAAATCGAGATATCAATGTCGATACAAACACGTTGTTGAAATTTAAAGATCAAATCTCATCAAAGAATATAGAAATATCTGATCTCAGATTCACAATGGAACAAATTTGAACTTCAAATTTTTTCTCAAGAAATTCATATCAAATTTCAAGAATCAGCTAACAAGAACCATGGATTCAATTCCTGGATTAAAAAAAAAAATTCTTATCAAATTCTAAAATAAGAATCATAAAACAAAAATAAACAACAAAAAATCTAGATCAAGAAAAACAGAGATCGACAGATGAACTTACCTATTTGGAGCTAAACATAGGAATCAAACCACCGCTGGAAGATCAAGAATAGATTTGCTGCTTGAGAGATCCACCGAATCGTGTCGGAGAGGAAACAATCGAACATCGGAATATTGTTCGAATCGCTGAAAAAGTACAGAAAACCTAGATCTAAAACCAGGTTTCGAGATACCGAAATAAGACTTAAATCTCAGCAAATCTGTTGGAGTTTCCGCTGCTGTACCATGCCGCCGTCACCGTCGCACCAAGCCACCACCGTCGCCGCTGCTACTCCTTCTTCTTCATTTTCTCTCTTCGTCACTCTCTCTGTTCTCGGCTTTCTCTCCTCCTCACTCTCTCTATTCTCGGCTTTCTCTCCTCCTCACTCTCTCTCTCTGCTCCTGTTCTAATTGCTGATTAGAAAATGAAAATATCTCTTCTTTTTTTTTTTATACATACCCCACTTTTTTATTAGACTATAATGCCCTTTTAGATTACGGAACATCTTAATATTTGATCCACCATGGATCTAGAGTTTCGTTTTTTCAGAACCACGTGGGCACCATCTTTAGTAATGTAAATTGATTTTATTTGTTTGTCATAATCATTATTTATTTATTATTATTATTGTTGTATTTTATTTTATTTTATTTGTTTTAAGCTTTAATTAACCACATTTTCTTTTCTCTAATCTAAATAATTTTAATAATAATTTTAATTTAATACTTTATTATTATTATTACTTTTATTTTTATTTATTATTTCTTCTTTCTTCTTCTTATTTTTTTCATTATATTTTTTATTTTATTATTTATTTATATATATTTTTTACCTTGAGCTAAGAAGAATCAATTTAATTTGCTCGACAAATTTGAAGCGTCTGCCCATGTGTGACAGTACGTACTAGGAAGATGTAGAGTCTGGAGACTCTGAAAACCTGCTCTGATACGATGTAGAGCCATGAAATTTCAAACTATTAAATGGAAGAACTCCCAAATGTATATAGTGATCAAAAGACTATTTGATCGATAAAACCCATTATATATCATATAAAATTTTCAACTCAAAAGTCCAAAGTAGTAGGTAGTAAATGGAGAATCACTCTGGTGAAATGCAATGTAAGACTAAACTCCCAACAAAAAGCTCTTCTCTACTTGAAAATGCTCAAACAGTGTATATTAAGACTAAACTCCCAACAAAAAGCTCTTCTCTACTTGAAAATGCTCAAACAGTGTATATTAAGACTAAACTCCCAACCTAAAACTCTTCTCTACTTGAAAATGCTCAAACAGTGTATATCAAACAAGAGATAATATAGCCTAGGTACAGTTTCTTTTAATGTTAGGCACCTACGTGTAATTTACCCAAAATTAAATCATCCACTGATTGACATCTTTTACTCCAACACAGAGAAGTCCTGGATGCCTTTATTAAAGTTTTAACGGCAAATTGTGATAATTTGTTATGAACTTCTTCGCTTCAGCCAGGCCTGAGCCCGGCATTATTATGGGCCAGGCCAGGCCAGGCGTTATTATGGGCCTTCAGTTCGGGTGGATAACTTTAGTTTGGGATAAAATTCATAAGAGTGAAGGATCTACACGCTGCCAGTGCATTCAAGAATATACATATCAAGGGAGGAAATGAGAGTAGAGAAAGAGTCAGTAGCGCGTTCATTGGTAGAAAGCCCAATGAGAGAAATGAGAAATTAGAAATGTGAGAAGGAAGTATACACTGGCCGGCAGCACGTACTTTTTTTCCCTATTTCATAAAATACATTCATTCACACCCTTGGTGTGACGGTAAGGTTGTCATATTACAGTTAAAACTATCATTGTGATCTTTTTTTTTTTTTTCTTTCGTTTATTAATAGAATCGTTTTGCTGACCATTAGTATTAAAAAAATAAAAACTTTGTCGTCATGAGTTTGAATCTTGAAAACAGCCTCTTCAGATTGTGGGGTAAGGTTGTATACATTTTCTAGTCCCCAGACCAGTAACAGGAACCTCGTGCACTGAGACACTTTTTTTTATTCATTCACACCCAAGTCCAAAGCCTGAGCCCACATTGTTATGGGCCATCAGCCCAAAGGCTCCAAACCGATGACTTTTATTTAGGCATAAGTAATTTTTATTTTCCGACACAAAAACATATGTGACACAAACATATATAATATTTGTTTGGGTTTTAAATATCTTGGATTTCTGTAATGCGACTCTTTTGAAACATCTTTGACTTATGTCATATATTTTTATACATTAAACCATTTATGTTTTTCTTTATTTTGTTCAAGTAATTTTATGTCACATCATGTCTATTTGAAAACCCATTTGTTAATCATGTCATGATTTGATTAGGAGATGATCAGATGTCATTACCTCCTGTTAACTCATGCATAAAGGAAAGACAAGAAAATATTTACGTGGTTCGAACTTCTACCACAGAAGTCTACTCCACGGTGAGAATCCCCAAGTTCTTCATACTTCTTGGGGAGGTTTATTATCCTTTAAATAGAGGAAATAATACAAGGGAAACTATCCATAGATAGTAATACAATCCATACAATTTGTACACCAACCAAATCAGCCTTACTCAACTTTCCTTCTATAAAGAGATCTTACCACAATCACCTACCCACCAACCAAATTACCAATCTTGCATCAATCACACCAACCAACTTTCCTTCAATAGAAGATCTTATCACGATCATGCTCAATCTAGCATGATCATTATCTAACTAACACTCCCCTCAAGTTGGGGCGAAGATATCATCGGAGGTCAACTTGATCAACATCTTGTGAAAGGATTTTGTGGGTAGAGCTTTTGGTGAACACATCTGCGAGCTGATCCTCACTCCGGATATAAGGAGTTTCAATGGTGTTATCCTGAACTTTTTCACGCACAAAGTGACAATCCACCTCTATATGTTTGGTCCGTTCATGAAAGACAGGATTAGAAGCAATATAAGTGGCTGCTTGATTGTCACAATATAGTTGCATCAGACGGTTAGAACTCACAAGATCCACCTCTGTAACAAAGCTCGAGCCGCACGAGTTCGCTAGTAGTGGAAGCCATTGCCCCGATCCCTTCGCTAGAACGAGCCACAACATTTTGTTTCTTACTTTTCCACGTGACCAAATTGCCACCCACAAAGGTGCAAAATCCAAAGAGTGGATTTTCTTCTGGTCGAGGGACTTCCACCCGAATCGGGCGGTGTAACCCACAATTCTGTGTGATTATGTTTCGCATCCAAATACCTCTTCCGGCAAGATTTCGGGTAGCGCGGGATGCGTCAATAAGTTCCATATGTCCTTGAGGTGCTTGCATAAACCGACTCACATAACTTCCGCATAAGAGATGTCGGGCCCGGTAATTGTTAAGTATATTAATCTTCCCACTAACCGTTGAAAGCGGCTACCGCCTTGTAATGGAGTAGTATCAATGAGAAATTTACTATTATAGTCCATGGGGGAATCGGGTTTTGGCACCGAGCTTGCCGGTCTCTTTCAAGAGATCCAAAGTATACTTTCTTTGAGAGATAAACAAACCCCTTAGTCGATGTGGCTACTTCAATTCCGAGAAAGTACCGTAATTTTCCTAGATCCTTGATGTCAAATTTCTCATTCAAATATTGTTTGAGAGCCGCTATGTCATAGAGATTATCACCAGTGATGACAATGTCATCAACATAAACCAACACAACAATGATGCCGTTGGTGTTCTTTCTAACAAACATCGATGAATCGGACATACTCCGACGAAAGCCAAAACTTATAAGAACAGGACTCAACTTACCATACCATGCCCGTGGAGGCTGTTTAAGCCCATAAATGGCTTTGTTGAGCTTACACACGACTCCGACTTGATGTTCTAAGGGATGACCGGGAGGAGTGGTCATGTATACTTCTTCTTCTAAGTCTCCTTGCAAGAATGCATTTTTTCACGTCCATTTGAAATAAAGACCAACCACAATTTCTCACCTCGACATTAACACTCTCACGGTGTTCATTTTCCGACCGAAGCAAAGGTTTCCTTGTAGTCAACTCCATATGTTTGTGTATAACCTTTGGCAACAAGTCTTGCCTTGTGTCTTTCAATAGATCCATCACTTTTTGTACTTGATCTTGTATACCCATCGACGACCAACGGACGCTTTCCGGCGGTAGACGACTATGTCCCAAGTGTGGTTTCTATCAAGAGTTGAAAGCTCATCATTCATGGCTTTAATCCATACGAAGAGACCTTAGCCTCAAGCAAAATTAATAGGTTCACTGGAGAATCAATCGCCTGTCAAGAATGCCAAAATTCGAGAAGAAACATTGTCATAGCAAACATGTTGTTGAATTGGATATTCAAGAAGTGATAGGTGAAGTAAATCTCGTAATCTAATAGAAGGTTGTGACACCCGAGTAGATCTTCTTACCGGTATCGGTAGATCGGGACTTTCTTCAATCGTCTCTATTTCGCAGAACGGCTTCAACAGGTGAGGATGATGCAATAGGATGATTACTATGATCACTAAATTCACTATTGTCACCATGTACAATAGGTATGGGAGGAGCAAATTCACCATAGTCGGTATCAATCTCCCCCGAATTTTGGTCCCGCCAGAAAGAAGAGGTGACGCTTCAAGAAAAAGACATCACGAGAAATGTACATTTTTCGAACCGAAGGATCATAGCAGCGGTAACCCTTTTAATGAAGAATATCCCAAAAAATGCACTTATTAGCCCGAGGATCCAGCTTTCCACCGCTTGAGAATGAACATAACAAATACACCCAAACACACGAAGGTGGGAAATATCAATGGAGCGACCGTAAAGAACCTCCATAGGGGATTTGGCATGTGGTTTGACTTGGTAGTCGATTAATCAAGTAACAAATGGTGAGAATAGCATCGGCCCGTAGGGACTTGGGAATATGCCCATGAAAAAGAAGTGATCGTGTTACTTCAAGGAGATGGCGATTTTTACGCTCGGCAATACCATTCCGTTGAGGGGTACCAACACAAGATGTTTGGTGAATAATACCTAGACCTTTAAGAAATGACTCAAATGAGGTATTGGTATATTCGGTGCCATTATCGGCCCTCAAGTATTTTATGGGAGTATCAAATTGAGTTTGAACCATGCAACAAAATTCTTGAAAAACTTGTAACACTTCACTTTTAGAGCGTAATAAATACAACCAAGTAGATCTAGATTTATCATCAATAAATGTGACAAAGTATCTAAAACCATCCCGAGAGTCAATTGGAGCAGGCCCCCAAACATCGAATGAATTAATTCAAACAATTCGGTGGAAGTATGATTACGAGTAGGGAAAGGTAATCTATGTTGCTTGGAATAATGGCATGTCTCACAAGTACTAGAATCAAGAGACAATGAGGGATTAAGAGAATGGAGGACAATCCGATGGGTGACCCATTCGCCAATGCCATAGTGAGTCCTTGATGGATTTTGTTGAACAACCAATGCTGCAGGAGAAAAGTCCAAAATGTAAACACCTTGAAGGAACCGACCTTCACCAATCGTCTTCCCGGTGAACCCGTCCCGAAATATGACCTTGTTGGGAAAAAACATAACAATGCAATGTAGGTCTTTAGTAATCTTGCGACGATAATAGGTTACAAGATAGAGAAGGTACAAATAAAACATCAACGGTATTTGAAAAAATGCTGATTTTTCCAATTCCTTCAATAGGAACCTTTGCACCATTAGCCACGGTAATAAACCGCCGATGACCATTATCATGACGAATATCGGATAAAAATGCGATGAGCAACACATATGATCAGTAGCCCCCGAATCTATGATAAAAGAATCTTTAGTAGAAACGGACCGAGCAAGAGAGGCATTACGATGCGGAAGTCACGAATTTGTGGTGGAAGTGGAGTTCCATGTGACCGCATAAGCGATGGAGTTGGGCGTGAGTTGTTCAATCGAGAATTGTGGTGTGGACGAACTAACTTGAGCAACAAGAGGTGTATCGATCCTTTATCTTTGGGGGACGCAAGTGAGGATATAAAGACCAACATCGTCCTTGGTATGACCATCCCGATTACGATGATCACAATGGAAAGGTGCATGAGAACTGCGTCCTTTTCCTCTCCCTCGAGAGAAAGATCGACCCGTACCACCGGGTGTTTCCCTCAATAGCAACATGACCATTGGCCGAGTGAGCGGAATTTTCAATGGATTCATTCATCACGGGTTTGGAGCTCATTACACGACGACGAAGTTTCCTCGTTGAATAGTCGCACGCACATTGGTAAATGAAGGAAGAGTAGCACTCATAAGAATTTGACGCTTAAGATCTTCATATTCGGGACTAATACTTGCCAACAATTGAAAAATGCGATCCTGCTCTTCACGTTGAATGTAAGTATCAATTGATTGGGCAGAGGGCGGTGATCGACGTAACTCATCCCACTTTTTCTTTAAGGAACCAAGATGCTCGTAAATGGTTGGCCCGGGAGGTTGTTCAGATGAGCAATCTCCGTTGTAACTCAAAGATTCGAGAGGAGTTATCAACTTGGCCATACATGTCCTTTAAGGAATCCCAAAGGATCTTAGAAGTTTCGAATAGGCAAATATTTCATATATTTTGTGGTTCCATAGAATTAAAAAGCCATGACATGACCATATTATCATTGGCTTCCCAATCGTGGGAATTTATTATCCGTAGAGGCGGAGCCTTGATTTGACCATTAACGTAACCAAGCTTGGCACGGCCTCCAAGGGCAACATTCACGCCCTTGACCATGGCAAGTAATTGCGACCCGATGAGAAGGATAGATGTGAGACGAGTATTCATCTCATGAGAACCGAACTAGCTTTACTATTATCAACGGTCTTTGGAACTAGTCATGATAAATGATTTAAAAGAATAACAAGAAAAAATAACAACTTATCGAGTATGCGGGCGAGAAACCACGACGAGAGCGAACAAAGTGCCATAAACACCACGATCGATCTCGATTCTGCTCTCGATACCATGTTAACTCATGCATAAAGGAAAGACAAGAAAATATTTACGTGGTTCGAACTTCTACCACGAAGTCTACTCCACGGTGAGAATCCCCAAGTTCCTCATACTTATTGGGGAAGTTTATTATCCTTTTAAATAGAGGAAATAATACAAGGGAAACTATCCATAGATAGTAATACAATCCATACAATTTTGTACACCAACCAAATCAGCTTTACTCAACTTTCCTTCTATAAGAGATCTTACCACAATCACCTACCCACCAACCAAATTACCAATCTTGCATCAATCACACCAACCAACTTTCCTTCAATAGAAGATCTTATCACGATCATGCTCAATCTAGCATGATCATTATCTAGCTAACACCTCCACATACACATGTATTTTCTATGGGATTCCATCACGACCCTGAGACATAGAACCCTTCACTGATGCATGAATGGCTGTCATCGCCCTCTTGAGAATATTACGTCCCAATGTACCAAGCCAACAAGGCCCATGATGTAATTATATAATTAAGCGGATTTAATCAATATTTAGAACCAATTGCATCTTATATTACATATGTGACTTGGGATATGTGTACCAACTATAGTTATTTAATTCTCCGAATTATTCGTGAATTATTCTTTCGAATCGAATAATACGAATAATTCTCCTAAATTCTAATTATATTTAATGATTCTTTAAAATTCTCGCATTTTTTGTCCATAAATAAATATCACGAATAATTCTTTCATATCCGAATTATACCGAATAATTCTTATACTTAAAAAAATTATTAATATCCTAATGGAGGACTTAATGCCTTAACTACTATTCTCAAACAAAGTTTTTTGAAAAAAAAAGAAGAAAATTTTAATGTCATAATTATTTGCATCTTTTTCAATCTAAGACTAATTATAAATTTAAAAATCACATTATAATATAAAACAGATAATTAATTTCATTTTTTTTTCCAATGTGAGATTAAATATGAGTACGAAAATCAAATCATAATATAAACAAATCATTAATTTCATTCGACAACATGGAATTATATATGAATATAAAAATCATACCATAATACAAAACAAATCATCACTTTTGTGTGCTTTTTCAATCTGGATTAAATATGAATCTAAAAATAAATATTATAATAACCATGAGAAAATAATTAACGAACATGAAAAATAGATGGATTTCATGAGGATGATTGAATGAATTTATGAAAATGTTTGATTTTATGAATATCAGCTCTACTACATTAGTATTGCAATCATAATAAAATCTAATGATCCACATTATATATTGTAATGAAATCTATCAAATTCACCGTTATACACAGATACCCATCTATTATGTATTATTTTGTTATTTATAAATTAAATATTATTGTAATGTCACTTATATTTTATGCAGTTGTAATAATGGATTGATAGGAGCACCAAATATTAAAAATTAATATTCGAATTTTTTTTAGACAAAAGAATAATTTTCGAACGGAACGGAATTCGAATTTTATTTTAAGTTCGCTTTTTTTACCGCATCTTTGACCGAATTCTTAAATTATCGAAGCGACTCATTCCGAATTATTCTCCTTCCGAATAATTCTTGAATCCGAATTAAATAACTATGGTAACAACTCATTATGCATGTCACAGTCAGGTATGGAATTAGATATTCGTATACTTATTCGAATACACGTCTCTCTTATTTATTATTTTTTTTTCTTGTATGCTCCATTTGCTTTGACGTAAATTTTGCATCTTAATTTTCTTTTGATAAAAACATTTTAAAATTTTAAATATAAGTTATTAAATTCACTTGGTCCTTGTTGATGCCATGATGAAATTATCCCTAACTATGTTCTTTATTTAACAAAATTTCTGTTGTTTTTTATAGTACAATATAAGGAGCGGTTTCTCAACAACTCTGTTGTGGGATGGAGAATCTCCTACAATACACAAATAAGCATGTAGAAATAGATATCCTGAACGTAACCCATAAGGTCAAGGAGAAAGAGAGAAAATGTCGAAGAGTTATGTGAGAGGGTATAGAAAAACGTACAAGGTTAGTGGTAATCTAGCCATTTTATAATTATACTACATAAACATAGATTTTTTTTTTTTTTATATTTAGTGTGAAATGTTGTAAGGGAAAAGATACCAACAACGCCTCTGGGGGGATCTCTTTTTTCTTTTAGTGACCTCTCGCATTCTCCATTTTTTTCTCTCCTCCTTCACCGTGCAAATCCACTATTGATGATCATAATAGTGTGATACCATTTCATGAGTCCCCATTGGTGTGGCTTGAAAGATTCCCCACCCTGATATTGTCGACAACCATCTCTTATATTGTAATTAACAACAAAAGCATAAATATTGTCACATTTTCCTACAAGGTATTCAATGTGCAATTGTATGATGAATTTTTTTTTTGGGTAAAAATTGTATGATGAAGTTAGCTTCTATTATTGTATCAAAACGAGAAAAAGATGGCATGACTTAGTCCAAATTATATACTTGATTATAATAATAAAGTTATGCTTATATTATGCTTTTATCATGCTTGTTAATATACAAGTGTTTCACAAAAAAAGAAAAAGAAAAAAAAAGGTGATTCATTCTCATGCAATTTCGAGCCTTATAGGAATTGTTGAAAAAACTATATTATTCTTAGGTAATGATCAATGATCCGGCAATGTGGATTAGGTTTTCTCACAGCTTAATATTTGGATATTATTATAAGAGAGGAAACGAATATAAAAGATGTGAAATGACGTACCTAACACTGTCAATTAGAATTACTTTTTTTTTCCACTAAAATAATATTAATGGGAAAAGTTTCAATGAACTGGCTTCGGTTATGCGCTTGTCATTTGTATTTTTTTTAATCAATTCCGTAAGGAGAGAAAAAAAAAAATAAAAAAAAAACTGTGAGGGAGCATAGGTTACGGATCCTCATCCTCTCCCACTTGAGTTTGGGCGGGAGACTCGACGGTCTGGATGGATGGCCAGAACCGAATGAGCAGTAGATGAGTTTATAACAAAACAAAGAAGCCTAACCTTTTGATCAGCCAAGAGAGGAATCAATAATAGGTGGTTTCATTAGAAGCCAGGGCGCGGAGCCCGCTATACTCAGTCAAGGAACGAGGAAAAGCAAAATGGAATGAATGGTTGCAGTGACTGATGAGTGAGAGCGCTACGAAGAGCAAGTGCTTTCTCAACACTGATAATACGATGCCCCAAGAAAAAACGACGGCCGAGCGGGTAGAGTGTCGGCTCGAATCGACCTGAAAGCCAGGTGACAACCATCCATTCGGACCATCAAGTCTCCCACCCAAATTCAAGGGGAAGACGATTTCTATACATAGGTTACGTAGTCAGTGATCCCTCTCCCAAATATTTACAACTAATAAATATATAATTTTCTTGCATAGCATGTATCAAGCCTAATGGAAGGCATTTATGTATACATATAATAACGATGAGATTGACTTGAGTCCGAGTTTGACAAGTCAAATTCAGTAGTTCCATATTTATGGCTTTCCTTCTTCATTACTCAGTTTGGCTTTAAAGAAAATTAAAAATAAGAAAGTGAAGTGAAAATTTACAAATTTAAAAAAAGAATTTTTTATATTTAAAAATACAAATAAAATTGATAAATTTTTAAAATTTTGTACCATATTTAGTAATGATAATAATAAAAAAATTTATTTTACTTTTCAAATATAAGAGATGAGGAATTAATTAACATGGGTGGTAATGATAATAAATTCCATACCCTTCCCTTTCATTTCTCGTACATGTCAAAACAAAAGAGGAGGGGGAGGTTGGGGGGGGTTTCTCGTACATGTCAAAACAAAGGGGAGGGGGAGGTTGGGGGGTGTTAATGTTCCTAAAGCATCATTATCTTATGTCTGTTTGATAAAATTTCTGTTTTGAATTTTGAATTTCGATTCAAAATAAGGATTCTATTCTGGATTATTTGTAAGTAGAAACATGTTTGATAACACATTTCTGGAATGGATCCCAGAGCATCTTTGAAATAGAAACTTGTTTGATAAACACTATCTCGTCAATCGAAATCTAGAAAATTGGTGGTGGTGGTATATAGTGGTGGTGCCAGTGACAGTGGGTGGTGGTGGTGGTGGTGGTGGCAATGGTGATAGTGGCGGTGGTCAAACATGATTTTATTAGAAAATGGCTCCCTAAGAATCAGAATTTATAGAAACTATAATTTAAAATTTTATCAAATAGACCCTTAACAAATCGAAAAACTTTTTTTTTTCTTTTGGGGTAAAGGAAGAAAAACTTCAAATGGTTTTGATTAATATGAAGTGAGAGCTCCCAAATGGGATTCACATCCTCTCCTCCCAGTGATTCGGGAGGAGGGAGACACTCCCGTTGGATGGCTGTCACGTGAGGCTCGAGTGAATCCGAGTCCTCCATCCAAGCCGACACTGAGATGACAGGGACTACTTGGATGGAGGGTGTCGGCTCGGACAATTTAAAATTTTCAAGCTTTTTTTTTTTGGTGGAGGAAACTTTGGTTTTGATTTATGAAGTGAGAGCTCCCCGGGGTTCACATCCTCCCCCCGGTGAGGGAGAGAGAGAGAGAGAGAGAGGGGGAATGAAACAATCACCTTGTAATATTCCATAACTAGTTAATGTTCCTAAAGCATCATTATCTTATGTCTGTTTGATAAAATTTCTGTTTTGGACTTTGAATTCGATTCAAAATAAGGATTTTACTCCAAGATTATTTGTAAGTAGAAATATGTTTGATAACATATTTTTGGAATGGGTTCCAGAACATCTTTGAAATATAAACATGTTTGATAAACACTATATCGTCAATTGAAATCTAGGAAATTGGTGGTGGTAGTGGCGGTTGTCAAACATTATTTCTCTAAAATGACTCTCTAAGAATCAGAGTCCATAGAATCTAAAATTTAAACTTTTATCAAACAGACCCTTAACAAATCGATTTTTTTTTTCTTTTTTTTGTTTCAAGGAAGAAAAACTTCAAATGGCTTTGATTAATATGAAGTGAGAGCTCCCAAATGAGATTGACATCCTCTCCTCCCAGTGATTCGGGAGGAGGGTCACGCCCCCATTGGATGGCCATCGCGTGGAGCTCGGATGAATTCGAGCCGACATCCTGTCGTCTCGGTGTCAGTTTGAATGGAAAACTTAGATTCACCGGAGTCCTATGTGACGGCCATCCAAAATGGCGTCACTTCCTCCCAAATGTTCTTTCAACACATATATATATATATATATATATATATATATATATATATATATATATATATATATATATATATATATATATATATATATATATATATAACTAGAAACCCCTTGAAAGGGGAGGAGTGCATTACGTTACTCCCACGACAAGCATATATATTTTCGCACGAACTTCACGCGTGTTTTTTCTTTTATACTTAAAATTGTAATCTTAGTATGCAAATAAAAGGAAGGATCGGGAGATTTAGCTTTTCTTTTTCAAAGAACATACAATATACATGCATCATGCGAGCAGCTTCGTTATATAAAAGAAATCACATGTTTTATTTATTTATTTATTTTTAATACCTTATTGGATGATCAAATTAGATTCTTTTTTTTTTTTTTTTTTTTCATATCGAATCCTAACCCTGTTTAAAAAATTATGATGAAAAATTATAATGATGAATTTGTATATTATTATAATAAAATTTTCGATGTCAAGGAATCCTAAACCACCCTTATTCTTCTTGGTGGACCAAAATAACCCTGAGTGTGAAATTCCAAACCCACACAAATCAAGAAAAATTGAAATCCATAAAAATCAGTAGGTGCCAAATATTGTTGTGATCTTGAGAAAAGAGGGGAGCAATCGGATCCAATATCCATGAACCATGAGTATCATCTCTATACGTTACACATTGAAGTAATTATAATGATATGTAAATATCAAAGTCAATACATAATAAGTAGAATCACATGTCTTTTTTAATGTAAAATATTGGATTTTTTTTATATTATTTATCTAAAGATTATAGATTTAGTCAATAATTAAGACTTGAACAAGATTTTTTATTATGTCATTTTTATTAAAAAAATATAATAATAAAATCTCATAGACATTAAAATTTTGTTTTATAAATAAAATTTATAGTAGCTATCTAGGTGCAATGTAACACATAATGACCGGTGGTGAAATTAAACTTGTTAAATATTTTTTATTTTAAAAAATAGACTCATATTTGTTTTTAAATTAAATATGGCTGGACCAACCAAATAAAATTAGTTGCTTTCAAAGTGACCATCTTTATAGAAAAAGATCTTCTCCAACCATACATTCAGCCAGTCCCCACCTAGCATCGGTTGATTTCTCTCTTCTAGGTGAAAGCGTGATCCTATGGTGCTTGATGAGTTAGACGAGCTAGCCATTGGAAAAGAGCCAAATCCCATCTTTATATCTAGCAAGGTGATGTTTTGATGTGATACTCGTTTAGGATGACGTATTCAAGATTCAACTATCAAACAAATAGAATGATAGATAGCATTTTGCATGGGGCATGCATCAATATCTTAAGCTTGTTTTGGTTAATTTTGATAGTAGTTTTTGTTATAGCAAATGGAATTTGAACTACAATTCTCCGGTAACCACAAGTGGCATCTTGCCTTCTTAACAATGCAAATGTAGGTTTTGGTATTTTCATCGGAGCCCTGATTGATATCCTTTGAATTATTTAGAGGATTGTAAATAAGGATTATGTAGGTTAGATAATCCTACAGCCCTAGTTTGATTGCAAAGGAAATTATATAGGAAAGGGAAATTAAAATTTTTAAACCTAAAAATAAAAGTTTTATAACCCTAACAGAATATTATGGTATAAACAACCTAAATTTCTTATCATATTTAGTAATTATATTTATTAGATGTAATTATTTTTCAAATGCAAGGGATTTGGATGCAAAATAAAATATAAATTAGTAACTATGTATGGAATGATTATAAGTCAATTACATAGTAATGATTACAAAAGTTATAATTTTTAAGTTTAAAATTTTCATTTTTTTTCTCTTTAATTTTCCTTGCAACCAGTTAGAGCCATTTGTTTCTTTACTTGTCGCTCTGATAATTATTTTTTTTTTTTTTTCCATTTACCGGCTAATTAATAAACAGAAAAGATGTTTATTTTTAAAATTTTTATCTTTTTATATTGAATGCTTTTTATTTGATTAGATCAGTTGTGACAACATGGATGCTATATATCATTTTTTAAGAAATCTTACTTAAAAAATGCTTAAAATATGCCTTGTAACATGTTATATGACTCCATCTCAAAAATTGTGATCATATTCTCAACATCACCCTATACTCATTAAAATGCATTTCACCATTTGCCAATAAATGAGTAAATATTAGTCGATGTTTGGATTGCTAAAAAAAAAAATTCAATAGATGGGGGACAATAAGAAATATGATTTGACTTTTACTCAAAAAATTAATAAATTACCAATCTACATGCTTTTCTATTTAAATAGTAAAATTGTCACTTCAACTATCCATTGATTTAAAGTATGCCATATGCATGATGAAAAAGCTGAAAGTATATAAATAATAATAATACTAATAATAACAATAATAATAAATCTATTTATTTTATCTTAGTCAATATTATATGTCACCCTTGGTCATTTAATGTTATTTTCCATATCGAATCAACTATTCAAAACGCGTTACCATTTTTTTAGAGGGAAAAAAAATGCACCCATGCAATAGTGCAACACATGAGCAAAGTGGTGAGAGCTTTTCGCCCCAAAACTTTAATCTAATAGTACTTAAATATCAAATATTAAACACTACATTTGCTTCTAGCCATAAGGGAAGGAAATGTATTCTCAATCTTGTGGTTTCCTATTTATAAGTCTATTTTTATTCTCTTTCATAAACTAGGGTTGGTTTCCTTTTTATAAAAGTATATTCTTATTCTATCTCATACTTAATTCAATATTAGACTGAAAAGGTTGGTTTAGTTTACAATTCTGAGTAACCACTTTTGTCACCTCTCTCGCGTGTATGACTCCAATATGCCCTACAAACACAGTGATGCTTACCACGCATAAAAATTACGCTACGCCAACTTCTTGAACAAGTAAACTAAGGTAGGCAAGTTGCAACTCATTTTTTATACCGTAATTAGTTGACCTAGACAATTATAATCAATTTTGGTAAATATTACTATTGGCATTAATTGCTTCCAATTTTTTTGTAGACATTTTATTTTTCAATTATAAACATTCAAAACCCACACTATAGAGATGGGTCCCACACTATCGAGATGGGTCCCATATTACATCGACAATGATGGGATCTCATGGACAATACATATACATGTAAGTGATCTGAATTCTATTTTACCTACTTATTGATTTGAGAATTATTTGATAACTTATAACATAGGAAAGAAAATCACCTTGTTGTGATTTATAGTAATGACATGAATCATGATATTAATTTCTAAAAGAAAAAAATCCCACGGAATCCGTTTTTGAACAAAGGTGACGCGTTCTGCTGACTAGTTAAACCGTTGACCGGTCCAAGAACAGGTCTAGGGAAGGGTTAGACCGGGTTTCATTATATTAAGGGAAGAGGGGAAAACCAAAGGAAACGGACATATATATATTTCGGGTGGGGTGGGGTGGACTGATGAAGTTAAAAGAGTAAATGAAACAGCGGCATTGGCGGCCGTCGAGACCGAAGCGGCACACCAAAGATCAATTAGATCGTTTCAGGTTTTCAACTTAGATTTCTCTCTTCCTCATAATCCCTAAAATCATGGAACATCGAAACCCTAACCAACAACTATAGGAACCCCATAGCAGTTCAAACAATGAAGACGGAAGGAAGAAAGAGGTTTTTGCTCTGTTTTCAACCTGTCACAATGGACGACGATTCGTTGATTACAGACCGTCAGCCCTGTTCCGGCGATCAGGTTTTCAGTTACATCTCTGTTGCAGACAAAGGCGATTTGATGATTCCAACCATATTACAGACTCGCTCTGAGAAAGAGAGGGAGAAGGAGGAGGAAAGATCCAAGGTCTACTCACGAAATAGTTCCAGTCGTTGTACAGGGAAAATTACTCGCCGGATCTTTTCTGCTATGGCCAATGTCGTCTTCTTCGATTCTAAATTGGTAAGTTTTTCAGTTTTCTATCGATCGAGTTCCATATTTTTTTAGGAATTTATGATTTTTTCTCGTTTCTGACAGTTATTTTGGGGCTAATTGTGCAGAAGAGAAAACTTCGTAACAGAAAAGTGAGACATAATCCGAATCGCTCGGGTAAGAAAATTTCAGATTTTGACGACAGTAACATCAATTCGTTGGTTCTCTCCTCTGCATCATCGTCGGATTCTTCTTTTTCCTCTTCTACTTCAGTCTCAAGGTCCTCTTCTACTTCATTGGCACCCGGTGGAACTTTGACAGGGTTTAATTGGGAAAAGGAGGTAAAACAGAACGATGGTTCTGTTGGGTCTATACAGAGAAATTTCCAACATCCTCGACAGAAAGCGAGGAAGAGAACTGGTACTGGTTTTTACAGATATTGCCATGGGTTACTTCTGATTCTCATTTGTTTTTCCATGGTGATCTTCTGGGGTCGGCTTTTTGCGATTCTCTGTACATCGACATGGCTCTACTTAGCCCCTCGTCGGAATCATGACAGCCGTCAGACAGTAGATACTGATTCTGCAGAGTATAAGAAGAAAGTAATTATGGAAGGCCTGTTGGAAAGGAGCAAAAGCCACCTTGTTTATGGTTGAGTTTGAGTGAACAGCAAACTTTCTCAGGCAATTAATTTTGAAGTGTTCAATCCCATCTTCCCTGCTTTGTAATTAAAATTTCACCACCCATCTCCATTCTCTGTAATTAAAATTCCCCCACCCAGATTTTTTTTTATCTGTTTTTTCTCTTTGATATTAGCTTAATGTGATTTGTGAATTCATTATACCATTACATCATACATGTATAAAAAAGAAGAAGAAGAAGAAGAAGAAGAAGAAAGCTGCTTTCTAGTTTCTATTGGTTTTCTGATAAATGAGAATTACGGGGAAACAAAAAAAAAATTAAAAAATTACAGATACAAGCTTTTTTTTCCATGGGGTTGTTATTTTATATAATTCCTTTCATATTCATCTTTTATTCTAGGAGTACTTTGTTAACTGGATTGCAGGAGCCCAGAAACTTGCATTTATTAAGCTTTCGTTTGTTTCAATGTCAAAAATGGAAGAAAAAAAAATTTCTTGAAAAGTAGAAATTTTCATTGTTGAGACTCAGTGCTGTCTCGCCAGAAGTAAATACTTTTGGGAGTCTTGACTCTTGAGGAATCGAAGAAAGATGTTCAACGACTGTATTAACTATTAAGAATGTTCTGATGAATGCTTTAAGTTGGAGATTGTAGTTTTCCCGGCGTTCATATCACATGTGATTGCAGTCAAAAGGTTGAAAAGTATAAAATGTCTTATTGGGTCTACTTTTGTAGTTTTGAATCATCAATCAAGGATTTCCACCAAAAAAGAATCATCAATCAAGCATCAGTGGGTTGAATCAGGTTGAGTTGGTGGGTTCTACGGTTAAAATACAGTCTTGAAATTATGGTTGGATTTGGTATATATTATTGAGATGCATTTTAGGTCGAGAACACATTTTGAGATGACAATCACAATGTTTGGTATGTATTTTTTTTCTTGAATTAAGGAATGCCTAAAGAGAACTTGGTCCATTCTGTAACATGCTCTTTTTGCCTATTTTGCATTTGGAGCCCATGACAGAAATGTCTTGCTTTTAAACCGATTCCCTTCCTATTTTAGGAATGCATTCTCCATTTTGAGAATACATATCAAACACAGCATACGAGTTTATTGTTTGAAGAGAAATTGCCATGATTAGATAAAGAAAGTGGTTTTTGCGGAGGACATTCACAAAGCAAAAAAGGTATTTGAGAACTTAGAACTTATTAGGTGGGATTGTAATTTTATGGACATGTAGACCCAAAGTTCTTTGTTTACATGTTTAATTTCTCTTTTACCATAGTTAGTTACATGGCAAAACAAATTATGAAAAAAAAAATTCAGGAATCCTAAACACCTAGGCATTAGTCGGAGTACATAAAATCCCGTTATCAAGGTCGGACAACTAACCTGGGCACTACTTCGTATCGCACATATGGTATCGATAATACAACAAAAGTTATTAAGGTACTTTGTAAATCTATGCATGTTTAAGGTACTTTGATCTCTAGTATGCATTCTCCCAAATTCTTGATTTTGAATCTCTATTTTGCTAAAAAACAAAACACTGTTGGGACTTGGGACTGAAATTTTGGATTTGAAGATGTATTTATTCACAAATTTTAATCAAAATTTAAGTGGTAACTTTATCGTCATGCAACAATTGCTATCAGTGTGCAAAAACCTCGCCTTCAATTAAAAAACTATATAAACATATATGTAAAATCTAAATTTGAATTAGAAAGTGGTATAAACTAATACAGATTTTCTTAAAAAAATAAATTATATATATTTGGTATTTTACCTTTTTACCCTCTTAGTATTATATAATTGTTTTTTTAAAGGAGAAATTTTTTGTCATTTCACATGTCTATTTGAAAATCATATAAAATATTGACAATGCTTAATAATGACATAATGATAAGTTATTTTTATTTTATTTTATTTTTGAAAACCTTTTTTTCACTTTGCTTTAGAAAAGTATATAAAAATAAGATAAAAAAATATTTAAAATCATATTCTAATTTCACCTATAAAGATGTAGACACTCTCTGCATGTAAAAATGGTAAAAAAAAAAAAAGAACTCAACTTTTAAAAATGGTAAAAAAAAAAAGAACTCAACTTTTGCATCACAGACAATTCAAAGTCAAAGGAATTGTAGTCACAAGACCAGTATGAGCATGTCCCATGAGATCCTTTGGCATTAGTCAATAAATTAAGGAGACTGGAAAATAAAAATTATTTATTCAATTGTTGATGTAAATGAGGTTAGCATTTCAATTAAAAAAAAAGGGAAAATTTCAATCACACAGGTCGTCAGCCTAGGGGTGTCCATCAGTTGGTCTCGACTGAGCTTAATTGGTCCCCATTATTTTAATACCTTGCATCGTAATGGCCTATTTAGCTAATCGATCCATCATTGATGAGGTATATGACACGTTTATTTAATGCTAATCGGGATAATCAATTTGTAAACAGATTGTAACAAGTTCATGCCAGTGTAAATAAAAATAGAAAGAAATTAGTTTTCGAATCTATAATTGTTCTCGTATTGTAGATTATATACCTTATTGGAAGATTGTAAAAGACTCTTAATGGGCTTGTAATCACCCATGTAAACGAAGACGAGGACAGAAAGAATGAGTGGAAGACTCAATAAATAAAAGACAGGAAGAAACGATTTAATGTTTTAGGTTTTTAGCATTAGAGTTGTATTTAATTGGTTTAAATCAAGAATCAGTTCGATTTAAAGATATATTCGGTTTATTCGATCGGTTCAATCTATCTACATCCTTGCATTGTGAACATTCATTTAATAATTAATCCGGATCTAAACCTGACAAATTTAATAATCAGACCGATCACACACGATCATAATTATTTAATTCGGATTCAAGAATTATTCGGAAGGAGAATAATTCAGAATGAGTCGTTTTTATAATTTAAGAATTCGGTCAAAGATGCGGTCAAAAAAGCGAACTTAAAATAAAATTCGAATTCGGATCGATTCGGGAATTGTTCTTTTGTTTAAAAAAAATTCGGACAAAAAATTCGGATGTTAATTTTTAATATTTGGTGCTCATATTTCACACTATCAATCAATTATCACACTTGCATAATATACAAGTGACATTAGAATAATATTTAATGTATAAATAATAATATAATACATAATAGATGGGTATATGTATATAAAGGTGGATTTGTTACATTTCATTACAGTATATAATGTGATCATTAAATTTTATCATGATTGTAATACCAATTTAGTAGAGTTGATGTTCATAAAATCAAACATTTTCATAAATTCATCCAATCAACATCATGAAATCCATATCTTTTTCATATTCGTTAATTATTCCTTATGGTTTGTATTATAATATTTATTTTTAGACTCATATTTAATCCTGACTGAAAAGGCACACAAATGTAATGACTTGCTTTGTATTATGGTCTGATTTTTATACTCATATTTAATTTTACATTGTCTAACGAAATTAATGATTTATTTTGTAATATGATTCGATTTTCATACTCATATTTAATCTCACATAGGAAAAAAAAATTGAAATTAATGATATGTTTTGTATTATAACGTGATTTTTAGACTTATAATTAGTCTTAGATTGGAAAAGATGCAAATAGTTATGGCATTAAGTTTTTTTTTTTTTTTTTCTAAAAAACTTTGTTTGAGAATTAAGGCATTATGTCCTCTAATAAAATAATAATAGTTTTTTTAGTATAAGAATTATTCAGTATAATTCGGATTTGAAAGAATTATTCACGATATTTATTTCTAGACAAAAAATACGAGAATTTTAAAGAATCATTTAATATAATTCGAATTCGGGAGAATTATTCGTATTATTCGATTCGAAAAAATAATTCGTGAATAATTTGGAGAATTAAATAACTATGCACACGATTGAACTATACGATGTGAACCTGAAATTGACACCCTGATCAGCCTAGAAGCCGGTGGTGATGGCTGGTCATATGGTGATTACAAATATAATTTATTATTATATTGTATTCTCTTACTTGGACCTACGACTTTCAACCACTTGGTTGTCCGAGGGTTTGTTACCTAATTCAGAAGGCAGCCTCGTGAATCTCATTTAGTGCTTGTGAGATTGAATCTGAAGTCTTAACGATTAGAATTAGAAGGGAAAAAGAGAGGAATAGGGGAGGAAAAAGGGGTCCAACTTCCAATCGAATAGTAAAGTTCCAGGAAAATTGATTAGAGTGGAAAATTACTTTTCAGGTTTCTGTTCTGGCCGTCTTATTGGAGAAAGTTGGAAAGGACTTTTCTTTGCATTAAAGCCATGGACAACCTTGGTTTATTTATGGATTCTGATTCTATATTTCACCACACTCAAATTGTCTCTACATCTCTAGAAAAAGAAAAAACGAAAAAAAAATAATAATAATAAAAAATAAAATCCAGAACAGTTTTTCGGCAAAACGGGAGTAAGACTGCATATATTAGTCTCTTTAAACCTCATAGTGAAGGTGGGAGAAAAGAAAAAACTGATTATTAATCAAAATTCAAGTTTGAAACTAATGTAATTAACCATTGACGTGAGGGGGCAGGGATGGCTATATTTCTGGGAGCGAACTCCAGGGAGATGAGATCCTTCCGAATGGGATAAGAGAATTTCTACTATTCTGCGTGTTCCATTATTACCAACGGAATGGAATAAATATTCACCCTTGTTCCGAGATAATTCAGTGAAAAGGGCGATAAACTACGCGCACTAGTAGGGAAGGGGTTGACTGTGGATCCATTTTCCTGAACATATTGAGGCCTAGACTGGTTTAACGAATTTAACAGAATTGATAAAGATAAGGGAAAAAGATCTCTATGTAAGCAGTGTGACTAAGGTTTTAGTTATTGGTAACATATGTCGGTATTGGCCGATTCATATTGGTATTGGCTTGATTTTTTTATTATTATTTTGTACTCCATTGATCTAGATAGATCAGTAACATTCTTTTCTCTAATCATGTGGGCTTCTTACCAATGAGATAATCTCTTGCATGATGATTAGTGAGGTGAGAAAGATTCTCCCCCCACATTGATGGTACACGATGATTCATATTGGTATTGGCTCGGTTATTTTTTAATTATTATGTACTCGATTGATCCGGATAGATCACTAACACTTTTTTCTCTAACCATGTGGACCTCGTACCAATGAAATAATCTCTGCATGATGATTAGTGTGGTGAGAAAGATTCTCCCCCCACATCGATGGTACATGAAACCTCCCCTCCAAATAAAATTAGGTTAAAATGGTGAATCAGGGTGGACTGTTTTCCTTTTCCCTGAAGCCAAGCAGCTGTTCATTGGAGTTGTCATTTGCGATTAAAAGGGAATACTTGTAGGCTCATGGGACAAAAGCTTAAAGATCTCTGTTTGGAGTAAGTGGAGCAGTTTTAAAAAAGAAAGAGAAAGGCTCGTTTGCCAAAAGCATTATGACAAAATAAAATTAATTTAGAGCAATGATTGTCATGTTTGGTATGCATGTAATGTAATCTAAGTCAAGAACAAGAAAAATAATTTAAAACAATGATCATCATGTTTGGTATGCATGTAATGTAATTTAGGTCAAAAACACGTTTGACATGATAAAAGCAGTGGATCATAGAATGCGATTCATTTTGGAAAACACTATTTTGCCCATTCTACATTTTGAATCTATAATGAAAATTCTCCATTCTTTAATGAGCCCATTTTCATTTTCTGGTAAGAATGTATTCTTTGTTTTAGGATTCCAATAATGCATCCAAACACAGCCTAAATTACCTTAGAGGTTTTAGTGTTTATGAAATTGGACCCATTATTGGTGAATCATTCAAGTTTCTTGAGTTAAAAAATTCTATTGTTACTTTTTGATTATTCTCTTTTTTTTTCTCGAGTCAGTATGAGTTAATTTGAAATTGAATGAATCGAATAAACGCGACGAAACATTCTTTTGGACCATTTTCCTCCTCAACTGTGAGCAATAGACACGAAGAAACATTCTTTTGGACCATTTTCCTTCTCAACTGTGAGTAATCACAAAAATAAATTACTTACGAAGAATCTTGTTTCATATGTAGTGGAATTAGGGAAAGAATTGGTTTGTAGGATCCTCGTCTTATAACACTTTATTCTTTTTTTCTCGAGTCAATATATTATTTATTTTATGAAGTATTTGGTGGTTCACTTTGCTTATAATAAAAAATATAAAAATGTGACACTTGATTTAATTACGTTAACATTTTTGTTAGCAATAAAAATATCTTGGTTTCATAAAACTTTAAATATTCCATAATGAATTCCATGTATACAATTTTGAATGATAATAGTGGGAGAGGGTTCCGTGCGGCTAGTGCAAGAGGAATCTTCCACGCCACATCAAGGTTGTAGGAATGATATTTTGCATTAAGGCTCACATGTTCAAAGGAGAAGAGAGAAAATAAAAAAAAAAAAAAAAAATGTTTATGTGAGATTTTGTGTGGTACCAAGGCACTCTGGGAAAAAAATTTCCATCATTATGTCAAGTGAATTAATTGTTGCATCTTTGTTTACTATTGAGAAAAGTAGACCTGCATGTACTTATATCTTTCTTAGGATTTCATCACTATTCATATCTAGTGGGTCCCACATTATATAAGTGGGTCCCACATCATATCATCGGTGATGGGATCACATGGAGAGTACATGTACATGGGGTGGAACTCTACTCTTCCTCCCTCAACAAGAGAAGAAATATTTCATTCCCCCATTGTTCCACTCACCTTCCCTCTCCCCTTTTGGTAAACTAGCCTCATCTTTCAAAATCCTATTTCCAACCTTTCATTTACCATAGAATCAAATCCCATTCTAAACGGTACCCTACATTTCCTAAACCTTTGTGTGCGGTCCACCCGAACCCAGATGCTGGGCCGGACCTCTTATCCTCCATTCTTTCTCCCCTTTAGCCGAATCTGACCCCTTGGCTCCTTTTGGTTTGTGATAGAAGACATCACTCCTGAATAGCATGGTGAAGATGTTTATGAGGTTTTATTGGATCAAGTGAATGTTCCATTGATTTATGTCTCCTGTGCTATTCTAGCAGCTTTGATCCCTCTCGTTCCTTTTTGTGGTTATGTTGTTGGAAAGCATGTTCGTCTTGCTGATAAAGTGAATGTCCACCCTCTAGATAAATGGGACAACAATGCAAGAGGACTTATCGAGGAGCCCTCCGATAGTGACTCTTCAAACAACGAATGCTCAATTTTGGTCTTTAATGATGAGTTCTCGTGTTGGGAGGATAAGAGTATCAATTTCTCGCACCATGCATTGATTGATGGGGATATTATGGGAGTTCTTAATTCTGCTTCTCCGATTTTCCTAAGAATGAGTACCTGCATTAATTAATGAGGTTGTTGTATAGTGACTGTTATCTTCTATTTGCTGGGGCTTTAGTTATGTTGTAACTTAATCCTAGTTGTTGTCCTGTTTTGGTGTTTTGTTTGGGTTCTTCTGGAGGGTTTAACTTGTTGTATTCTCATTTTTTGATTAATAATACCCACCCCTCCTAAAAATCTAAAAAGTGTTTGGCTTCCCAAACCAACAACTATTTTGTCACAGGGTAGTGTTCAGTGGGATCAAAATCATGTCTAAATATTTTCTACATCATCATCATCTAATCATGGGAGGGAACCATGGATTTCTTGTTTTTTCAATGCTCCATGATAGTTCAAAAAATAGTTTTTTTTTTTTTTTTTAAATTTATAGTTATATATGTAACAATTGAATATAATGTTTCCGAAAATCACAAGATGCATCCGAGCTATTCATTTTTAAAGCTTTCTTAGTCTAAACCATTTTGAATTGATAGAATGCATAGTAATGCTTAGAGTCTTGGTACACATGCATGGACATTCACAAAATATAAACCAAGACAAAGATAGGGTATTTAATTGAAATTGAACTTGAAATCTGACATGTGACTATTAGGGCCCGTTTGATAAAACTTATGTTTTTGGATTTTGGATTATTGTTCAAATTTGGATTCTACTCCAAGCTACTCTAAGATTATTTTGGAATAGAAACTTGTTTGATAACGTGATTCTAAAATGGATTCCATAGCATCTTTGAATTAGAAACATGTTTGATAACACACTTATCCCTCAAATCGAAGTCTATAAAAACAGTTGTGGTAGTAATTGGTGGTGGTGGTAGGTGGTGGGCGGTGGTGGTGGTGGTGGTGGTGGCAATGGTGGTGGTGGTGACAGCGGCGGTGGCAGCAGTGGTGGTGGTGGTGGCAGTAGTGGTGTAGTGGCGGTGGTGGAAGTGGGTGGTGGGTGGTGGTGGCGGTGGTGGTGGTTGTGGTGGCCGTGGTGGGTAGTGGCGACGGTGGTGGTGGTGGTCAAGTGAGAGTCATGTGAGAATAAACTCTTTTCTTTCTTCCAAAAAATTGATCAAACAGCTTTGAGTAAGTATTTATGACTTCAAAAATTTAGATTCTGGAGCCATTTTGAATCCGGTTCACTCTGTGGGAGTTGGAATCCAACCGGACTTATCAAACGCGCTTCTACTCCAAAATAGCTCATTGGGAACTAGAATCCATAGAATCCAGAAGCAAAAGTTTTATCAAACAGACCATAATAGACCATGTTCTCTTTGTCCAATAACTATAATTGGCATATCATCAGTCCATTATCAAACAGGCCATAATAGATCATGTTCTCTTTGTCCAATAACTATAATTGGCATATCATCAGCCATGTGATAGGATAGATACCTTGTGACATTTGAAAAAATAATTGACCTTGACAATAATAATTTACTTTTTTTATGGCATATGTTGGTAAGGGTATCAACGGACCGGTCTGGCCTGGTTTCAGTCTGAACTAAAATGGTGTTGGGCCTCACAAGCCTAGACCGAAACTTGTCCATTAAGGGCTTAGTCCAGACCATAGTTAGCAAATTCACGTATTATACGCTCATGGCGTTTTTTATCTTATTTTTCTGGATTTTTATGTGTATACGTTCAGAGTCGTTAAAAGTATTTTTTGAATTAATGAAATGTATTATACCTGTTTAATACGCGATACGCATATTAAACTGGTATAATACGACATCATTAATTAAAAAAAAAAAAAAAAAAACCAAACAGAGCCTGGAGGTTTGTTAACTGTAAGGGTTTGCTAACTGTTACGGCTCTCGAGAGAATAAAGCCCCAAATCCCTCTGTTCTCACTCATGGCCGTCTAACATCTATGGAATCCGGTAGCACCTTCTTCAAATCTGAAGTTTGAACTGCATCTTCCGGCGGCTCCTTCTTCAAATCTAAATTGCACTTTCTTCGGTCTTCATCTTCTTCGATCTTCTGCATCTTCTTTATCTTCTTCAAGCTTTGGTCTTTGATCTTCTTCATCTTCTTTGATCTTCTACAACTTCTGCATTCTAACACCTGTAGTTTCTGTTTTCGGTCGGCAGCGGCAGCTTTCCAAATGTCATTTGCATCCCTTTCCTCTAGCGGCAGCTTCTCAAACCAGAGAGAGAGAGAGAGATTGAGATTTCTTTATGGATTCTGATTTCTGAGTGAGTCGGTGATTAGAGAGCATACCTTTTGGTTTCTTGGTTTGTTTTTATTTCCTATCCAACGGTGAGATTTACATCCAGATTTAGAAAAGATTAGAGGGATTCCGAGTGAGTCCGTGATTAGAGAATTCTATACCTTTTTGGTTTCTTTGATTGTTTTTTCTTTTCTATCCAATGGTGGGATTTCCATCCAAATTTAAAAAAGAATAATGATTACATGGGCATGTTGAGTATATTCTATTTTCAATCTCACAGTGGAATTCCCTCCAATATTTTGGTAATTTTTTTTATTATGTTTTGTTTTCTTTTCTTTGTTATATAAATTTTTTTGTTTCGATTCTTCTGAATCAGAGTATGTCATCTATGGGCAAGATTAGAGTATATTTACAATGAAACCATGTTTTGATAGATAGAATTCTATTTAAATGTTATTATGTTATTTATTGTATGTTATATATGTTTATTGTATAGTGAATATATGTTTGTTTTTTTTTGTCTCGATTTTTTTATAGGGTACCGTATTAAACACGTATTGAACACGTACCGTATTAATATTGTACACGTTTTCTTTAAACGAATTATTGATCCCCGTATCAAAGTTTGACTCCGTTTAATACCCGTACGTATCAATATCCGATTTTTTGTCATATCCGAACTTACTAACTAAGGTCCAAACTGGGTTTGTCTAGACTGCGTTCAGATTATATTGGGCCGGCTCGATTGGTACTATTGAGCTAGACACATATTTGACACCCTTACACGCCGGAGTCTTTAAACCCAAATTTAGGCACTATTTAGGCCCAAATTAAACACAAGCAAGGATAGGTTGGGCTAGAGCATCTATATGAAATATGAGCTTAATTGACGAATCATGGCAAATATCTTTCTCTCTTTGTGTTGCCTTAATGCCTTACCATTGTTTGGCAGGCAAGCTACCTTGATCCGTCTTCGGCTTCGATTCGTTATGCTCAGTAGCTCCAACAAGCCCGACAGTCTCTTGCCGCGTAAAACTCTACCAAGAAAGCGCTGCTTTACAATTGATCCTATGTGCTCAGAGAATGCTATGCGTTCTCCACTTTCGGGACCTTGCAAAGAGAGAATTTGTTTTTTCCTCTTACTTTCTCTCTCATTCGCGGAGCGAAGAAAGCGGGCTTTGCCCTAGCTACCGCTATCCTTGGGAAACCAAAAGAGCTACCGAAGGAAAGGGATGCAATCTCTCCCAAGTCGAACTACTATTGGATGATGCTTTACTTGTCTTAGCCATTTAGTGTTTGAATAAGGTGAAATTATCAGAACCGTATCCCCCATCGGCTGCTTATTTGTCTAGAGAACTCAAGAGAATGATCAAGATACAAGGAACTAATCTTTTTTTGTTGTCTATATGTCCATCGGATGGGCTGAAATATATGTTATACATGTCGATACATCCCAATCTTGTTCAATAGACGACTAGACGATAGAAGAATTTTCTTTTTCCGAAATACAAGAAAATTGGCATGGTTCCATTTGATATTGATGTTTCAAGTAGTTCTTTTGAAAGTTCTTTTGAAAATATAATTAAGTGAAAAAAAGGGATGAAATTTTCTCTTACCGCCAGCACATTTTTCTGGTTGACCAAAATTCTCAAAAGTCTCACCAAGTTGATAACGTTTTGAGAAAAACTTCCTTTATTGCAGGTCTTCTAAAGTGTTCACTTTTTGATATTTTAGATTGTGACGAAAAAAGAAAAATCAATACCAAAAGGGTAAAATCACAAGGTTTATTATTTTTTTAAATGTCATAAGGTGTCATTCTTGTACGTGGTACATGATGTATTTATTCAGATCATTTTAAATCAAAACAAGTAAAAGACCATTTTATTTTATTTTTTCCTGAAATAGATTTCTTTAATATTTTACATAAAAGTAAACAACGAAATTCGAGACTGAAGTCAGTGGATCGGATGTACAAAATTGAATTTCATTTTTTTTTGGGAATCATTATTCATCCATAATTATTAAAGTTTTAAATTTTTTAAATATATTTGTATATTTGTACGTATTTTACGCACATTTTAATTCGATACTGATGTCTCATATTATTCTTATAAAAAAAAAGTCTCTTCCCAGGGTTTGGGAGGAGATTCGAATTTTACTAATCCATGTCTAACACGTGGGTATCAGTTGGATCTGAACTGATAAAATGAGTAGATATGCGATGTCTGCTTATGCATCAATTCGGATGAAGGGCTTAGATCTAATCGATGCCCACGTATCGGGCATCGATTGATGGGAATCGGGTCTCCACCTGACCCTGAGACGATTTGAATTCCAGGGGCCGAGGGGCAGGACACAGGATCCAAATCGTCTCATCCCTGAGATTCAGGAGGCGTGACGACGATCCCACTAGATGGTCGCCATGTGGAGGTCGAATGAATCCGACCCCTCCGTTCGAGCCGATAAGTAGAGCCGACAAGAGAGTGTCAGCTTGAACGGAGGGTTCGGATTCATCTGACCCCTGTTAGATTCCTGATGTGTGGGCTTGATCAATTACCTAACCAGTTGTTAAGTGGGAGTTCAATTACTGGTTTGATCGGTTCGGTGCAGTTCGTCGGTTGGTTAGAGACTACTAACCCGGTCCATCTGTGAGAATGGTTACGGGTTAGGGATTGTATTATAAATACAATGGTTAGGGTCCCTGCGGCCATTGGTTTTATCTCTCTTGTTGCTCCCATACGCCACGGAGGCAAAAGGGATCCCAACGAGGCCGTGGAAGACCCTGTTCGAAGCATTCAAGGCACGGGAAGCGATCGAAAATCAATCTACATCAAATGGTATGTGTTCTATCATCTCTTTTATTGTCCATTGTATTCTAGTTATCCGTGTGGTGAATTCGTTAGGGTTCATGGGAAAACCCATGGGAATAACCTAACTTTGCATTAAAAATTATTACAATTGGTATCGAGCCACCCACACGGAGCTGGGATCGTAGGTAAGGAATGGTAGAATTGATTGAATTGAAAAGGGAGAGTTTTTTCCATAATTTTTTTCTGACGAACTGTCAAAGTTTAAAACCTTTCAAAACTTTTTCGGACCGGTAAAATTTAAAATAAATTATACCCGGATTGTAGAACTGGGAAAACGAGTCTCTGGGTACTAAGATGGTCGCCGCCGGTGGCGGACGCGCTTGCCGCCGCTGGAAAGTCGCGTGAGATCCACGCCGGCTGGATTTAAAAAAAAAAAAAAAAAAAAAAAGAAGTTTCGGCGGCGCGGGTCATCGCCAGGGTCGACTCGGCGCGGATCGGTAACCCTAACGGGGGTTGCGGGTTGCTGGCCGAGGCAACCCGGCCCGAGCGCCGGGCCAGACCGACTCGGTCGGGTGCCCGCCCAGACCAAGCCCGGCCGACTAGTCGGACCCGCCCGGGGGTGGCCCAACCAGAGTCAAGCCGGCCCGGACCGAGCCCGGCTTCAAGGACCGGTGGATCAACTTGAAAACCCCCGTATTATGACTGATGGGTTAACGAGGACCCAAATTATATGCTCAAGCTAGTTGACCCGGAAAC